>VYXB01007490.1:34720-66018 GCA_013397135.1 Pachyramphus minor
GACACTTCCAGGGATCCAGGGGCAGCCACAGCTTCTCTGGGCAACCTGTGCCAGGGCCTCCCTACCCTCACAGGGAACAATTCCTTCCCAGTCTGCTCTCTAGCAGTGGGAAGCCATTCCCCCTTGTCCTGCCACTCCAGGTCCGTGTTCAAAGTCCCTCTTCAGTTCTCTTGGACCCCCTTTAGGCCCTGGAAGGGGCTCTCAGGCCTCCTTGAAGACATCCCTTCTCCAGGCTGAGCAATCCCAGCTCTCCCAGCCTTTCCTCCCAGCAGAGCTGCTCCATCCCTCTGATCCCCTTGGGGCCTCCTCTGGACTCTCTCCAGCAGCTCCATGTCCTTGCTGTGCTGTTCCCAGGGCTGGAGCAGCTCTGCAGGGGGGTCTCCCCTGAGGGGCAGAGGGGCAGAATCCCCCCCTGCCCTGCTGCCCACGCTGGGGGATCAGCCCAGGGCACGGGGGGTTTCTGGGCCGGGGCAGCTCCAGCCTCTGCCCCACCAGCACCCCCAGGGCCTTCTCCCAGGGCTGCTCCATCTGCTCATCCCCAGCCTGGATTGATCCCAGGGGTTCTCCTGACCCAGGGGCAGCACCAGCACTTGGCCTTGGGAAACCTCCTGAGATTCTCACTCCTCCAGACCATACAGCTGAGAGCTGCTCCCCAAAACATCTCCAGGAAAAGGACAGAAGGACTAAATGCTCTTCAGGATTGTGCTAATTGCATGAACTAAAGGTAAACAGCCAGAAGGTTGAGACTTTAATGGTTTATTTTAATCAGGCTGCATTTTCCCAAACAGTTGTTTTGATAGGATAAAATGTAGGATATCAGAGTAATGATGAAAAATGGTGAGTGGATAAAGGAGGAAAAAAATACCAGAGCCGTAGAGCACAACATTTGGCTTGATTAACATGACTTTGAAAATCTAAAAGGATACAAGGAGTTTTCACATGAGACTGTGTAACAAAATAAAACAACAAATGTAATTTATGTTTGAGCCAAGAAGAGCTTTGAAATCCATCATTTATTGAATTATTTTACTGTTCTGAGCACTCTGCTGTTCAAAACAAGCAATAAGTTAAGTGTTACTTCTTATTAGCACTTCCAAGTTGGAATCAAGGTAAAATTACTGATGTTTTTGGAGCAGGGAATATGAGGGAGAAAAATTTGCCTTGAATTGCTGTACAGTTATGTGTCATTTCAAGTTAAAAGTAAAATAAATGCAATTAAATGAAAACTGGGACTTGACCATTTAAAAAGCTTCCCCCCACACACTTTTCTTTTTATTTCAAGGTATGAAGGGTTGTGAAAGTACTGAGGACAGCTCATTATTCACTTGGTCCATGCCCATGCTCCCAGCAGCCCTTTCAGACCCATGCTGAAGAATGAGAGATGCAAAGCCAAACCTGCTCACCCAGGTGTGAAAAGCTACTGGAGTTTTATCAGTGGAAAGGTAGTTGAGGTTTCCTCAGAAGGAGGCAATTCTTCAAAAGCAGGCCTGGCTCCATGAAAGCCTCTCAGGAATTTTGTCCTGGGGCAAAGGCTTCCCAAGGTCCTCAGGCACCTCCAGAAGGAGACACAGAATCCCAGGATGGGTCAGGCTGGAAGGGACCACAGCGGGGATCTGGTGCCACCTCCCTGCTCCAGCAGGGCCAGCCCAGAGCACATGGACAGCAGTGTGTGCAGACAGCTCTGGAATATCCCCAGGGAGGAGACCCTGAGAGGGGCCCTCAGCCATGGCTGGAGGGGCTGCAGGGAGGGGGCAGAGGATGGAGCAGCTCTGCTCGGGGGGGCCCAGCAATGGCACCAGAGCAACGGGCAGCAACTGATGCCCAGCAAGTTCCACCTGCACAGCAGGAACTTCTCTCCTGGGTGTGTGACACAAAGATTCAGTTTGTCATTTACTGGCTGTCCTATAGATTGTTTATACTCCTGTTGTGCTAAAGATGGAAGCAGGGAAGGCACCGTTGCCTGGACACTGTTCTCCACATCATGATCAGTGCTTATTGCAATGGGATTTGTGTGCAAACCCTCCCTTTTTCAGCAGTACCACAGTTTACTTTTGTCCATTTTAATCAAACGCTTCAACAAGCTGAGGTGGGAAATTTTTTGACACTGACAAGAAAGGAAGGAGACCAGTTTGGGATCCCATCACACAAACATGGCTCCTGGTGTTAACAGGACTTTGAAAACAACTGAAGTGGCTCGAACCATTCAGATGAAATATTAGGAAGAACGGCTTCCCTGTGAGGTGGGGAGGCCCTGGCCCAGGTTGCCCAGAGAAGCTGTGGATGCCCCTGGATCCCTGGAAGTGTCCAAGGCCAGGTTGGAGCAACTTGGGCTAGTGGAAGGTGTCCATGCCCATGGCAGGGGGTGGGACTGGATGAGCCCATTTATTTTACTTTTTTTAAGGCTCCTTCCAACCCAAACCTTTCTGAGATTCACACCTGGTGCTGAGTTGAACAATTTTGGA
Organism: Pachyramphus minor; assembly: GCA_013397135.1. NCBI lineage: Eukaryota > Metazoa > Chordata > Aves > Passeriformes > Tyrannidae > Pachyramphus > Pachyramphus minor. The sequence goes on from VYXB01007490.1 coordinate 37,183, forward strand.
GAGCCCAGTTGGTTCAGCTCAGCAGAGGTAAGAACAGCTGATCCAGGGTGGGGCAGCTCCAGTGCCCAAGAACCAGCAGAGCTGGGGCTTCTTGGAACAAGAGCACCTGCCCCGAGAGCCCACAGGAGCTGAACCGAGAAGGACAAATGGATTGTGAGCAGCAGGGAAGGAGCACCATCCTTTGAGAAAGAATTCCCATAACAGCTCAGGAGGCAGAAGCAGATCCATTCACTCTGAATCAATGTCAGACCTTTGCCAGCGGCACGAGAGGAGACCTGAGCCCTCAGCTCTGGGAGATCTCCATGGTACCCACTGTGTTCACATGGCACAACAGACCTTTCCTGGCAGGTGGCTGGGCCTCTCCCTGCTCTGAGCTCTGTTTCACACTCCAAAAATGAAGTGACACCAAAACACTTTCAAAGAATGACACCACATTTTTGGCAATTACTACAGGAGCAGCAATCCCAACCATCACCTCACACTCTCCAGAGGAAAACTGATTTTAAACAGGCTTAGAATGTATTAAATACTCCACTTCTTGCACTGCTTTACTAAGGCTGTGAAGGAGAAGACAGACAAAGAATATTACTACTAAAACAACAATTCCTGTTTCAAAATTATGTAGAAGAAATAATTAGTGGAAATATTAAGTTCTTCATTGGCAAAGGTAAACTGACACCCAGGGAACATGAATGGCTTGTGCACTGAATTTGAACAATTTATTCTGAACATTCAAACTCTCCTAGATGAGCTCTTCAGAAAAACTCCGGTCACTCTGAGGAGAACTTCCACTAAGAAAGGGAATCCCAAACACATTTTGGAAAAGCCTTGGCATTACAGAGCAGAATCTTGAGTCAAAACTGGAATTCAGTTCCCAATTTTTGTCCTTTTAAACAGCACAGCTAGGAAAGAGCTGTGGGCTTACCTGAGCTGCTGATTACTGCTACAGTTATTCAATATTTAGTGACCAGAACCCAATCACTTGCAGTTGAATTAAGGGCCTATGGGTTCTCTATGGCAGCTGCAAGAAACATCTCAGCAGATTCACCCGGAACTGGGACACCTGAATGAGTCTTACCTGACAAAAAGAGTGAAAAACAAAGTGCTTTGATGGCCACACAAAGTCCTAAGAACCCTCAGAGGGAGAGGAGACACTTAATTATTATGAAAAGAGGGGCAAAACCCTCCAGACATGAAAGTAATTTAAGGACTATTTTACCTCCTTCAAGAGCACCAATACCAGGTGAGGACATTTTTCTAGACAGCTGATGGCACAAAACCAATTAAATATTTCCAATTCTATCAATAACTTTGTTTTCTACCTTTAAGAATTAATCTGTTTCTAAAAGTGTGACTTTTTTCCCCTGCTTCCACCCCAAATTATCTCCTGCTTTTTGGCACTTTGGTATTTTTTCTTAAAAGGCATAAATTAAAAAAAAAAAAAATTACTGAAAGCGGAGAATTTTAGAGATTTTTAACAAAAGCTCTGCTTAAGTACTGGGGATGAGCTGATGAATAGGAGTAGAAGAAGCTGATCCATTTTACAGTTTCTTCAGTCTTTACACATTTGTCCTACATGAGCAAAAGTGAGTGTGAATTTAAATTTGTGGCATAAAAATAGCATTAGACACCAAATTGCTCCATGACTTCCCAATGAAACCCTTAATACCAAAATCCAAAGAATGGATCATTTTGGAACAGAAATGAACAAACAGGCTTAAATGAAACAAAAATAATTTCCATAAATTTAGATCTCTTTTCCCATCTCATGAATTTATAAACTAAATCAAATTGTCAGGGAAGAAGTGATACTTCCTAGTTTGCATTTTGATTGAAGCATCTTAAGGCAGCAAGTTGAGCCCCAACACACGAGCCAGGTGCTGACAAGAGGAATGGGAAGAAGTTATAAAAATAACAGAACTTATAAAAATAAATATTCCTTATTTCATCTATTTGGAGACATTTATTAGCTGAGTTAAGGAGAATTTTCCAACTTAAAGTTCTTACACCTCCTCTCAACTCTGAGCCTTCTCCCCTGACAAGAGCAGCAGCTCTGCTCTTCCAGCCCTTTCCTGAAATACAAATGTTATGTTCTGACAACATTCCTGCTGTTGAATTTAATAATGATTCTTGGGACAGCTGATTAAGGCCAAATGATCCTTAGTCTTAATTGGCTGGATCTGTGAATGCAGAAGACATTTCCATCTCCAGCAATCAAACATGCAAGACATGACAAAAAGAGAGGTGCAGTCTCAGAGCAGGTTATTAACCTGTGCAGGAGCCAATTTTCCTCCACCACGGAGAAATTTGAGGGCAACACTTGGACCAGAGCATTTGGGAAAGTTCCACCAGAAGAATAAACCACGTCAGCTACAACTGCGTGTCTCCTGATACCCTGGCACTTGTACAGTTTCTCACCTCAAAGCCAGGGAATGCAGCAGCCTCAGTAAGTCCCTTCCTGATCCTCTTGGCATCAGGAATCTCACAGGAATGTCCTGAAGGATCCAGAACTACAGGTAGTACTTATCACAGAATTCCAGAATGGGTTGGGCTGGAAGGGTCTTTCAAGAACATCCTATTCCACCCCCTGCCATGGGCAGGGACACCTTCCACCAGCCCAGGTTGCTCCAAGCCCCATCCAACCTGGCCTTGGACACTTCCAGGGATCCAGGGGCAGCCACAGCTTCTCTGGGCAACCTGTGCCAGGGCCTCCCTACCCTCACAGGGAACAATTCCTTCCCAGTCTGCTCTCTAGCAGTGGGAAGCCATTCCCCCTTGTCCTGCCACTCCAGGTCCGTGTTCAAAGTCCCTCTTCAGTTCTCTTGGACCCCCTTTAGGCCCTGCAAGGGGCTCTCAGGCCTCCTTGAAGACACCCCTTCTCCAGGCTGATCAATCCCAGCTCTCCCAGCCTTTCCTCCCAGCAGAGCTGCTCCATCCCTCTGATCCCCTTGGGGCCTCCTCTGGACTCTCTCCAGCAGCTCCATGTCCTTGCTGTGCTGTTCCCAGGGCTGGAGCAGCTCTGCAGGGGGGTCTCCCCTGAGGGGCAGAGGGGCAGAATCCCCCCCTGCCCTGCTGCCCACGCTGGGGGATCAGCCCAGGGCACGGGGGGTTTCTGGGCCGGGGCAGCTCCAGCCTCTGCCCCACCAGCACCCCCAGGGCCTTCTCCTCTTAGGGAGCCATCAGTAGCAAAGACCAGGTTCCCAATCAGCCCAGGGATGGGCAGACAGGGCTGACAGCACGTGGACATGGTAAGTTCAGTGTTCAGCCCTTGGCAGCAGCCCCAGGACTGTGCAGCCACGTGGCCACACAAATCAATGCAAATCCACTCCTCTCCTTAGAATTTGTCCAAAACATTCTCCAAGGGTAACAAGTCCTGACAGAAGTTACTTAATCTGGCAGCTATTAGATCTAATGTATCACCTTTCTTCCTACATAAAAACATAAAGCCAGAATAAACTCCACACCGGGTGCCCTAATTAGCCCAGATGTTATTACGTGCCTGGGTCTGACCCAGATCACATTTTTTGTGCTGGCTAATCTAATGTGCTCAGAGGTGGCATTACTGACCACACACTGGCATCAGCACACATGGATCCAACCAAACTCTGCTAATACTCAGTGCCACAATCCTCTCAGCCATGATATCACTAGGCTGGGCTGCAATCCTCGGCCCAGGACTATTGGGCTCACGTTAACTGAAAGCTTTATTTATTGGCTGCAGTACCTTAACTTATATACACACAACACACCACATCTCCACTGCTGGAGACACCAGATTCCACACTGCTGAAGGTGTATCTGGAAGGAATGGTCAAAAGCTGATCAAAAACATTCATAAACACTTTAGGGAGCTGTAGGGTTGTCTAAAGGTGTGAGAAAAATGTATGAGGCATATAGACAATGGCGTAAATCAGATTAGAAATCAACTGAAGCAGTTTCTCTGGAAATATTTCACAGGGATGATAACATATAAAGTAATGATTTGATTTTTGTCCCTTATAGAAATGCAACTGTTAACTGCTACAAAAAAAACCAGTGCACCAAATGAAAGCAAAATGCAAAGAGTCCCTAAACTGCCCTTATGGGGAAACTAAGAAAAATCAACACAAAATCACAGTTTGGCCTCTTTCCCTTTCCACATCTACACACACATCCCAAACTTGAGAAATGCTGTTCTCAAGTCACTTGAAATGGTAAAAGTAATATTCCTTTTCTTTCTTAAAGCTGATTTTTGAATGATAGAAAGTAATAGGTAAAAAGAGGTTGATTTGAAATTCAAGGCTGTCAGGCTCAGTAAGAGACAATACAAGAATGTTATGGAATCAGAGAGGCTGGAAAGGACCTCCAGGAGTGCCCCCTGTGCCCGATGCCCCCTTTGTCCCCCAGCCCAGAGCACTGAGTGCCACATCCAGGCCTTCCTTGGGCACCTCCAGGGATGGGGACTCCAAACCTCCCTGGGCAGCTCCTGCCAAATGATTTCAAACCAGCAGTAGTATCACAGAAATAATTCCTGTAGGAAAGATGTATTTGAAGAAATCAAGATGCTGAAGCACCTTCAAGTCAGTAATTCACAATTTTCCTGAAACAGGAAGGAAAAGCAGGAAAAGAACGTGGAGCCACAGCTCTTAAGGAATGGTGTTCTAAGTACACCCGAGTTCAGCCACAGCAACTTCCCAGAGCAGCACATTTTTTACTAAAGAATTTTTGCTCCTTAGGCAAAATGCCTTAAGGCAGCCAGGCTGGAATGGGCACAGGATCCCAACTGCACATGGAGAGAGGATCCTTCCTTCTTCCTCAGGCTCATTACTTCAACTCCAGCCCTGCAGTCACTGAACATTTTATTAAGTAATGGCTGTTCAGAGGCATCACACACAGTCCTTGGGAGATGTATTAGCACACTAAGCCCCCCTCAGGAGGGAGGCTACAGATTCTGTGCCTCTAGAGACATTTTCTTCAATCCCTGTCAATTGTCCCTGAAAACCAAGTTAAAATGTTTGCTACAGCACGGAAATTTGCAGTGACACTGTCAATGTGCCTTGGCAATCAGGTCCATTCTTCCAGCATTACATACAATTAAACCTAAAATAAATTGGTCCAACAGTATCAGGGCGAAAAAAAAATCCCCAGCTTTGTTCCCTGCATATTTGTGCCCCATTTGCCATTAATCCCTCCCTGCAGGGGGTTATTGATGGGGATTTGTGGAGCAATCACACATCCTCTGCCTCCCCGGGAAGCCAGGCTGACAAAAGATTGCTGCCAAGACAGCAGGGAGATGAAAAGATACAAAAATAATACCCAACCCACCTCCAGCCACGAAAGCTCATTCCCAAAATTCCCTGGGTTAGCATGAATACCAAACATCCCCAGTGACCACTGAGATTTATGGGTGGAGAGCAGGTAATGAGGGGAGACGTCCCACTGCTCATCAGAGCACTTGTACCATCCTAGGGGCAGGGGAGAGAAACAAAAAAACCCCACATAAGATCAAAGCCCAACAACATTTACTAATTTCCCTAGGATAGGTAAGAGCAAAACTAAAATATTCCTAACTATGGGGGATTTTTGTTAGGATTGCACCAGTTCAAATCCTTACATAAGGGTGATTCACTCGGTCTGCTTGTCTCCTCTCCCCCAACCTTTGCATCCTGTTCCAAATTCTAATTTAATCAGTCATATCTAGCAATTTTCAATTTTGCCAAGAGTCTCCTTTTCCATTAAAAGCCCTTCCTACAGATTCAAAGTCCTTCCTACAGATTCAAAGCCCTTGAGCATTTCAGGATGCTCATCTGGAGGGAAAGAGCACAGGTGTCTCCACCCGAAGGCCACCAAAAACTTGGGGTGCAGAGGCAGTGACAAACTCTGAGCTATGGGACAGTCTCACTGAGACTTTAAAACAAGTTAAAACCAGGTCTCAAACTCAGCAATTAAAAAAATCCCAAATCAACGGGTGAAAAAAACTTTCTGAAAGAAACATATAGAAAAATTCAGTTTTGCTGGTAATATGATCTCAAGCACTATCACCCAATTCAGTTAAGCACAGGGAAAATCAGAAAATAATTCATTAATACCTTAAGAAATGCCAAGTTCTCCCTTTGAAGGATTCCTCACATGTGCACAACCCAAATCTAACATACTATGGCACCTAAATTACTTGATAAAGAGACATTAATCCCATGGTGGGAAACTGTCACATCCCAACATCTCTGCTCATCTCTCAAGAGGGTCACACAATAACTATGTGTCTGACTACGAAAACAAGCAACAGTTATTTTGGAAAATAACTTTTATTCCATGAGATTTGCTGGTCTCTGTGGGAATTGGAAATGAGTGAACTCAATATGCCACAAAACAACGCCCAGCACAGTGGAACTGAATTTGTATTTCTCAAGAGCAGGATTTGCTGTTTGTTCTGCTGCCAGAACTCCATGAAAAGTGCACTGGATGCTATGGAATGTCACACAGGGGCGTTAACTCGGCTACTGTTTGGAGATCATCATTCCAAAACCTTAGAAGAGACATTCCAAAAACCACCAAGAGACCTTTGGAAGCGCCAGTGCAGTGTAAGAACTGAAACAAGCTGATTTTGTACTTTAAATCATCTAGAGACATGTTTGTATGGATTAGAACAAACTCAGGTGGACTGTTTCTCTTCATCTCTTGGTAATCCCAATATAAAGCTTGTGTGGTCACCGGGAATGTTGTCCAACGTATCCCACAAATGTCTCTCACCACAGCTTTGCTGGCACTGTCAGTAACTCATAAACATTTTCACCCCTCTGACCCTGGCATGGATCACTGTGATTTTTACTTTCATGGTCTAGAACACAGCCCACATCCAACTCTCCTAACAAAGCTCCCAACATATCAAAAAAATGGGATTAAAATATTTTCTTACCACAACAAATTGCTTTAGCTGATTTTCCTTATTACCTTTTATATCCCAGAATGGTTTGGGTTGGGAGAAACCTTAAAGCTCATCTCATCCCACCCCCTGCCATGGGCAGGGACACCTTCCACTAACCCAGGTTGCTCCAAGCCCTGTCCAACCTGGCCTTGGACACTTCCAGGGATGGGGAGTCCACAAGTTACCCCAACCCCAACCATTTATACAGATTAATTTTCTACTGAGTAGGGAGGATGAAAGGCTATGAGAAACAAGCTCTGGTGGCCAAACCATTTCAGCTGAAGGCAACAGGGGTCATTCTGCCAAAACTAAGGATCACACAAGTGGAAGTGGACACACACATCAGGATACAACGGTGACTTGCCAAGAACCAACACATCCCATTAAAAGACCACAACCACCCTCATGGCCCTCCTTTGGACACTGAGGAGTGCAGAAAAATTCCTTCCAGTACCAGAGTTTTTCAGCACNTAGGAAAATTCCCCACAGGAGGAAACAATCAGCCTGCTTTCAACAACCACTCCAGTACCAGAGTTTTTCAGCACACAGGTGCATTAACAACTGGGGTTTTGTTGGGTTTTTTTTCCAGTAAAACTTACATTTGTTATCCATCTGACCTTGAGCAGCTCCAACAACAGTTCCCCCAAGGATAACGGCAGAGGTTCCACCAGCATGACATGACTTTGTTCACCATTTCAAGCACACCACAACCACACACAGCACAAACCCACACTTAGCTTACAAGGTTAAAACCAAATAAAATAATAAGTAAAAAGCAAGAAAGAGCAGTCACAACATGAGGAGTAACAGCTGATTCCAGCAGGGCAAAGCACTTCATCCCATCGCAGTATTCTGCAAAAATGCAATGCTGAGACCACAGATCAACAATGTGAGAACTGTGTGATTGGAGAGCAGAATTAAAACAACTGAAAACAGAAGGTCATTCATTTTCTTTTGGAATTTCCATGACTACAAGCAAACAAGTTCTGCCATTTCAGAGGTGTCCACAAACTCACCTTATTAAACTTGGAGCAAACCAACAAGCAGCAAAACTCCACATTGGTGACACTCCCATCAAACTGCAGAGTGAAGTTTCAGCTTTACCCAACCACACCAAAACCAAAGACTGACCAGAACTTTGTCCTCTGGTAACATCACACTGGCACAAGAAGTTAGCTGGTAAGTTAGATCAGCAGGAATTACAGCTGTGTTATAAATAACTGTGGGGGCACTCACCGTTCCGACTCTCCTCGTCAATAGGAACTATTGTGGCTGGAGGACCTGTTCTGGCCAACTTGCAATCTATAAAGATGAAAAGTAAAGTCATTTCTCATCCCACAAGTAGGATCTTACTGGTTTTTTTTTTAAGTCAGCATATTGGGCGTGCTAAAGTATTCACTTAAATGTGATATATGTATGAGCTACATTGGCCTTTTCAGCCATCAGCGTGCCTGTAGCAAGCGCGGATAAAGCCCTTCGAAATCTTCGTTCGCGAAGCCAAGCCATGAATGTATGAGCTACAACTGGCAGGTAAGTCACACTCACAGAGGATCAAAATCTGAGCTGTTTGCTTATCCCTCACTCACAGAAACTTTACACAGTAAGGGAGAATGTGATGACAAAGGATTTAACATCTTAGATATGATCCTTATTTAAAACAAACACCAAAACAGCAAAATCTTTATATTATTTGTTCTGTTGTCTGTTATGTCACGAACACACCCCCCAAATCCCAGATTCATGGAATAGTTTGGGTTGGAAGGGCCCCTAGAGATCATCCAGTTCCAACCCCCTGCCATGGGCAGGGACACCTTCCACCAGCCCAGGTTGCTCCAAGCCTCGTCCAACCTGGCCTTGGACACTTCCAGGGATCCAGGGGCAGCCACAGCTTCTCTGGGCAACCTGTGCCAGGGCCTCCCCACCTTCTTGTCACAGGCCATCAGGACACAGCTGGATGGCTACACCCATGAATCTGTTGGTGTCTTGCTCTAGAGATCCCACCAGGATCTCTATCCCATCCCAACAGGGAAGCACAAGTCCGTCAGGACAGAGGTATTACAATGGCAATTTAACCCAAAGAAATAACAAAAGACTGATTGGAAGGTATAAATCATAATTAAAGTTTCACAACAGAAACAAACATAATTTGGATTTAATTGCAACAAAAGGATCTACTCAGTGAACAGAATTTTAACAATGTTCTAAGGAAAACACAAATCAAAAGCAGACGAGCAATGTTCAGGAATTCACATTTTGCCATCTTACCCTCATATTGCCAGTCTGGAGTCAAAAGTTTAGAGTCATCAATGGAAGCAGAGCAGAATAACGAAAGAAAATAAGTAAGAGTTTGTTGGTTCACTCAAAAGATAGGTTCAAAGACAAAGCAGTACATGCAGAGCTAGCAAATGCACAGGTGTAGCCTTAAAATACATCAAAGCATGTATAGCACATGTGATGACTGTATTTTGGCAACAATTGGGTTTTCTACTTTAAACAGAAGAACAACAGAAATAAAAGTTAATTAAGAAGCACTTTTCATTTTCCAAGAGCCTCAAAGTACCACCAACACAGGGGGGTAAGAGACAACCATTCTCCTTCCCCTTGCACCACACAGGACTGTCTGGGAGACTGCAGCCCATCTTTTCACAGACATTTTGAGGCTCCTCTGATCCATGGATTGCTGCACCCCATTTGGTGGGAATGGCACCTTCTAATAGAGTTCTGGCCAAGGGAAGCAATACTCAAGTATCACTTCTCTGGGTTTTTTTGAGAGGTCTAAACACTTTACACACAAGTCCCAATAGAAAACCACCTGTGAATTAAACCCAAGAGCAAGCTGAGGTAAATGCTATTTCCCAGTTTACGGTAAAAATTACACATTCATTGACTTCAAAGGAATTGCTGCAGCTCCTCCAGACTATAATTACCCCAGCACAGAGAAGGGAGATCTCCCTACAAGGGGAGATCAAAACAGTGAAGCATTTGTTCAGATCTGCATTTGGGTGAGATCTCCAAGGGGCACCTCTACAGCACCGGGATTTCCTCCAGCAACACTTTTGTGTTGCTCTCCTGAGCTCAGCTGCAAGACCAAACCTCTGAACACCACGGGGCTACATAACAATTGAATATCACTTTTTTTTTAATTAAATTAACTATTATTTTACTTTAAAGCTTTTTGTTTTGAAAGCATTAACAGAACAAATAAATAACCTGGAAAACCACATCTTTCATCTCATTGTAGTTTCCTGGGAGTACAATTGGATGGGAAGATAAGCTGTGTTTGCATTATCTACATGAAATAAGAACTATTTTCCCCATCTTATTCTTTTCACAGGATGCTATGAAAATTCCACAATCATAACAGAAATACCTCTTAACTTTTTTTCCAGAGATGTGTGCTATAATTTTCCAGAGGTTAAGGATTTGGACCAATGACCCCTCAACACACTCTTTGTTAGGTCAAAGAAGCTCAGCTTTGCTATTCCCCATTCAACAGTGGCACCACACACACAAACAAATAAAAATCTGAAAGCAGGGACAATTTTTAATTCTTAACATTTCATATACCTTACCAAAAGAATAATCATTACTTTTTTTTTTCTTTAACTCAATGAGGTTTTTCCCCTATCATCTATGTTCCATGATATTTTCTCCCTGCTGGGTGTCCCAGTGAAAAGTTCACCCAACTCAGACCAACTTCTAGTTCTATTTTCAGCAAGAAAATCAGCAACACTGCAAGTCAGTTCACATGTTAGCAGCCTTTTCCCAAAGATGGGTTTCTATCAGACACCTTGGAATGTTCAGAATTATGACCAAAGCAGTTGTACAGTACATTTAAAATCAATGTTCATTCAAATATGGATCTGGAGAGTCTCAGAGAAAAGCCAGAGTGAAATTCAACACCTTGCAGAGGATTTACTGCAAGTGTGAGCAGGTGAAGCAATAAAATCTACTATGAGATAAATTTCAATGAAAAGAAAAAATTACAACAACAGCCAGAACTATTTCTACAGCTAGAAAAAAAACAAACAAAGAACAAATAGGATGGGAAGCAGGAAACTTGCTGTGGGTTACACTCACAGCACCAGTAACAGATTCATGAACAAACACATTGTTTTAGTGCATAGATAAGAGTTTACAGATTATTTCACATAATTTCCACCATGTCAATACTGGCCAAATCTCAGATTGCTTTTTAAGATGTCTGGCACCACCTCAATCCCCTTCTCAAAGAGCAAACTTAATAATGCCACAGCCTTAGTGTCACATTCATCACCAAACAAATACATTTAAAACTGTAGTCCTACAAAAATTTCCAATTCAAAGGGAGACAATAATTTTAATTAAACCGAAAGACAAGTTACATGTGTAAATAAATGGGTGGTACTTTTTTTCCCGCCTCACAAAATACAATTCTAAAGCAGCAACAGCACCTCAGTAAGCCATAAACTCAAGCAGCAGGTCTGATTAGACCTGGTGGGAATTACTTGAGACAGGAAAAAGGGACACCTTCCACCAGCCCAGGTTGCTCCAAGCCCCGTCCAGTCTGGCCTTGGACACTTCCAGGGATCCAGGGGCAGCCACAGCTTCTCTGGGCAACCTGGGCCAGGGCCTCTCCACCCTCACAGGGAACAATTCCTTCCCAGTATCCAACCCAAATTTCCCCACTTTCAGTTTGAAGCCATTCCCTGTGTCCTGTCCCTCCATCCCTTGTCCCCAGTCCCTCTCCAGCTCTCCTGGACCCCCTTTAGGCCTTCTCTTTAGAGCTTCCCCTTTAGAGCTTCTCTTCTCCATGTGAGCACCCCCAGCTCTCCCAGCCTGGCTCCAGAGCAGACGGGCTCCAGCCCTTGGAGCATCTTCATGGTCTCCTCTGGACCAACAGGTCTCAAGTTCTCTCAAGTTTTTTCTCACTTTTTTTTTTAATTGTTCCTCAACAAAAATTATTTCAGCAGTAAGATTGCTTTATAAAGGAGCACAGATAATGGCAGCCTCGAGTTCACAGAATCCNTGACCCTGCCCTGACACAGCTCCAGCCCTTCCCTGGCTGCTGTCCCTGGTCCCCCCAGGGCAGAGCTCAGTCCTGCCCCTCCTCTGCCCCTGCCCAGGGAGCTGGAACTGCACTGAGCTCTCCCCTCAGTCTCCTCTGCCCCAGCTGAACACACCAAGTGCCCTCAGTGTCCTCACACGGCTTCAAATCAAGGCCCTTCCTCATCTTTTTTACCTGCTTTGGACACTCTGGAATGGCTTCAGATCTTCCTTATATTGTGGTGAGCAAAACTGCCAGAATGTTTGACATAACAATCGACTCTGAAGGAGATGTTAACACAAGACTTTAAAAAGAGAGAACAGAAAAGTGCCCCCTGTCTGGGAGCCTCAGCACAACTCTCTTAGCCATTGTTTTACCTCAAGTTGTCCTTGAAATTCCTGTGCATAATGGAGCAGTCTTTGCAGTCAAATCATGCTATATCAAGCACACTTGAAAAAAGAAAAGGCACCACATAAATGAGCTTCCCTACCTACAGTTTTCATGCTGTGTTTTACGTTTAAGCAGCAATGTTGGTAAATGAAATCCTGAGGTAGCAGTGCCCTCACCCCTGCCCTAAGGACCTTACATGAAAGGCAAATAGAACTTACTAAATAAAACAACAAGCTCTGAAGGCTTTCCTAAAAGCTTGCAGAAAAGCATTTATGTTCCTCTCATTAACTTCACTGTGCCTTTGCTTTACACTTCTATAACAAAGGCAAAGGCAGGTAAATAAAGGGTCTGTCTCCTTGGGAGCAAAGCAAAAACCTCTTTAACACACTCTCCATGTAACAGTGTCAAGGCTCAGATCTATTTGGTTTCTGATGGCTAATTTTCATTATTTTAATTTCTAATTATTTTTAATGAGGTGGCTCAGAGGAAACCCTCAATCACTGTCCTAGGGAAGACACTCAGCAAGGTCAAACAGGCTGAGCAGAAACAAACACAACAACCTGAATCATCATGTGTTCTGCCAACAGAGAGCTGCCTGACCATCTTCCTTTCCTCTTGCCCTCCTGAAGCCCCCTCCCATACAGCAGTTTCCCTCTTTTCAGGACTTCTCTCTTCACAGCTAAAGCAAACAGGATCACCTATAAAAATGAAAATATTATTGAAATAGCTGATAACAAAACTCCAGTGTGGGGAACCCCACAGAGCTCCAAAGACACCTGATGGTCTGTAGTGGAAAGCGCCCCTGGCCAGGGCAGGGGGTTGGAACTGGATGATCTTAGAGGTGCCTTCCAACCCAGACCCTTCTGTGATTCCGAGGTCACAGCACAGGCTGAGATTTAAGGCTGTCCAACCACCACCTCCAGCAATTTCCAGCACTGCCCTTTCCCCTCCCAGACTCTCTTCTCTTCATTCCCACCATCCTGAAGGCCATTTGCATCCTCACAGCCCCTCTCTGCCAGGGGCCTGCCTATCCCCAAGGGACCAGTTCCTCCTGTTCAAAGGACCCCACACACTGGTGTCCAGCTCTGAACCCACACAGGGACTCACAGCTCACAGAAGGGCTTGGGCTGGAAGGGACCTTCAAGATCATCCAGTCCCACCCCCCTGCCACGGGCAGGGACACCTTCCACTATGAACAACAGCCTAAGAAGTAGCTGAACATTTAAGAACCTGAACTCCTGCACCCCTCACTGTAAGTGGAGGTTTCGAGGCTACAGCAGCTTTTTCAAATCTCTCTTTACCAGCATTTCTGACAAGCCCCACATTCCTACACTCACAGCTTCACACACACCCACAGGCTGACCACAGAGGCAGTCACAGCCATCAAGGGTTGCCTGTAACCTCCCCCTACTAAACACAATTACTTGGAATCTCAAAATAACCGGTCACACTTCCTATACCCCTAAAATCCAGCTAAATAAACCATTTGAACTAGCTGGGAGCAGTGTCTCAAGACCATAAGGTTCATGAGGATGATAAGGATCATCAGCTGCTTCAAAGTTTAATAATAAACACAGCTTGCCTCACCAAGCCCTAAAAATTTAAGTGACTTTAACCAGGAAAAGGTCTACCCCAACACCTGGGAAGGGATTTGTCTTCCCAGTAACAGAGCTCAACTTTGAGAACAGTTCAATAACCTAGTCCTGGCTCCTCAAAGACAGAAGGAGTTTTACACCCTGACACAAAAAATTACTGAGGTGCCCTGCAGGGGGAATAGGCTCATCTGGAAAACAAACAGCTGACCTGAACCTTCCTGGGAAAACAAACAGCCAACCTGAACCCTCCTGGGGACAGGATTCTCTGGAATAACTGTCATCTCCTCCTCAGCACTCCTGAAATTAAACTGGAAAAAAAATCCACTTCAGTATGCTAATCACCAACTCTTCTTCCAGCTGCTGCAGAAACACCCCATCATTACTCTGAGTTATTTTACAATTTATCTTATATTCAAGTTGGCTTTTATATAGTCAAATAGTTTTGTTTGGGTTTATTTCAACAGTCCTAGGGAGTGCAAGTGGCAGCCCCAAAAACCTGACTCAGTTCCCAGCAGATGCTCAGCCCAACCTCAAAGACTTTTTATGTAATAAAGTTCTATCCACTAACTGCTGAAGGAAATTATTTTATTTGCCGACAAAATCAAATTCATTCTTTAATTTGTAACTGCAACAAGGATCAGACTCTAATCCTTGTCAGTAATTGGGGAAGGCTCTATTACTCCTCAGCATCAATCCCTTACTTCCCTTGGGCTGCTGCCTGAGGCAGAAAAGAATACAGTGTTAACTCTTAGATTATGTTTTATTTCTGTTAATATGTCCAAACTCTGGATCCATGAAAGTCTGCAGCAGCCACGACATCTTGGAGCAAGCTTCACTGGCACCCAGTGTGTTCACATGGCACCACCTCAGCATGGTGCAGCATCCAACCATTCCCTACCCTCTATGTCTCCAATAAACCTCTTTATCAACCCTAAATATTGCAGCAAACAATAATTTAGAGAGAGTTCAGGATTCTGATCCCCTTCAGGGACTGTGTGCTGCCAATAACACAAGTGGTAATATGGAAAATCCTTCAAGGAGCCACTAAAGGCACCTCATTTGATATATACGTGATTTTAGAGGAAACCCTGGCACCAAGGTCAGCGAAGTTCAGCACCAAATGCTGCAAAGACAACCTCTGTAGGAACAAGGCAATGATAAGTCGTTTGGTACCACAAAAAGTGTGACCCAGCAAGTCCAAACTATTTTCCAAAGAGCAGGAGCAGAGTCCGGGAAAAGCGTAAGTGAGCAGTTTTCCAGTACCCAAAGCAGACCTAAAAGTCTGGATTGGTTATGTTTATGGAACCACTCCATGATTCTAAAGTATTTAAAGCCTTTTTCTCCCATTTCTTCTACGTGGTTAAGCCTATAAACTGCTCCTATAAAAGTCTTGGAGATACACAGTCAGAGCACTCAGTCCAGCCCTCAAGCCTGAGTAGCTGATAATACCGCGGCCATTTTAAATAAGAAATTACTAAACCATTAATTAAGGAAATAGACCCTTGATTTCTGCCTGATCACTGTCTGGAAATTAAAGAGAGTTGCTGTGAGTGCCACACACAAGACATGGTGGCACAAAGCCAGACACCTGCACTAACTCATTTCCTAAAACCCTGCCAGAATAGCAAGTACCACGAGGATGGTTCTGACCCTCCACAGTGGCTGGTGATGGGACAAGCCCCTGAGAAAGCCTGGTTCAAGAGAACTATATTGTTCCCAAAACCCTGGCATGAATACAGTGAAACCTCCAGCCTGTGGACTTTTACAGACCAAATCTCCCAGCAAAGCTCTCAGGAGCTGGTGGCACACGGGGAAAGCAAGAGTGTCTTCTCTGCTGGATTTAAATTGGAGAGGCAAGAGCTGCAATTCCAGCAGGTCGTGGTCGTGGCTGAGTTAAAACACCTCACATTTATATCTGCCTGAACATGTATTTCTTTTTCCAGATGTACTTTATTCTCAGAACTCCCCCAAGTGCTCACAAAGTCCTTTGGAAGCCCTGAGACTCACCTCCACTTCCATTCAGCAGGAAACACTCCCGGGGGGGAGGAAGGGGGGCAGATTCCCATGAAAGGATCTCTGAACATCTCGATTTACAGACTGAGGTTCCTCATAAAGAGCTACATAGAACCATACATTTAAATTGAGTAACTAAGCAACCCAGTGTAAGGGGAAAATGCCCAGCCTTGTTTCCTGTGGGCCTGAATTCAGCACTACAGCTGTGCAGTTCGGGATAAGCCTGGCATAACCTTTACATTGCACCACCATTGCTCTGTATTGAAAATCACATAAGAAGGGCTTTCACAGGCTATTTTCAGCTCTTCCTGATAGAAATCTCTAATTGTAGGATCTGGGAAGGAACAACAGCGAACTGGAGTTTTATTCAAACACATTTGTGATGCTCCTTAAACCTACAGATTTTCTGTGCTTTGATCAGAGTTGAGCACTACTTTAAAATTTATAGCTCAGAAACCTCAAGCGAAGGATGATCTGGCTGTGGCTGAATTTGTGGTTGGTTTTGTCTTTAACTGGACAAAAAGTGAGGCTGATGGATAACAAATACAAAAGGGAAATAAACCAAATAAAGATCATTGTTGTAACCTCCCGTTCCAGTTCAGAATGTGCACCCAGAAAGGACAATTTGTTTTGTAGCTTTATTTTGCCATTCTTCCAGCCCTCTTTTTTTTTTTCCCCTCAGATATAATATCTATAAAGGGTTTGGTACATGAAAATTGCCCTGCAAGTGCTGTGGATTGCTATTTTATTTTTACAGCCTTAGAAAAATGCAGGCCCATCCTTCTTTCAGGCAATGTGCTCTTAGATTGAAATAACTTCCCATTTTACAAGCAGTTTTGGAGTTGACAAGAGTCTTTAAAATCATACTTGTGTCTGAAAACACTGTAAAGCACATAAAAATATGATACTATGCCAAGCAGCATCTAAAATTGCTATTACCAAAAGTAATTTTTAAGACCATTAAAAAGCACTGGGTGAGTCAAGAAAAGCTGCAATATCTTCAGAAGTGCTTAAACTTCCAAAGTTGATTAAACCAGCATTTAACCATTCCCATGCACCCAGCATTCAAATTTTGTGTTATTTTCAATATTTTTTGAAATTCCATTTTCCCCATTGTTCCTGTGCTGCATTTAAAGACAGAACTTCCATACAGGAAGATGAAAAATATTTAATATTGGGAATTAAACTGAATCCTGGTATTACAAAAGTACGTAAAGTAATTTTTGGTTGCTGCACAAAAGCAGACATTTAACCATCAGTACAAGCAGGTGGAGATACTCATGACCTTTCATATTGTTGAAGTTTCTTTAAAAGCAAATAAATTAGCATTGATTAACTGAAACACAAGAGAGGGTCAGCTAAACTTACAGGTGAGCCAATAATATTTAGCATTGGCCTGTTCCTAAAGAGTAAATTTGTGAGTTTTAGGCTTCAGATTCAACGTTGAGGTTGAAAATCACATTTAATAATCAGGCTTCTCATCTTGCCCTAAAGATTTTCTCCTATTTCAGTCCAGATTGTTTGTTTGTTTGTTTGTTTACAACAGACACAGGAAAACATCAGTTTGTGTTCCACAGAACTGACTGAGATTAGCTCAGGCAAGAGAAAGAAGCAATAAAAGGAGGTCTTAAGATTAAATTTAGGGACAAATCTTCATGGAATTTTGCCATATACACGGGAATATTTTCATTTTTTAAAGCCAATGTAAAATTTAAAAATATTCCATTACCATGTGTACACCATTGAAGTGTATTTTTTGAGGCTATGGTTTCCTCTAAAAAGCAGCACTTTCTAAATTAGACTAGAAAAGAGTTACATGGACAACCTCAAACTCCCTTTGGATCTTTAACATTCCAGCCCCTTTCCCCTCATCCTCAACATCCATGTTATGAAGCAAAAACCCAGAGCCAAGTTGTCAGAGTCCTTCAGTGGTAGAACAACCAGCAGCTGTTTTGCTGGAGTCACCTTTCCCAAGCTGTATCTGTTCCTACAGTTCCAGAAGCTTCCACGTGGTACCAGCTGTGCCAAACCTCCAGCAGGTCACCCGTGGCCACCCCCGTGGAAAACAGGCTGTGCTAATTAACCTGCCCCTCCCACCACTGTTGATGCTCCAGGTAATTAACCAGCAATTTGGGGAACATTTACATATTGTGCCTATAAATACCTTTCTCCTGACACCTCTAATGAAGGCAACGTTCATCAACATCTTCCTGGAATGTAATCAAGATGTGAGGCAGCAGCAGCAGAAGGTGAGGGAGTGCCTTTGCTGTCCTTCATGCAAAAGAAGGGGAGCAAAGCAACCCTTGGCCTTGAAAACACTCAACTCTTTCAGCTCCTCACTCAAATGCTGATAAAATTGGTCAAATTGACTTTCCACAACTGCATCTGAATGACAACAGCTCAGTACAAACCTTCCCCCTCTTTGCCCCGTTCTGGAGGATGTGCTGCCACGTCCTACAGCCATGGGAATGCCCAGCACAAACCAGGCTCCTTTATGCCATCCCTGCAGGAACAACCACCTGCACGGCTGGGGACTGAGCTGGGTGTTTGCACATTTAAAATAGGGACTGTGATAATGTGTCTGAACTAAATCATGATTTAATTACCACTGAACTCTGTCTTCACGTAACGCGAAGATACTGTGCTGTGGTTTTGAAAGCAGAAGGGTTGTATCCAACATTAGCAACCAAATAAAGCCCAGAAAGGGCCAAAATCTGGTTTTTAAGCTCATTTTCAAGCAGATGTGTAGTAGCAGAAGCCAGGACACCACATGGAGTGAGGTTACCACTTGAAACCAAGTTCCTGGGGCTTTGTAAAATGACCTTATTTTGCACAGAGGATGCTGACACATATTCAGGGATGCAAAGTTAATTAGCCAAGGATCTAGGAAATGCTGCCTCCACAGCCTGGGTGCAAAGATATGGAGCTGTGGGTGGAACAGGTTCCAGAGTCACAGGCAGAAGGTCCCTTCCCCCCAAAAAGGTGAAGGCATCTACGATATTGTGCAACTCTTCGATGCCACCTGAGTCAGATCCATTTGCATGTTCCTCATCCATGAAAAACATGAAGTAATAAGACTTCACAGAAAGTGTCATCCTTTGAAGCATCTCATTAATAAAGGGGTCCAAGGGGTTCAATAATTGAAGCCTGAACTTCTTTCTCACCATCATAGATCCAGCCTGTGTCTAAGGAGCCTTAATTAGAAAAGCAATGAGCATTCAATGTTGACCAGCTACAGAGAGTTACTTGTTGTTCCTCTGGTGAGCTGCACCCTTTTGATACCTATTTTGTTGAGAAAAAAATGATATTATCTTAATTTTATAATTAAAATTCTGCCCCATCCAGAGTGATAATCATAGCAGTGGTTATACTGGATATATTCAGCTTCCTGCCCCACAACTTATCATTCATGTTTTCAGTTAAATGCACAAAAAAATCTCACAATGTATTAAAAAAAAACCTAAAAAAAAAAAAAAAAAAAAAAAAAAAAAAAAAAAACAAAAACCAAAAAAAGGGGGATACAAAGTCAGTACTTTCTTCAAGACGTATTTTAGAAAAAAACCTATTGGTTAAAAGCATGAAGGTAGAACTTTAGGCTGTTTTTTTGAAGCCTCTATTTAAAAAGCAAACCACAGTCCAAGGTGCAAGAGCAGATTTATGGAAACATCTATTACTGCTGCCAGAATCTCCTCATTCTCATGTTTGGAAAACTTGGCCACTATTAATTCAAAAATGGTCTGGAAAGTGCAAAGTAGTGACAGACTTTGAAGCAATTTAAGCCTTGTTTTAATACATGTAACTGTTTTAGGTATCTCCTCTGCAAAGCAACTCTGTGAGGGAGGAAGTTTGGGATGAGCCCAAGGACTGTTGGACTCATCACCCTTCAGCAGACCATGGTCACTGGAATCCATCTGGAGAGGACTCCCAAACATGGTGTTACACCCGAGCAGAGGGGCTGATCACAGAATCCCAGGATGGGTTGGGTTGGAAGGGACCTTAAAGCTCACCCAGTCCCACCCCTGCCATGGGCAGGGACACCTTCCACCAGCCCAGGTTGCTCCAAGCCCCGTCCAACCTGGCCTTGGACACTTCCAGGGATCCAGGGGCAGCCACAGCTTCTCTGGGCAACCTGTGCCAGGGCCTCCCCACCCTCCCAGGGAACAATTCCTTCCCAGTATCCCATCTCTCCCTGCCCTCTGGCAGTGGGAAGCCATTCCCTGTGTCCTGTCAGGACACTGATGCCACTGTGTGGACTCTCCAACCTCTAAACACTGAAAGACTCCTTCCAGAAACTTTAAACAGGATGATTTTTTTTTGGGGGGGGGTAATTTTTTCTTTAATAATCACTTGAAAATGAAGTCTAAGCAAGGTTTATCTTCTGTCTGAAACCTTTACCATCAAACAACAGAGAAATTGCAAGAAGAGAGTCACTAGATTCCTGCTACATCAAAAAAGACATTTCATATCTCTTGCAATATTGACTCCAAACCTTGAAAATATTTACTTCTCCATTTTTACCTACTTAGAAAACAGTTTCAAAAATAAACACCCTATAGGACATATAGTGATTATCATCAGAATCTCTCTGTTTGTCACTTGTCTCAGGAGAGCTGAAGGAATGGAAAAAAAAAATCACTTTCCCTAAGAGGCAGCAGTGGTACCTTTGTGCTTCCCTAGATACAAATAGGATGTTCAGGGAGGTTTGGAGTCCCCAGCCCTGGAGGTGCCCAAGGAAGGCCTGGATGTGGCACTCAGTGCTCTGGGCTGGGGGACAAGGGGGGCATCGGGCACAGGGGGGACTCAGTGACCTTGGAGGGCTTTTCCAGCCGAAATGATTCTTTGAAATAGCCACGAAACACCATAAAAACAGTTAACAAACCTACTGCTCCTGCTGTTAATAACAAGCTGAACTTACAATTTATGTTCAATTACCTATGCATGTTAATTTTACATAAATTACCATGAAATGCAATTCAGCTTCTTATTGCAAAGGCATGGGGGGGGGAACCTTCTCACTCTGGAACTCCCTCCCAAATACCTACAGACACACAAATGCCTTCCAGGCAGCACTGGACCGGAAAGGACAAAGCTCTGTAGGTTCTTCTGTGAGGTCACTCCAACCCAAGTGCATATTCTGGGAAGTTTTACATCACTAAGGATGGGCAACAAAGAGAATATGTTTTTCCCTAATTATAAATTATAAAAAGTACAGTAATAATTTGGACCCCCAGGCCACACAGAGGCCCCCAGCAGCAGGACAGAGGTGATGCCTCAAGCCAGACTCAGTCTCACTCCTGGAGCTGGAAATACAAAGATACAGAGAAGTTTTCAAATGCTGCCTGTAAAGGTTTTCCCCTCAGAGATAACACTGGAAATAATCCTGCAGATGAGACAGCAACTGCACTTGTATTTCTGTAGATTTTAAAGTGTTCTTAGCAGTCAGTAACACCCAAACTCTTCGCCTCCTAATCCCATTCAGCCCTATTTTTGATTTTATCTAGCACACAGGCACACAGCCTCTCCTCCATATCCAAGCTGACTGTAATGGAGAGGTTGATTAATTTTGTATGAGCCAGATCCACAATGAAAATAAATCCCAAGCCATTGATTACACTGGAAGAACAAGTAGATAAGGTATTTTTTCTTTTCATACCTCTAGTACTTAATTATACAAAGGTTCTACCCACAAGGATGGTAAGAAAACAGCAGAACACAGATATGGGGGTTTTTTTCAATTATTTTTTATGTACACATCTTTGTTCTTTAAGTATAAAATGAGTAGGGGGGAAGGTTCTGGTTCATGATGGGTTTATTTCTGGATAATGAAGAAACCAGTAGTTTATGCAAAGCCATTGGCACAGTTTACCTTTCCCTGGCAGTATGTTCATAACTATTTTAATTATCAGACAACAATGGGGTTAGTGACTATTTGGAGCTGTGTAAAGGCCATGTAAATTCTGCTTTGGGTCTGCAGCTTGGGTGCTGAGCAGTTCAAAGACCCAGTGGTCTCCATCCTGTTTGTCTGAGCCCTCAGTGTTACTGGCCAAGCAGAGACACTCCTCCCCTGTTAATCTTATCCTGTTTAGCAGAATAAAGACTCTAAGGCTCAGAAACCAAACTGCTCAGCCCCTGGAGCTGTAAACCCTCTCCCTGTGCCACTGGATCCCTCTGTTTTATTAACTAAACAGATAAAATTGTAGATATGAGGAGCAATTGACTTGAGCAGCATCCCAGGGGCCAGGGGCTGTGTCTTCCTGATTAGCTTCATTCAATTATGCCTTCTTAATTGCTCGTGTGCTCAAGCTCATTAAATGAGAAATAATATTGTTTTCCTGCAGGTTGTGCAGGGGAGATTTGAAAAATGGCCCCCACTGGTGCAGCTTTGAGACCCTGCCAGGAGAGAAGAGAGCAGCTGCAACCCATGAACAGCACAGACAGAGGCTCCTTGAGGGGCTGCAGGACCCTCAGTGTCACTGGGAGCCCTGTGCCACAGGATTTCTCATTTCCTTCTCAACTACCAATAAAAATTCAGTTAAAAATAACCCCATGTTTTTAACTGTTCATCCAGAAATTATTCCAGAGCATTTCTGAACAAAAACTCTCTCATACGTTCAAGGGGCTCCAGGAGAGCTGGAGAGGGACTGGGGACAAGGGATGGAGGGACAGGACACAGGGAATGGCTTCCCACTGCCAGAGAGCAGGGTTAGATGGGATATTGGGAAGGAATTGTTCCCTGGGAGGGTGGGGAGGCCCTGGCCCAGGTTGCCCAGAGAAGCTGTGGCTGCCCCTGGATCCCTGGAAGTGTCCAAGGCCAGGTTGGATGGGGCTTGGAGCAACCTGGGCTGGACACTTCCATCTGTGCTTATTGCAGGGAGTTGGACTAAATAGCCTTTAAAGCATCCCTTTCAAATCACATTATTCTATGTTTCCATGAAGATTTTCTGTGTAATCACACAGTAACTAAAAGGAAGCAGGTTTTTTGGCTTTGGGGGTTTTTTTATTGTTGTTTTCTTCCCATAGAAAACACACAGAGAGCTCTGAGTTAGTGTTCCTAAACCCTCTCCCTTCAAACAAAATTATCTTCTTCCCATTCTGTATCACTGTGCTCCACAGGATTTGCTGATGCCCCATTTAATTGCTTTTCCTGTCAGGACAAACACACTTTGCAAGTGACTCATAAGAAACACATCTTACAGAACATGGTATTTGAGTCAAGGAGAAACTAAACGAAACCTTTATCAGCAAAGCCTGGAAAATAACATCTTGAGTGACTGATGTCTGCTACTGAAATAAATGTAAGGCTGTGAAAGTTTCCTACAGTTCCTTATTTTATAAGAGAGAAGATAAATGGCATGTTCTAAACCCAACCATGTACAAGGGAAATTCGTCTTCCCTCACAATAAAACCCCACAACCCCCAGGGACAGACCCTGACTCACAACACGTGCCACATCCAACCTGGCCTTGGACACTTCCAGGAAAGGGGCAGCCACAGCTTCTCTGGGCAACCTGTGCCTCCCCACCCTCTGAGCCAGGAATGTCTTTGTAATATCCCATTTAAACCTGCCCTACTCCAGCTTAACATCATTCCCTTTTGTCCTGTAACTTTTCAAAAGTCCCTCTCCATTAAATGCTGCTTCTCCTTTATATTTACCCCAAAATATTGAAATAAACCCTTTAAACTGTTAGGAAAATAAAAAGTGAACTGCCCAGTTTTTTGCACTTAATTTTTCCATAAAAAGCAGTAAAGGGAAATTCAGAAGGATTAAAAAAAAAAAAGCCAAACCACTGAAGAAAGGGGAACAGAGCTGAAGTTTCTGATTTGTGTATCTGAAGCTCTCCCCACTAAACAAAACAGTCCCTACCAATGGCTCAAAAACCACAGAAGCACATTGGGCTTTATAATAACTTACGTGGATTTCAGTGGATCCCAACCATTTTATGGAACAAAAGGCCTGATGAGTTAAGAAGTCTTTGCAAAGAGTAAAATTTATTAACAAGAGTGGAATAAAACAATAGTAAAGTCTATTGTTTCTAGGGAGGGAAAAAAAGAGGGGAGAGAATAATATAATCACCAGAAACTATCAACCAGCATCATTATTAGTTACACTATGTGGAATTAAAAACAGCCCATTTCTTTCTTTGTGGTTTGGGGTTTTTTTTCTTTTTAAGGAATCAGGTTTAAAAGCTTCCTGTGATTTTTGGGTAATCCATTTTTGTGCTGTGTTATCCATTTTGAATTTACAAAAAGTCCAGCTACTTCTAAGGAATCAGGCTGCACCAACCAGGCTGAAGAAAAGGGACTCCAAGGCAAGGCTGGACACATTTGGTTTAAGCTCAGACCATCCAGAGGATTGAAGTTTGAAATGAGAGAGCCTCGAGATGCTTAAACTCTGTGTTGCTCTTTGGGACCAAACAAGTCTGTGGAAACAGCTCTGTTTAGAAATAAACCATGAAATCAGGCTCATGATGGACTTGCCCAGCAGGTCACATCATTAAGGATATATAAAGGGACAGGAGTTAAAAGCAAGGAACCCACTTGGCACTAACAGGATTATATGGAGCTGCTCAAATTGATGATGATCCAAAACAAGATGAGAAACCCTTGTCAGTGTAATTGAGTGAATACAAACAGCTCATTCTAACAAATGAAGAGGAAAAATAGTTATTTTGAAAATAACTTGTTTTCTTCTCACGAGGTGGTACCACAGAGTAGGGTTTGACCTGCTATAAGGGACAAATGAATCAAGTATTTAATGTTGAATCAATATGGCAGGCAAAATAATCAGCAGCTTATAAATCAGAGACTAAAACTAAGATATTATGGTACAGGATCAAACAAATGTGAACTATTTTGTCAGGCCTTGGCAGGGGCTGCCCAGGGAGGTTTGGAGTCCCCATCCCTGGAGGTGCCCAAGGAAGGCCTGGATGTGGCACTGAGTGCTCTGGGCTGGGGGACAAGGGGGGCATCGGGCACAGAGGGGATCCATGGGCTGGGAGGGCTTTTCCAGCCTAAATGATTCTGGGATTTCCTGCTCTGCAGTTAAAGATGCCCAGGAGTTGAACTGAAACCCCACTAAGAAATGAGAAGGGATCATCCATCACCACTGAATTCCCAAAAGAAAAATGAAGTGGCATTGTAGGTAAACACCAACTCACACCACAACCCCCACCCTTCTGTGAAAATCAGCTTTCTGGGAGAATTCAGACTGGAATTCAGCCTTCAATTGCAGAGAAATCCCATTGATCTCTAACCTAAGTCAAGAACAGTTTCTCTCCCTTCCTTCCTTCCCCACCTCCCCAGCCCTTCCCTTTGCAATCAGGTTTCAGTAGGTGCAGCACCATAACTGAAGTTATTTAAACACTTGATTTCTGCCTCCATACATCAGCTATTCATCTCTCTGCCAATTTAAGACTCTCACACCTCAATACACTGTCTAATAAATACTGCAAAGGACAGATTTTTTCCTTACTACTTTTTCCTTACTATTTTTTTCAACCTAACTCAATAGGAACCACTAGATTTATTTTTTTTAAAAAACCCTCTATTGCCTTTTTCCACCTACCCAAATTTTTTCACCACCTAAAAAGAAAAAAAAAACACAAAAAATCTTTATCTTCCAACAGAGATTCCTCAGAAGAGATGAGAGAGAGGGTGTTTGCATGGGAGAAAACCCAGTGATGACACCTGGGCATTCAAAAACTACAGCAATATTTGTGGAAAAGGCTGGGAAGTGTTTGTTTTGTGCTTGTGGGTTTAGGTTCAAATGGACAGATATTTCCTTGGCATGGGAGTTCCATGTAAATCCCCAGTAACTGACAGAGTTTACATGAGCTCCAGTCAAGAAAAACACTGTCTGTATTTAATGACAGACAACAGCTGAGCAGTAATGATGCCCTAATCTGGGAGTGATTACTGCAAAATGAATGCATTAAAATGAGCTGAGAGCTCATCCTTTATGATTATTGCCCAAACACAGGAGGCTGCTCCCACTGCACACAAGAGAGCAGAGATCCCGGGATCACTGAGGTTGGAAAAGCCCTCCAAGGTCACCGAGTNCCTTCCCAGCTCCCTTCCCTTCCCTGCACACGCTCCAGCCCCTCCGGGTCTCTCCTGCTGAGGGCCCAGAACTGGGCACAGCACCAGTGCTGCTGGCTTGGGCAGCAACTCAGCTCCTGCAGAAGTTCAGAGCTTCTGGAAGTGCTGAAAACTCCAGATCCCTTAAAACCTTCCCAAGCAGGAGCTCACAGTCACCCTCAACAAGGAAGCCAAGATCCCCTCTGATAAAGTTTCATGCTTCCTTTTTTCCCCAAACAACTTCATTACAGTACTACTGATTATTTTCTATACCCATTACTTAAAACTTCCTATGTATAGAATAATAGAACAGTTGGGCTGGAAGGGACCTTAAAGTCCATCCAGTTCCACCCCCTGCCAGGGGCAGGGACACCTTCCACTAGCCCAGGTTGCTCCAAGCCCTGTCCAACCTGGCCACGGGGATTGAAGTGTTTATCCCCCTCCCCTCACAACTGGAATTGTAGGTGGAGGTGTCCTTGCAATACCCCACTGTTCAATCACACCTTTCCCACACAATAAACCAGAAAGCTTGTGCTTGTTATTGATGCCCTTGAAAATGCCAGTCCCAAGAGATAAATTAATTGAACTGAAGCAAAACTGGGCATTTGAAGTGACTCAAACCCACACGTGCAATTCCCAACACACAGAACCTGTGCTCTGAAAGACACAGCCACGAGTCAGTTCTTGTTCTAGCAATATCAAATCGTGCAAAAATCAAGTTTTTATCAAGCTGAAGTTCCTGTGCCTTGTTTTAAACAGCTATTTCTCATAAAAAATGGATTAAACTGAAAGCCAAGAGCAACAAGGAGGCAGTTGCTATCACAGTTTATTTGTCAACATGTGACAGTCTCAAACAAGCATTCAGAAAATAATTCTTACTGCTGGACTAAGACGAGAAGAAGGCAGATGAAGGCTTGGGAAGTGTTGTGACAGGACAGCAAGGATTAGAGCAGAAGGAATATGCAACTTGCCAAGTTGGCAACAAGGTTCAGTGGCAGAACAGGGAACCCCAAGGATAAGAGACAGAAATGGGTATTGACACAAGACTGGGCACGAAAGAGAATGTTCACCAGAATTCCCAGCCAGCGGGAAGGGGGGAGAGCCTGGAGAAAGAGGAAGGAACAAAGGGGTGGTTTTCCCCACACCCTGACTTTAAAAGAGGCTTTCAAGGGCTAAATTCACAGATTTTGGAAATTTAGGTTTCTACTCAGAAAATACCTCTGTGTTTCAACTCTTCCCTCCTCCCATTCCTCCCGTGTGCCATGGGAGCCCACAGGAGAGAACCTGCAACCCTGGGGCTTCCCAACAGCTCAGCCCCCTTTTCCCAGGCCTAGTGCTCCAACCTAGCAAAACACATCTGCCAAGAGTTGATTGGAAAATGAGCTTTGCCAAAGAAAAAAATAATTGTGCTATGAATGCTGCCTTTCTAAGCTGTAATTCAGGTGCAGAACCCAACTAATCATGCAGTGGAAAACTTATTGAAACACATCTGCTTGCAGGCTGCCTAAAACCAACCTCAACCCCAGGGAGCTCAAAGCTTCTGTGTTGACACAAACAGGCTGTTATAGTCACACTTGTGCCTGTAAAAGGAAGATTATTGGCCTCCCATGTCTCCAGGACACAGGAATTCTGGGTTTCCCAACTATTGTTACAAACAGAATATGAGAATACAAACAGGTCAGCATAATATTGCCAATAAAATAAAAACTGAGCAGGCAGTGGAAATAACTACTGGACCACGAGGTAAAAATATGACACCAAGAGACACACAATATTAAATGCTGTCATTTGTAGCCCATCTTTGTCAGTTCTTTGAAAGTCAGACTAGTCTAGTTATTGTCCTTCAACAACAATTTCAAAGCCCAATTAAGTTAAAACATTTACATTTCAGGGCTTCCCAGGAAGGAAAAACAGTCAATTTACGTGAGCTGCATCATTACTAGATCTAGTGGCCCTACTGATCTGCAAGTGTGTTTTTCTGCTTAAGAGAAAACCAGGAGGAGAAGGTTGTGGCCACCAATGTCTTCATGCTGCTTAGAACAGATGCCAAATGCATGTGTGCAATTCCTGACTGAAGAGCATAACTGGAAAATAAACACAGGGCAGTTCCAGTATAACCTCTGTACCCAGTGATGATCACAAATCTCACCTCATTCCCCCCAAATTCGAGGGGAAATCTGCCCCCTCTGGGAAAGCACTGCCCTGTTCACACTAGGTCAGTGCAGTGTCTACCTGGGTTAAAACAAGTTGGTTTCAATGAAATGATGAATTTGTGAGACCTGGCCATGAGGACAAACACAGTATTCTAGAAAATGAGACTTCCTTACTCTAATTCTGTGTCAGATACATCCCCCCCCTCAAGACTCTTCGAACCATTACACCCTGAAAGCACAAGGAACGCCCTCAAGTAGAGGGGTGGCTCTGCTCAACACACAAATTCTGCTGCTCTAAACCACCACCTGAACACAGACACACCTCTAAATTATTTGTAGGCATGCAGCCCCAGAACTACCATTGCAGGTGTAGATTATCAAAGTCCAAGGCACTCACAGAGGGGGACACAAGCTGTGCCACTGTGCTTTCATGAGGGTTTTCTCCTTTCCCTGCACCAGGCTCTCCCTTCCCAGCTGTGAACATCACCTTAGGACACTCATTCCTTGGAGGAAAAGCACCAGCTCAGTACTCATAGCCTTCTCACCCCAAGGGATGGCTCAGGACACTGAAGTGCTCAAGGAATCAAACGACATCAGTGCTTCACATCATGCCATTCAGGTAACCCAACACACAACACCTCACGGGCCAAACAACCACAGGATCCCAGGATGGGCCAG
>VYXB01007491.1:0-37417 GCA_013397135.1 Pachyramphus minor
TGTTTCTGGGGATGGGGCATCCATATGGACAAGGCTGGAAGCATGTCAGTGTGGAGATGACTTGGTGGACTCTTCCTCCTGGCAAATACTCTGGAGTAAGGGCTTTAATGCCCTGTATTTAACAAATGCAATTGCAAATGATGAGAATGCTAAAATCTATTGTGTGGATGCTGGAAGTTTAGGAAAGAAAAGCAAAATTCTTGATGCAAAAACGAGCCTCCTTGTCAAGCCTGGCTCTCTCCTCGGGTGTGTCCCTGCCTTGTCCCTGCAGCTCTGTCCTTAATTTGCTCACAGCTCTTTACAGACATAACCAGAACAAGCCATATTTTTCAGGAAGGTACTATAAATGTCAGGGAAGGGGTCTGTTGTGTGTGTAAGAAATCCCAAAGCATGACATGGTAATGCTTAGACTTTATTAGGAGTTTCTGCAGGTGAGGGACAGCTTTGTGCTCTCTTCTCCAGAAAGGCTGTGCCTGTTAGTTAGCGGAGCGTGGAGAGGGCTTTAGGCACATTCCTCTGTTCTTTATGCGCACATTGGTGCCTCTTTGCCTGGAAGAGACATTAAAAATGCTGGAGGGTACCTTCAGGTCCCTGAGACACAGAAGAGCCTGGCTCAGAGGACAAAGGCAGAAGGAACAGAAAATGCTGCTTAAATCATCATCTAAGTGTTATTCAAAGCAAGCAAGGCCAGATATTCTTGACAGGGAGTTCAGGGTTACCATGGACATGTGTTAATTAATTCCAATAAGCTCAAGAGTGCCTCCTGACACCTCCTGGCAGAATACTTCACCTCTGTGCTACAGGACAGCACTAAGGCACCTCTAATGTCTGTCTGGCTGCAAACAATAAAGGTTATGAATTTGTTTTTTAGGTTTTTACAGACAAATGCCTGCCACTGTGTCCTGTTTGGGGTTTGGCCTGATCCCAGTCTCCCCTCCTGATTTTTTTCTGCAGCAAAAGTGAGGGAAGTATTAAAAGGGCACCTTAAAAAAATAATTTCTTTTTCCCAGTAGTGGACCTGATTACTCTGAATTGTTCCATTTTCCCATGAAATCATGTTGTTCTCCTCTTTGTAAAGACAGACCCATTTCTCAGGTGCATAGAGAAAGGCTGCTAAAATGATTTGCATTTTGCAAAACACATTTTGTATGCTGGTCACAGTGAAGTGACCAAAGGCGACAAGCGAGACACTGCTGCCGCAGAGACCCACCAGATGCTCTCCATAGTTATTCCCAGAGTCCTTGCAGGCTTCCAGCTCTTGTCAGACCAGTTGCACTTACAAAACTGCAAATGGCACTTCATCCCTCCTTTCGGCTACCTGACTTTTCCCCATGAACCAAAGCTCTATAGATGAGATCAGTCCATTTATCTCTCCCTGAAGACATTTGGCACCAGGCAGCTTCAGAGTCCTGGTGCCTGGCCCAGATCACCCTGGCCAGGAGACCAAACAGCTGTTGTTCCTAACCTCAGGATTTCTTTGCCTGAGAACAGCACAGGGGAGCTGCCAAGCTTGGGGCTCTGACCCGCAGGAGCAGCACATTTCCAGTTGCAGCTGCTCAGAGCACAAAGGGGAGCTTGAAGAGGCCCAGGGACACATAACCTGTCAACACAAGGCAGGTACCAGCCCCAGCTTCTCATCCACCCCTTCTCCCCTGTGACTCCTGGTTGGCTCTGGAGACGCCACCAGCTCAGTCTCTTTCTTTTTTGTACCCCAAACTTTCCTTCTTGTGACCACTGAAGCCTCCCAACCCTCTGAAGCTGTTCTCTGCACCGGGGAGATGAAGCATCCTCAGTGCCACTTTGCTCCCAGCATAGCTGACTTTGGAGCCTTTCTCACTCACTTTAACCCACTCTTGGTTCCTGGCCAATGCCCTAATGATGTTGTGTCTGATGATCCTCCCACCCCCATCTGTTGCACAATGCAGGCGACAGCTGGTGCTGGGCTGCTGCCTTCCAGCACGGTCATTACTGCCCTGCCAGGCCATGCCGGGTCATTAACCGTGGTGCCTTTGTTCAGGAGATCCCACTCAGCATCTCTCTGCCTGACTGCATCATCTGCAGCCTTAAAAGGTAAACCAGCAATTGAGCAGACTAGGAATGGAATATAGGGCAGCAGCCTGGGTTAATGAAGCAAAGAGAGGACAACCAGACCAACAATTTTTATCCAGGCTCTTTTTTCTAGTGACTTGGACTCCGTTCCTTGTCACTGCAGAGTTAGCTGGGAGGCGATGCTCCTTAAAGCAGAATTTGGCTCCACATTCAGGGACATAAGAGATGGAATTTGAGCTTCTGTTAGAGATGTCTCTGCTGGTGGCAGATGGGCTTGTGAGCCTGATCACCAAAAATCCCTACCTACACCAGGTGAAGTCAAGGGTGAAGCACCTTTAACCCTGCAGACTGGGGCATCTGGCTCCAGATAAAACTCAATCTTCCCAACAGAGATTTTCAAACCACCTAATAGCATTGAGTTGGAAGTAATTCCTTCACTTGTCTGACAGAGAGTGCTTCCAATGTATAAATATACTTTAAATTACCTAGGGCCCAAGCCAGATGAAGTGAATCAAGTCTTGCCAGAGACATTGCTAGCATTTGGACCTGGCCTTCTGCTAAAACAGTGCAATCTGGCACCAGCACAGATTAAATATAAAGCTCATTCTTAAAAATACTCAGAGAAAATTGTATCCTTGCATATGTAGAGAAGACAGAAAGCAGAGCTCAGCTATAAACTGCTGAGGTGAAAAAACATAATTTTTCCTCAGCCACCACACATCTGAGGTCATCTGGAAAAATATTTTTCTGCCTGCATGCTAGATCTGGGCAGACTTCGAGGACTTTGCCATTTGTCTGAGATCCTGGATGCCCGCCAGCACAGTCTGAGCTATTGCTGCAGTTTGGCAGCTGCAGGTATGGGGAGATTTTGGCTGTGCAGTCCCTGCTTGTGGGCAGCTCATGTGCTGAGCTGCACACAATGGACCTATTTCTCAGCCAGAGTCCACATGCTCAGATCAGTGGGTGCAGCATCTGTGCGGGAGGCCAGATTCGTGCCAGATGTGCTGGGCTCACTGCCCATGCTCCACCCAGCTGCATGCAAACAGCTTTCTTTCTAGGAAATCCCAGACATATGTAGTAGCCCTCATCTGTGTGATATTTAGCCTTGCAGCAGGTCCAGATACTCACATGTTCTGAAGGCACAACATACACTCATTGCTGTACAGGACATCATCCGTGCCACAGACGGGTTCAAAGATCCTGGTACAACCTCTGTTTGGGTTGAAATTGCCACAGGCTGGCTGGAGACACAAAAGGGTAATGCTGCAAATGTTAATCATGTTTTCAATTTACCAAAGGAGCTCGGCTTTCGCAGTGAGGTACACATTTTTTCTATCTTGATAACCCATCACAGCTTGCTCAGAGCTCCACTGTGGGGGCAGAGAAACACGGGGGCCTTTTGCCACCACGTCCTTGGACCAGCTGAACTCCAGTCCTGGCACTGCTGCACACCCTTAGGAATAACAGTACAGAATAAATAAGTGCTCCAGGGGCAGTGCCACAACAATACCTGTCCTCACACTTGCAAGCCAGAGAGTAAGGGGAGCTCTGATCTTTTTGGCAGGTGACAGCAATATTCAGCTCTTTAAGAAGTTTTCCTCCACTGTGGGACAGGGGGAGAGGGGAATGGAATGCAGTGGAAAACCCAGTACCATCACTGGGATTTTGCTGAGGCACAGTAGCTGGAATGAGAATCCCAGGCATTGATATCTTTGAGCTGCCAACCCACTACACTTCACTGTATTAAGCAATGGTGGCTCCCCAGGTGTATGGTTCTCACTTGTGCTACACAAAAACAGGAGCTCTCACCTCTATTCCTCTTCCAGCAGCTCCATCTGCCTCAGCAATTCCTAGAGAAAGAGTGGAGGGAGAGAGGGGGAGGAGAGAAAGAGAGAGAAGATGTCTTAGCACCCATAACTTGGGCAGGTTTCAAGGGGGACCGTATAAAGATGCTTTAGCCTGAGGACTGTATGTCTTCACTCAAACACCTTTGTCCCACAAAACAATTTCTTCCCCTGGATCTCCCATATTTTTCATCTGGGTCCCTCCCCTGCTGCATATGCCTTTTTCCCCTGGCAGAAATACCATGATGGTGCAAGGCCATGCCAAGGCAAGATGCATTTCTAGTGACTTCACCTGCCAG
This sequence comes from Pachyramphus minor, assembly GCA_013397135.1. Lineage (NCBI taxonomy): Eukaryota > Metazoa > Chordata > Aves > Passeriformes > Tyrannidae > Pachyramphus > Pachyramphus minor. The sequence continues at coordinate 4,193 of VYXB01007491.1, forward strand.
CTGTCAGGAGCAAAGGGAGCTTTTCTTACCTCTTATCACACATTCATAAATAACTGAGAAACTCCTGCTGATGCTGGACCAGTGCTGGAGTGAATCCAGGGTGATTTTTCTACTGTCAGTACTTTTGCTCCACAAACAAGCAAAGCAAAAGACAAGCTGCTGAAGGTCTCTACTAGAAGGAGAAATGATTGGACTCTGAGGTCTCACACCAAAGTTGGTGGGAGGAAGCCAAGACTTCGCTTGGCTTCTCCAGCCCTGAGGTGACATCTGGGATCACATGGGTGGAACATGAAGTCAGTATATTTTGAAAAACAACCCAGATTTTTTCAGCAAAGGTCAGAACTGAGAAGATCTTGGGTTTCTAACAGATCCAGAAGTCATCTATATGGAGGATTTAGGCTATATCTCTCTTAACAACCAGCATGGTGCAATAGCAGAGAGGCTGTAGAGCGAAACATTTTGATGCTGAGGACCTGGTACACACTTGTACACACTGTTTAATGTCTCACGGTTTTTAGTTTGGACTAGCACTGGTCCAGACCCAGGAGCTGTAGCTCACTGCATACTCAGTTCATCTGAAATGAGTCCAGATTTTGTGCTCAGACAGCTCTGCAGTGGCAACTGCTGCACAGTAAACAGGCTGATGGAGGACTTGCTTTGAAGTACCCTCCTGTTCTGAACGAACCCACAAATACAGACATCCCTGGTGAGCAGGACCTAAGGAGCAGCAACAACTCATGTTTGCATTCCTCTGCACCATATGGGATTTTGAAAACACAGTTGGCTTAAACATTGGATTTGGTACCGAGAGCTGCATTTTCTCTTGCATAGATTAGTTTCCTGTCTTCTTGGATTTGCTTTTTTAAAACCAGAATAGCACCTATTCAGTGTAAAAGGATCACACTGTCCTAGAAATCAGAAGCTGCAGGCTGAATCGTAGCCCTGAAGGAAGAGCATCAGCTCAGCAGGTCTGCTCATTTTTGGGAGCAGGTGCCAGGCACCCTTTCCAAGCCTTTGTTTTAGACTTGCTCCCAGACCACTGGTTTAATGCCATTGCAGCATTCCCTGCTCAGGGCCACAGCAAGGTCCCAGCACCAGCTGGCCTGTTCCCAGACCCACCTTCCCATGTGACAGACCTGGGAGCTTTAGCAAGGAGAGGAACCGGCTCCTAAGCAAAATGTTGCACTCACCTTGGTAGCAGCAGAGTGCCAGGGAGAGGAGCAGGAAAACACCAGTTGCCTTCATGGTCAAGGTGATGTTTTACTGCACACAGCAGAGAGAAACTGGGACACTCCTCAGTCTGTCAGAGGTCCTGTCTCTGGCAGTCTGCTGGGACCTTTATACCTTTCCGGGTCTCTGGCACCACACCACACAGCCAGCTCCACCCCACAGTCTTGTGGTGACAACATTCAAAGTGCTGGGACAACACCAGGTGGCAACTGGCTCATTGGTGTGCGTAAGGATGAAAGGGTCTCCGAAGCCAATGGAGTTAACAATCCTTATCACCAGCAAGGACTGGAGCCGCATCCCAGGTGTGGGAGACAGCCTTGGGTCTGCACTGCAAGCTGTGATAAAGCAGCTTTGTACAAGAAGAAGATTGGAGAAATGGGCAGGACAGCAAGGGAAATACATGTGTTAGCAGGAGTAGTGTGGCTTTGATTAATGGCCCTGTCGCTGCCACTTGCAGGGTGAAGGTGTTTGGTGAAGCCACTTCTGGGTGAAGATGGCTTTGATCCACACACACCTTTCCTGGTGTGTTCCACAGAGCAGAGCTGGGGTGTTGCAGCTCCCCTTCCCTCCCTGGGCAGACAGAGACAGAAGCAAGAGCTGCTGCTGGAGAGCAGGGAGCCTGGCTGTGCCTGGGGCTCGCTTGAGGCTGCACATTCAGTGCTGCTATTTTGACTGCACATCTCTGGTTGCAGGCAGCAGCCGAAATGAGCCGTTGGGTTGGATGCTGCTCCCTTCCCCTCTCCCTGCCCGTAGTTTGGAGTAAACCCTGGGGATTTCCTACAGTTACACCGCCAGTGGTGCATTGCAGAGAGTGGATCAGTCCCTTGGGTATTAGAAGGATTAATTAATGTTTCTAAAGCACTTTGATATCTCAGCCATAAATCACTGGAGAAGTGCAAAGCAAATTATTACTAATGGGGGCTTATGACTCAAAGACAGATTTTTAATTAGCTGAACAGGAAAAAGTCAATGCCAAGAGCAATTCAAGGAGCTGTTTGTGAGAGAGAAATCTCGGCTCCATTGGCAGCTGCTCCACTGTCCAAGGGATACCTCAGTCTGAACACAGCTCTGGAGGATACTTTCCCCTGCCATGAACATCTCTCATGATTTTGCTTCAGTGGTGAGGGAGATTCCTTCCTCTCAACTGGGTTTCCCTCTGACCTGTAACATGAGGCAGAAAGAACTGCTCCCAATTGCATCTGTTATTTTAACTTAGTGAGAAAAGCTGGTTTGGGGTGTGATCCGCCCAGCAGCTCTCAGTAGCTGGGCTGGGTGTTTGTGGACCTGTGAGTGCAGGCAACTGCCTGGGACAATGGTTCATGTGGTGTTATCACCCTTTGAGGAGCAAGGGAGAGAAGGATAATAATTTTTTATAGCTGAAAGAGATTAATCTCAATCCAGTACTGTCCACTGTTACTTGCCAGATCCACAGTGTGAGTCAATAGGTGCCAATAGGTGTTTTGGGCTCAGTTCCCAAAGCTGGAAGGGGACTTAGCACGGGCATTGATGGTTACAAAGCAGGACAACTGGGGGAAAGATTTTCCTCCTCAATCTGTAACACATGTATACAGAGCCGTACTGAAAAGAGTTTCTCTGATTACCCTTGTTTGGGATGTGCCCACTTCTGGTAGAACACATTTGCACATTTTTCAGTTTAGAGATCCTTGCTGTAGCCAGAAAATGGGATACTTTGGATTGTCCAGAAACAGAAACTTCTTTCCTCAGATTCCTTGGAAACATCAGGGCACGTTTCCAAACTTGAGTTTGATGGGTAAATCCTCAGTGTTTATGAGAACTGCTCTGCAGGTGGGAACTGTGTTGGCTCCTGGGACATTTCAAGTGTGTAACACTGTAGTTTCCCCCTTCCTCCACAACTCAGAGGCATCAAAGCAGAGGCAGGCTGCTGACCTCCCCCTGCCTCTGGACACTTCTCTCTTCATCCTCTTACTGCTTAGGCTTCTGATAGCTTTGCACTGACTGAATTTCATGTTCCTAACTGATCCCAGAGCTGGATGAGATTAAGTACTTTGCTACTGAAGCAGGTTGAAGAAACTCCAGATTATGCAATACAATGGACTGAACTTCATTATTCCACAACGAATTGAGCCAAACCAACAGAGTCAAGGGCAGTTGCCTTTGCCAAAAGAAGGATCCAGCACAGGCTGCTAATGCTGCTGCAGCTGAACAGGCACACTTGGTTTTTAATGCAGTTTCTCCGTTAGCAATTGCCCTTCCTTTCCAAGCATCTCTGCTGACAGCTGTGTGTTTATGAGATGCCTTCAAAAACGTGGGATTTCAGGGCTCCTCTCTCCTGATTGACATCTATTCTACATCCTTCAGGAAAATCAAACAGAAATGCTTGGGGCTCATTTGACTGGGGAGGAATGAAAAAGAGCTGCAAACTGCTACTGCACTGGGTGCTCCCGGTACCATCCTCGGCAGTGTGGGCTTTCTCAGGATGTGTCACCTTGTCAGAGCATCATGTTCCTCCAAACACATCAGCTGGAGGAGTAGAGAAAAATGAGTCAGGCAGCTCTGCCAGCCGTGCTGTGTGACTTGCTGGGTGCAGTGCCTGTTGTGGGGAAGTGGAGAGGACAGACAAACCCCAAAGGTGGTGCTGGTATGGGATGGTGTCCCCGTGGTCACCTTGTTGGGTGATGGCCACCACACATGGTGTGGGACAGAAGATATCTGCAGTTGCTGGTGGTGTCTTCTCTTGGCTTGTGCAAGGCAACTGGAGAGGGAGCTGATGCTACAGAAGGAATGTGAGGAAGGAGTGATGGATAAGGATGCAAGTTGAACTGTCAGGTCTGCCTCCAGGTGGACCAGCTGAATTCATTTGTTGTGAAGGCCTGATGTCCAGAGAAAAGCCACCAGTGCCACCAGGAAATTGCAACAGAGTCACCAGTCAAAAGTGCTCAAAAATCACAAACCAGACCCAGATGATACATGAAGGGCAGGCACCAGAGGATCCTCAGTACTCAGGATGTCAACAAGGCAGGTGGAGACTTTGCTGCTGCCTTGCAATGGGTGGGATGAGTGAAGTTTGGAGAAAGGCTGATGCAAATGTGAAACCCAGAAGTGTCACAAAAAACAGTTCCCAAAGCTCTCTTGGGTCCAAAGAGCTGCTTGTGTTGGATTTAAAGGCTAAAAATCCCTAAAGCTCTGTTACCTGCTGGGTGTGCCAGGCCTGGAGCTTCCAGGTGTGCTCAGGACCTTGTCCATGTTATCCAAGATGGTTTTGAAAGCAGTCAGTGCAAGAAGTACAGAAAAGCAAGCCCCATACAGCAGTGCATCCCATGGAGAGGAGAAGCTCTACTGTGCATGTAGCAGCCCACTGGGGGATTTGCAAGTCACCTGGAGGAAAGGAGATGGTGCAGCTGGATCCATTCAGGCATGGGAGACAGCCCAAGCCCTTTTGCCTTACAAGGTGAGAACTAGCAGTGTGCACTGATCAGATGCTCCTGTATCCAGGGGATACTGCTCAAACACTGATTTTTCCTGCAGAAAAAACCCCAAACCTTAACCATAACTTGGTCTGTAGTGATTTTTGTCTTGGATTCTTTCCCATTAATGCTGAGAAAACTATTCTGTTGCTCTGGGTGCATGGAAGATATTGAACACCCTGACAAAGGGATTCTGTGAGTAGCTGCTAGGAAAGCACCTGGTATTTTCTCCAGCTGTAGGAGAATCTTTGGAGCCCAGGACAGTATATCAGTTTGTTTTCTCTTCTGTTCTGGAAATCTTGCCGTTGGGACCTCTGGTTTCTGGGAAGGGGGCTGAGCATAGCTACAGGATAAAATTAGCAAATTTTCATTTCTACTTTTACTAAAGCTTCTGTTTGTTCTCCTTCAGCAAGGGCAGCATGTCCATGATAGAGACCTTTGGATATCTGCAGGCATTGGCAGCTTTGCCTGAGAATGGGTATTGCTGACAGCAGTGTCTAAAGACAAAGACATCACATAAATCACAGCTTGTTGGATTGTTCAGAAGAGACCATGCCTGCATGTCAATCAAATGCTTCCCAAGGAGGATGAATGTGCTGGGGACAGGCCTTGTGTTTGTAAGGATTACTGGCTGAAATTGGCTGGGGTGGAATCACACAGCTCCCTGGTGTGGGGGTAGGTTCCCAGCCCAGCTCCTGGCTTGTTTGCCTCTTCTCTCCTACCACTGCAGTGACACTGAACCCCATGGGCTCATTCCATGGAAACCTTTCCTATTCCATGGAAACCTCTGCTATGGCTTACTGGATGATGACACGTGGCTGGTGGGAATACCCTGGGCTGTGGTCAGCTCTTGTCACAGTGGTGACCTCGGGGCTCTGTCCCTTGCAGGTGGGACAGCTGCTGCCACTGGCTGCCCAGGAGTGACCCTGGGTCAGGAACAGTGCAGGAGGTTCTGGCTCCTGGCAAGGCTCTCCTCTGATGACTTGTGCCCGTCTCCTTGGGTCCCATGTGGGATCTCCATGGGATGTGGGAACACATGGGGTCGGTCTTCCAGGAAACTGGAGCTCTGCTTTTTTTGCTTTCCCTGGCATTACCGGAGAAAAACTATCATTTTTCCCACTCCTCCAGAAAATGCCAAAAGCAAAGTATTCCTTCATAAAATTGCTTCTTTATTAAATCCTATCTGTCTCCCGCCTCCACATCCTACTGCCCCTGCGGCTGCCAGAGAGATCCAGGGCAGAGTGATTAAGCACTGCGGCCAATAATTGGGTAAACACAGATTTCAATCTCCTCCAGCAAGGCACTCCCCCCTTTCTCCAGCTAGAATCAGCACCCCCTGCCCACTCCCTCTTTCATGGAGCTTAACAAGATGGGAAGCATATGGTGTATGCTCTGAAAGGACCTTTTGGGGTCACAGACTCAGGGAGGATGATCTGGTCTAATCTCACCTTCTGCACAGCTCAGGCCAGCTCTGCCCCTGCTCCCAAGAACCACATGTCCCTTGTCCAGGGTTGGACCTCGCTTTGAAGTATGTGTGAGATAATTTAAAAAAGAGCTCTGGTATGAACCTCTCTTAATAAGGATCCTGGATCTCTCTTGCCTGGTCTGTTTGGATAAAAGTTCCTGTCTTCCTGCAGCTACTGCTCACTGACCAGAGAAGATATGGACACCCCAACCCCGGGGCCAGGTTGGATGGGATTTTGAGCAACCTGGTCAAGTGGAAGGTGTCCCTGCCCATGGCAGGGGGATAGAACAAGATGATTTTTAAGGTCCCTTTCAACCCATACCGTTCTGTGATTCTGTGATTCTGTTGCCTTTACGTCCTCTTTCCCCCACCTGAGTTTGAAGTGATTATATCTGAAAACTGTCTCTTTAGAAAGCTGGGTGAAGTCTGGGTGAACTCTGGATGCATTGGCCTGGATGCAGAGCTGGTGAAGGATTGGCCAGAACATGGGGTGAAGACAGAGCCAAAGCCCTCCCAGATCTAAACAGCAAAAGGAGGGGAGACAGCACAGACAGGGCAGAAAGGGTTATCCCAACTGGATAATAGGAAAAAAGCATTCACAATCAGGGAGGAAAAACTCTGCTGCTGGAATAAAAAGGCTGCTTAGTCCTTATCCTTGCAGACCTTCCTAACATGACTGAATGAACTGATATTTTCCACAGAAATTTTCAGAAATCAGCAGAGACCCCTCTGTGGTCCTTGGCTATTCTGAGGTCTCTGGGATAGGAGCTTTTTTTAGTGGAGGTCTGAAACACACAGTATTTTCACATTGTTTTCTTAATTTCTTGAAAACATTTTGCCAAAGTTTTTGTCAAGTTTTTATAATACTTTCCATCACTTTGTAAGCCAGGTGATTAATAAAAAGAAATACAGTGCAATGACTTTCATCACAACCCCAGAGATCTGGCATTTCCAGCTACTCCTGTGAGTTCATTGGCAGTGCTAGTGCCTATTGATACATGGCTTGCTCAGAACTCAGGAAAACAGTATTATACTTCTGATTTCAGCAAAATATATGGCCAGAGGATGCTGACACTCTTTGGTCCCTCTCTTCAATTAGACAATTAGAGGAGATGAGGCTTTACCAACAGAGAGCTCTCAGCCTGCTCAGTTCCATGGGAAAAATGGCTATTAAAAAAATTAGAAAGAGGAAAGGAAGTAAAGGAAAGTAAACTATGAAATAAGGCTTTACCTTTTGACAACATTTCTTCTTCCTGTTAGATATGGAAAAATTTTAAAATGGAAAGTGCACTTTTTCACAGAATGATAGAAAAGAGATTTTGGGAGGAAAGAGAAAAAAGTAGCAGACATAGGCTAGAGCTGGGGATGATGTTTCTGCTGCTGGACTCTGGTCCTGAACATACCAAAAAAGAGGACAGAAAAGACAGCAGAGGTTGGAAACACTGAACCCATTTCCAGAGATGGCTTTTCCTGAAAGCTTCACTGCCACGAGGCACTGTGAGATCCATGTTATTTCAGAAGCTCATTCATAAATGTGTATTTCATTCTTGGCGAGCTCTTGCCCTGCCAGCATCTCATGCTACTGCTGGTTGTTTTAGCCACGACAAATGTGTGGTTGTTAATCGTTGGTATCTGATCTCCGGTTTGGAAAATCAATACTCCGTGACCCCACCTGTGCGTCAGCAGGCTGCACACCTTTCTGAATGCAATCTCCCCAAAGCTGATAAATGATGGTCAAACACTGCTGATAAACTTTAGTGAACAGGTATTGATCCTTGGGTTGGGCTGAGATTAGATACGGCCCAATTAACTCTTGCTCCTTTTCCTAATGACTCCTTCAGGCTCAAAGACTGAGGCTGGATGGACTTTCAGGCTGCTAAAATAAGGACACTGTGCTGCTTTGGATGGCTGATGGCTGAGGTTTATTGTCCCTACAAAACTGTGCTTTGTTTTAAGTGCTGAGAGCTGCTCCCAGGACACAGATACAGGATACTGGGGGAAGGATACTGGGGTATAAGAGCTTTGGCACCAGCAGTCCTGCCACGAAAGGCGACGTTGGCAGCTCTGTGTGCTTTCAGCTACGGTCAATGGCCTTGATTAAAGAAGGATTTTGTCTTTGATTTAGAGAGCCTTTGAACATAGTGGCTAAACATTTCTTTTCGATCAAGGGTTTCCTTTGATTTCTGCGTGTAGTCAGCTCCCTATGTCCCTCGGTGAGTTTTGCACTTGAATTGCTTCCCTAATAAATGTGACATTATTTTTGAAGCCTCATATGTTTTCAGCCTGGTAGTGAAAGCGAGGTGCTTTGCAATGAAGGCACTGTCTTCAGCCCATCAGGGATATGAGGAGCAGTCCTTTTGCTCTGTTAACGAAGATGAAAAAAAATCTACTGCTGAACCTCCTTTTCCCCAAGCAGCTTTTAAATTGGTTTTTTCCTTCTACATGAGGAAGTGGCTGCCAAAGCCCATGGCTGCTGCCTGCAGTATGCTTTTCCTTCTTATCCTTATTCATCCCTGCCAAGAACCTCTTTCCTTCATTCCTTCCCATTTTCTGAGCTTCTGGAAGCCCCTGGCTCACAGTTTTCAAGTCCCACTTACCGAGAAACTTGGTTTTCCAGTCAAAAAACAGCTGAGGTTCTCATGCTATGCTGTGGTTTCCATAGGAAATACCCAGAGATGCTGCATCTTGTATTTTTCCCTCTGTGTATTTTGGAAGAAGAAATCTAGGCTGCTCCCAAGCTCAAGGCAGCCTCTCACTGCCTGGACTTGAGGCAGCTGTACTCCAGTGCTGAGATGTTTGCCAGGAGCAGATGGTGATGGGAGTGCTGGAGGCTGCTGATGATGCTGATCATGCTGTCCTGCCTCTGCCTGTTTAGCCAAGATGTCCCTGAGCTTTGTGCTTTGCTGTTCCTCTGCTCAGGTTGAATCACAGAGCTGCTGGGCTGCAGAGGTCCCACTGTCCCTAAGCACCCACCAGGATTACATGGAGGGTGATCAGACACTCCTGGCAAGGGGCTGGGCAGCATGAGGTGCAGACCCCTGCAGAACATGGGAGGGAGGAGGCACCAGGTATCCTTGTCCCTGAGCCCAAATTTGTATCTGTGCTGTCACCCTCACTGTATTATCCAGCTGGGGCCTCAGACCCAGACACCTCTTCCCAGTCATCTCCATCAAGGTGTAGACATGGATCAGGCATGGATACAGCTGACCAAGTCCCTTTTAATGCAGGAACTACAGTTCCATCTGCTGGGACCTGTGGCCTCATTTTTGCATTTTGTGCCCTGCTGACGTTCCTGTCCTTTCATTGAGTCTGGCATTTTGGTGATTAGGAGCAGCCTTTCTCACTGAATCCAAGCTCTGCCATTCCCAGGATCCTATAAATTCAGCTTTCAGCCCTACAGAGCCCTGGGATTTTTATGGATGTGGAACAAAGACGCATAAATGATAATTAAAACCTCCATAGAAACATTCAGTCTTGTCCAGAAGCATAAGTCATAAATAATTATCATGATGACCAACTTTGCATTTATGATGATGTATTATTATTACTAGAACTAATGTTATAAGACTGAGAAAGTCAGCAGTGAACTGAGGAGGTCTCTGGGTTCTTCCTCAGAACAGGGCAATGGACTAGATGACCCTGGGCTTTCAGGGATATTGCTTTTATGCTTTTCCATTATATTAATATTTAAATGGGAGGGTTAAAACATTGATGACATGTAAGAGCTTTACTGCATGTACGTTATTGGATGTAGGTCTTGCTCTGTCTGGAGCCTCAGGATTGCCCATGCACATGGACCCAAGGAGCCCGTGGTGTTTTACCATGTTAGAGCACTTAATGTCACCTGTGTGTGTTCCTTGATGAAAAGCACGGGAAGTATTTTCAAACAAAATTGTTTTTTGCCATCCTTCAGACTTCCAAAAGTGATGTAGGCTGGCCTCACCTGCACCCCCAGTCAGACGAGCCCTGGGGAGAGCTGGAACCAGTTTAGAGACCCCCTCACAGCTGGCATTGCCACATTGCAGTGCCCCGGATGGGTGTCCTGAGCCCACCCAGGCTCAGAGTGTCAAAGGGTCACCCCTTGCCCACCCTCAGTGGCACCAGGGTCTCCCACACAGCCCTTCCTACAGCCCCAGCACCGCCAACATGCGTAAGCTTGTGCCAGGTGTCACAACATCCCCATTATCACCCCAGTTCCTGGGCACTGGGACTTCACGAGGAGCTCTGCTTCTGCTTTAGCCCATTCTCTCTCTCTTTGGTTTAGATGAAAGCTGGGAAATGTGAACCACTCCAAACGAGCCTGTGGGTAAATGCCATTATTTTGAAGAGGCTTAAGAACCATTTGTGGTTTCTAAGCCGTGATTCATGATCATCTGGGTCTGGTTTGTGATCTTTGAACGCTTTTGACTGGTGACTCTCTTGCAATTTCCTGAGGGCACTGGTGGAGCTTGCTGCTTCTTGCCTCTCTCTGGACTTCAAAACACTCAAGGCCTAGACAAAAGTAAATCCAAGCTCTCTTCTTCTCAGGCAGCATTTTGCTGTGCAGATCCCACCCTGTCTGGAGAGGAATTGTGAACACCAACCTCAGTGTGTCCTGCGCTATCCTCCTAATCCATTTTCCCTTTTGCTTGGTGGCTGCTGCGCACAGCACCCACCTCATGGGGAAGACCCCACAGCCCCAGCTGCTGCTGCTCTGCCCCTCCACAGACAGGAACCCCTGGTGAAACCATCCCATTTTATCAGTCTTTCACTCACAAGCGGCACAGCAGGGAGAGGACACCAGTGGCCCAGCGTTGGAGCTGGAAGACTACAGCTCCTGCCAAACCATGTAGAGCCCCTTCCCTGGCTCTGGAGGAAATATTCAGCCAGAGGTCTCTGGTTCCAGTTCCATGGTGTATGGACTAGTAAATTCAGCAGGTCATGAGATCAGTGGCTGAAAGGAGCCCCTTGCAGAGTGGTGAAGGTTTGTCACTTGAGGGACATCTGCTTAGGATGTGGGTCACGTTTCCACTTCTTACAGAAGAAATTTAAATAAAAGATTTGGTGCCTCCCCTTCAACCCCCCTGCCGGAAGAAGAACAGCTGCTAAATGCTGTTAATGTTAAAAGCCCTCAATTAGGAAGAACACTAAGGAACTACACAGGAAGCCAGAGTGCTGCTCTGTAGCTAAAATAGCTACTGTGAGGTGCTGTGATAAAGGAGTGAGACTGTAGAATGAATTGCCAGAGTGACAGTTCCTTCCTGCCTTCAAGGATGGACCCCACTGTGGGAAGGGTCAGGACTCTGCCTGGGAGTGGGAACATCCCAGTGTGCCTGTAGCTGGGACTGGTACTCTTGGCAAAGCCTCTGTGCACAGCAGGGTCAGGAGCAAATCCCGCAGATAAGGCAAACTAAAGAGATCTTTGGCCTCACATTCAAGTGCTCTGCTCTTTCCCACACAAGCTGTGAGATGGGGTTGTGTTTTTTATACAGGCATAGAGAAAGAGAGCAGCCTTGAGATGGTTTATTCAGCCCCTCTAACTGGTGTTCAGAGGAAGCTGAGCTCTCCTGTGTGCAAAGAGCAGGGCTGAGGCAGGAGCAGGCTGGAAGGGAATTGGCTCCAACTGGGCCAAATTCTGATCAGAGGACAGGGGGAGGAGGAGACGACTTGTAGAAAGACAACCAATTTCTCTTCTTGTAAATTAAAGGCTTCTGGCATCACCTGCTGCTTATCTTGCTGCAGTGACATGTAGTTTCTTTCCAGGACTAAAGCGCACAACCCTGACTCCAATAGGGGCTTAATTGCTATTAATCCTGTTAATTGAATTTATTTCTCCTGTGCCACTTTAGCACTCTGACTGAGGGAGGGAAATTGAAAAGAAAAAGGCTGGGTAACAAGCTCAGCTGACCCAAGGTATGTGACTCCTAATAGTATAAATATGTGCTCCTGGCCCTGGAGGGAGGCTGGATGGTTTGGGCAGGCAGCAGTGGGATTGTGTTGGAAGTGCCTTGGGCACTGCAACAGGAAGAAGCAGATCCTGCTGTAATTGGGTTGCAGGCTGAGTGTGAGTTCTTAAATTAAGTTGAATTCCAGGTAATAATGAAACTTGGGGCAGTAGGGGACTAAGTATACTCTCAGGGATTGCCCTGCTTTTGTAGGGCTTTATTTGAAATCTGGTGTGTGACCTAGGACAGTTTATTTGGTTTCAAAACTATGTGTTTGGGGCATGTGGGCAGAAAAGTTGATTTTTGACTCAGTGGTTCCTCTCTAGGGTGGATCTCTCTCAGATGGCTCAGAGGCTCTCTGGTCAGAGCTGTGTCTGCATTTGCCTCTGCTCCTGGGCAGGCAGGACTTTGGGGTGTGCTGGGTTTATGGGGAGCCCTGCTGTGCTGGCAACTGCACAGGGCTCTGTGCTCACCCATAACTCCCACTGTAGGAGAGCCAGGGTGGGCTCTTGAGAAACAGCTCACTCTGTGTTTTTTTGGGCTGGTTATATTCCTATTAAGGAGTAAATTTTAAGAAGGGACGTCGTGGGCAATGAACTCTATTCCTTCTTTGCAAACTATATGAAATAGAGCATTCAGAAGCTTTGTTCCTTCCTGGGGACATCCAGAGCCTGTCTGCTGTTCCCTGGCTGAGCATGAGATAGCTGGGTAACAGCAGAAAAGCCTGGATGTTGTCTTCCTGATTTCTGGGGTGAGACCTGCATGTTGGTTAAATCCTTGGACATCCCTCCCATGGAGTCAGGGCAGTGCAATGCTGCTGTGCCACATGCAAGCTGACTATGGATGTATCAGGTGGTGGTTGATTGTTTGTCATTGTTGGGGTTTTTTTGATAGGGTTCCTTGGGTTTAGCTCTTGCCCTGTGCATTTTCCATGAGCTGATGGTCCTCACCAGGCTGTGGCAGAGGCAGAGTCAGGCATGTTTGGGGAAGTGCTGCCAAATAACAGCATGGAGAGGTCTTGTAGCAAAGATTGTGTCAGCCTAAATCAGAGATCTGAGGTGAGTCAGAGGTTTAATTTAATTGACTCTAAAATTAGAGTGCCTATAAGGGGAGGGCAGGGCAGGAGGAGGGAAGATTTGGGGGTATGTGTTACAAGTGAGAAGTGAGTAGTACAGGTTGGTGCTGTTTATACAGACTCATAGAAGTGTCCTGTGGCCTTTAATATATCTAATGACCATGTTTTATACGCAAATTAGTGTGCTCAGCTCAGTATTGGCATTCATTGTATGATTTAGGCAAGTCAATTTCTGGTTTTGCTTCTACATGAGACAGTGCTCTTGTCTTTTGTCTTTTCTCTCTTTACAATTTCTACAGAAAAGAATATTGCCTTTTAACACATGCATATTATCTGGTATCCGGCACAATGGTACTGGAGCTTGTAGTGACTGCTGCAGGGTAAATATTTGGTAAAAATGGTAGCTCATACACAAAGAATATGCCGCTCTTCTTTCTGGGGATTTCCCCTTTAGCTTGAACTTTGTTTTGCAAACAGGTTTAAGTATCTGTTATAGTGAACCTTTTGGCCTTTTACTTCTCAAATATGGCAATGGTTAATTAGATATTGGTCAAGGACTGAAACCTAAATATCTTGGTGGCCAGTTAATGGAAAAGCTAACTTGGGCTTGAAAATGGCTTGGGAAGTAGATTTCTTGGGAGGGGGCGTGTGGAATTCCACTTTTAACAAAAAGTGCAAGTTAAAGGCTTATAGGCTTGGCAACATGATAAAGAATCCACCCATCCATTAACAAATTTCTTGTAGTGAATGTTCCAGAGTCTTGCTGAGCTTAGGTTGCTCCGTGTTTTAATTCTGGTTTGGTACATGTTGCAAAGGCTGCCTGGAGGATTTTGTCAGGGTTTTGCATCACTATGTGGTCATAGTAAACCCCACAACTGTTATGTAAGGTATATTGGGTTTGTGGCCATGCCATGCCATGCAACTGCAGTATTCAAATGCACATCTAGTCATGGTGCATGAATAGGGTGAAGTGGTCTCCACGTTCATCTCTAAGGTATTTGTAGGCAGCTTGGGCTCTTCTGCATGCCCTAAAAAAAGTGATGAGAGGTTCAGGAGGGGAAACAATGATGCCAATGCTCAAGAACCATACCCAAGGACAGGGTTTTAATTTGGGAAGGGAGACAAAGCACACTCAGAAATTGTTCCTTGCTGTATCCCAATGCAGGCATCTATCTTTTTCTCCTTTCCTTGATAAACAGTATTGGCTTGTGGTGTCAACCACACTGAAGATCATGACCAGAGAGTGCATCACCCAGCAGCTCAGTTGCACACGACCACGTGGAAAGGGGGAACAGCCCAATGAGTAGACAAGAATATTTTACAGAAAAACAGCTGCTTGTGAAGTTTGGCTTGCGTGGGAGTTATAACTGATGAGGTGGGAGGTTGCTTGGGGGCCCCAGTGGGAGGGATGGGGACCAAGTGTCAGCAGGTGGCACTATCTGCTGTGAGCCAGCCCCATGTTCTCCCTGCTCCTTGGGGTGCTCCTGCAGGAGTGGGACCTGGGGCAGCCACAACTCTGATTACCCTCCCTGGGGCCCATTTGCATCCACATTGTAAGTGCAGATGTGACACCTGCTGTGTAGGTAGGCAAATCTGGCTCTTTAAGGTGCTACTGTGACTTGAGATCTGTGCTCAGCAATAAATTTAAAGCATGTTCTGAATACCTGTTTAAAACAGTACACAGTGATTCTTGATGCTAAGAAAAGCCTTCCCTTGGGATGGTGCTGTATCTGGAATAGAAGTAAGGCTTCTACCCCCACTGCCTCTAATAACTGCAGTTAGAGAATTGCATTTCATCTGCCTGAAATTCTCCTGCTGCTTCAGCAAGACACTGGACTGATTTCAGCTCTTTCCAGTATTGATCTAACATTGCAGAGTGTTGTTTAAAGGCTGCCCCTCTCCATCCAAAAGGCTTTGGGATCCCTACATCTTCACAAGGTCTAGTGAGCAATTTGGGACTTTGGGGTGAGTGGTAATGAATAATTGTCAGCAGCTAGAGCCGAGCCACAGCCTTTGGAAATGATGAGAAAAATGAACCAGTACTTCCTTGTAAGCCCTGCAATTGTGGGTTTTTCCTGCCACTGGAGCAGTGGAGGAGGAACAGGAGTCCCACTCTGGGTCAGTGGTGTTGCAAAAGCTGAGAGACTTTCACTCACATGCTCTGAGGAACCCTGGGTACAGAAATTGCTGCTTAAGTGAAAGGGAGCTGGTAGCAACGCCCCAGCCCTGCCTGGCCCATCCCATGGTGTCATAGGGAGAGCAGGAGCACTCCTGTGTCTGTCCCTTCTCCTGAGTGAGCAGTAACATTCCTAAAAAGGTTATAAGAAATGGAGCCATCTCCAATGATGGGCTCTGGTGTGCAATCCCTCTTTGTGCGTGTGTGCACCTCACTTTCTCTCTCCATATCTCCCCATCTTGGGGCTATTAGGGACTAGGGTGTTTCCTTTCATCTTCCTCAGCACCCCTAGATGCCCTTGCCTGACAGTTCTCCCCACTGTCTGCTGAGGAATAGAGGAGTGCATTCCATGTCTTCAGCAACTAAAGCATTTTGTCACCTGAAATGACTTTTTTGGCTGGTTATACCTTGGGGGTACCTGGTAAATGTGGGTGCTCTGCTCCTTGCTGGCAGTGTTTGAGTGCGTCTTGATTGATGTAGAGCATGGCTGAGGGAGAACATCAGTCCCTGTGACGTGTGTCCCACCCTGAGTGAGCTGGCACCTTGCTGGTGTGACACATGCTGACTTCCCACAGTTTCACAGTTGAAGACCAGCTCCCTTCCCTGCTCCCTGCCCTTAATAATGCCTCAGAGGTTTTGGGGTTCCCTAAACTGAGTTCTGCCCAAGCTGGAGGAAATAAGCGTGACTTCAAGTGCAGAATGAGCTGGGATGTTCTGCCCCAGTGTTAAGCATTGCCAGTAGCTCATGTCATGTTTTGGCCGTCTGTCTAGCTGTGGTCACATCAAAGTATGTTCCCTTGCCCTGGTACCATCCCTGCTGAGCTCTGTTTTTTATTGCAAGATGCAGGCTTTTCCTGGCCTGCTAAAAAACACTTATTGTGTGTGTGTTCCTGGCTCTCCAGCTGGCCCTGGTTGCTCTGTTGGTGGCCTGTTCTGTCTCACTTGTCTCAGATCTTTTTCCTTCCAGGTCCTTGACTGATAAGCAAAAAGTGCTCAAAAAGCCAAGTCATATGAAGCATGGAGAAAAACAAAGTTGCTTGGTTTATTTGCTATGATTCCTGCAGCATTTCCTCTGTGTGAGGTGTACCTGTCCCTTCTGCTGGCCCAAGCCTGGGGCTGGGAGGCAAGTGCAGACAGCTCAGAATCAGTAAGGGATGGCCTTAGGAGAGGCAATTCACTCTCTCCTTCTCACTCATGGGGAAATGGATAAAAATAAAGATACTTGTCTCCCTTGGAGGGTGGTGAGAGGATTAATTGGTTAATGTTTGTGAAGTGCTTTGAAGTTGAAATAGGGCAGATTGGTGCTAACCAGGATTGCAAAAGCTCAATGTGTCATGTTTAGGTAAAGGCTGTGCAGAGGAGGCACCGTGAGCCTTAACCCCCTGTCCTTCAGGTGTCAGGCATCTCATGGGCTGACCTATGTGAAACACAGGGATTAGGGACAATGGCAATTGCAACACTGAGACCTTTCCTTCACTATTAAGTCCTGGACCAGCCTGCACCCCTGCTCTCAGGGACGGGTTGTCATGCTACAGCCCAAGTGGCAAGGTACAGCTCTGGCTGTAGTGGTGGCAGCACTGTGTCCTCCTGGTCCTTGGGACAGGGCTGTGAGGCAAGAAGGGCCGGCACGTTTTGTGATGAGTGAAATTTGATTCCGGGTTCAGTGTAGGGGAAACCAGAGGTACAGTGGGTTGAGTAACACGGGTTCCCTCCCCGGGAGGACCATGAGAACCAGCGCACCCAAAGCAAGAATGTGTTTGGTGACCTGGGTATAAGCCATGGCGCGTGGGGGTGGCTGTACTCCAGCTGTGTTTAGCCTGGGTGTGTGTCCACCCACTGGAGGTTGCTCAACAGGCTGAAGGAGGAGGAGGAGGCAATGTTCACTTGGCTGCTGCTGGTGCTGAGTGCCTGACAGAGGATGAACCTGCTGAGGATTCCCTGCCACAATGGGATGGCCCATCCCCAGGGAACAGGGAGCTTCCATGGAGTAGCCAATGCTCTGGGTTTGAGGCAGAGCACTCCTGGGGTCTGTGTGCCAGCCCCTAGGACAAGCCCTTTGCATTGTACATGTACTGCAAGGCATCCATAGTGGAATAAAAGGGAGTTTAAAACAATTTTCTCTCTTCCTGGAGTAGTGGACAGGGAAAGACTTTGTGCTGCAGGATGAGCAGAAAAAGAGCCAGCAGCCGAGCTTGTTGGCACACCCAGTACTTCCCTGAATGAGACCAGAGTTGAAACTTTCCTTCTGGAAGGACAAAGCATGTAAAGATGAGTCAACATTCATCTGCCACCTCTTGTGGTCTACCTCCCATTGGAACAAAGTTTCTGGGGGACTGCTGGATGTAGGACTGTGCAAGTCAGGTCTCTCTCATCCCATTTCTCTGCTGTTCATGGCCCCTGGCAAGCAGGCCACCTCCACAGTCCTCCTGGCTTTGTGCCACTTGTGATGCAGGGAGACCTGGAGATGGTGTTGGCCTCTGGGTGAGGAAGGTTGTGGTGGTAGCAAATGTGGAGGCAGAGAGGGCAGTGAGCTGTGTGTGAGCCTGGCTCCAGACCAGCAGCAGGAGCCGGGTTGGTCACTTGTGTGCATCTACACTAATTTCAGCAAAAGTCTTGGACTCTCAGTACACAAGACTGGCTTTCCCAAGGTCTTGGGCCAGTATGTGGTACTGGGATGGGTGAACTTGTAGACCTCCAACAGGCATTTGGAAAAAAGCAAGGGAAGACCAGACCTGAAGCCACTTGGCCTTGTGGTAGCCCAGAGCTGAGCTTCAGCCCTGTGGTAACTGGCAGTATGTGGGCAGACAGACCCTCCTGGAGCAGCCTGGCAAGCAGATCAAGGGATTTGAGTGGGAGAAGATGCATAGCCTCCTGGGGAGGAGCAGACTCTCAGAGAAAGAGGGTGGGGGGGCAGGCAAGGTGGAATCTGGAGGAGAGTTCAGATATCTTTCACTTTCATTGGCTTCTCCCGCAACTGTGAGCACCCTGGTCCCTGCAGGAAGCCTCCTGTGGTCCCCTTCCTGCCTGGCAGAGCAGGTGGGACCGGTCTGCCTGCGGCATAGGATGTGTGTGCCTGGTGGTTACCCGTGGCTGCTCTGCCCCACTCCTTTCCCCTGGGAAGGATCAAACTGCTGCTGCAGCCTGTCATCCAAATCCCTCCAAGTGAGGAAGAGCTTGGGGACCTGTTTTATGAGGGTCAAACAGATGTAAATAGCTTTTCTACAAAGATTTCTGCTCCATTTCCCCCATCCCAAATGCTCTAACAGCCCCTGAGGAGGTTTCTTTTTGCTTTGGTTACTGTACCCTGCTGAGTACTCAGCCCACACAGCCAGTTTTGGGCTCTCCAAGGCTTCTTCAAGAAAGCAGCCAAATGTTTGTTTTGTGGGCACCCTTATAACGCATATGGGTTTTCCAAGGAACAGCCAAAGACGGGGGGAGGGAAGAACTATAAGGAACTCTTCATCTGGGTTGACTCACGCATCTTGCTTCAGATGGGTTTATTATTCATCATGTACCCATTACTGCCTGGGGCTTGCTTAGCTCTATGCTCAAAAAAGGTTTGTTTTTTTCTTCTGCTTAAACCACATCACTAAAGTGCTGCTGAGCACTTGTTTGCTGTTGCCATAAGTGCCTTCACTCCAAAACTCTGGGACAAGGCAGGGCATAACTATCTTCTTCCTCCTTTTCTGTAGAAAAGGGTTTTGTTCCTGGACAGCCCTACCCCACCCATCCCAAGGAAGCTTTCCTCCCAGCAGGAAAACTGTCATGCCAAGTTAAATGGCATGCAAATATGATGGTCTCATTTGTGGGTTTTTGTAATGACAGCTGCAAGCAAAGAGTAAGACAGCGAGGTTAAGTTTTGCCTGCAAGTCCAGTTGTATGGAGGATGATTAAAAGCAAAACTAATTGTTTGAAAACGAGGATTTCTCATGGAATGACAGCTCTGCTTTCCAGTGCTGTTGTCTTTTGTGAGTAAGTGTGCTGATTTGGGGACTGAATGTTCCCTCTCTAATCCCCAGAGCCATTTTCTCTGGAGGTCCATGGTACCAGGGACAGCACTACTGTCCAAGGATATGCTGCTATTAGGGCAGTCCCACTATGCCAACATAGAGAAAATCAGCAGAACCACCACTTGGTCTTTATTTTTGATGTCAGAAGGTCCTGTAAAAGGAAAATCCAATGATAATGTGCTAGTTCTGGGAGAGGTGGACTTGCAGAGATGATGCTCTTAGGGAGGGTGGGCAGGGGGAGAAAGGAGTTAAGGCCTCCTGAGAAGCATTGACATCTGAACTGCTGTCATGAACCTCAATTATTAGAATTATACTTTGGGATTTCTATCACTGAAAGCTTTTTGTTACAGAAATTGTGCCTAGTGAAGAAACTCTCAGCTACAGATGGCTGTGCAATGTGAGCTCTCCCAAACTTCAGTGCTGTTGCCATAGACCTCAGCAGATGAGTATGCAGAGATGATGCAAGACAGTGAACTGAACACCAGCCTCACCTGTAGGGAAGGTAAGAGCTTCTTGTCTTAAGCACTGGCTTCTTTGTGGCCAGTGGCAAATCTCTCCTTTCTCTGTACCCCAACTGATAAACAACAGACAGTGCTCCCAGGTCAGCATATTCAGGCAATGGGAAAAGTGGTTCAGTTGGTGTAAAGCCCCTGGATATTGATGGCCAGATGCCTAAATGGCACATCTTTGTGTGACCTAATGGAAGGGGTGGGCTCTGTGTGCAGTTAGGTGGGAAGCAGATGAGACAGCACCTCCCCAGCCAGCTGTTACTGCGGTAGGGATAGCTTAATTCCAAAGGTAGGTCCTAAAACAGAGGACAGGGGAGTAAAGCAGTGACAAAACAATGCTTTGAAGGGTGTGAGATCCTGGTCTAGGACAGAGCAGCCTGCTGACAAAGGACAGTCTGCTTGTTTTCTTGCCACTAAAATCCTTATCCTTTGCTTGCTGAGTGTGCCCTGTTGTCTACGGCACAAATGACCCAGTTTGAATGGACTGGTTAAATCTTTGAGCTATGCTGATGAAACAGAACATAAAAAAAAATCTCAGACTATGCAAAGAATCTTTTCACTTAGGTTCACCTAATTTGTGAAGTGCTGAGGCTAGAAGTGAAAAATGAAACTCATGATGGAGAAGTCAAGTTCACGGATGTCCTGAAGTTATTCAAGCATCTTGAGAGTTCCTTATTCAGGGCAGGGGCACAGACCTTCCCACATCTCTTTGGTTTTTTCCTGGCTTTCGAGAGCTGTCTTTAGTCTTGCTTATTAATCCTGTTTGCTGCAGTGGTGCCACAGGGAGCCACTGCCGCTGGCATGACGAGCTTTCAGTCTAATTTGAAATAAGAGGTAACAAGGGAACACAACCGGAGTGGGAGGCAGAGGGTGTAATGAGATCCCAGGTCTGATAGTCTGTGTTGCACAACATGGTGTGCTTGGGCACCTTGTTTGCAAACGGGTCTTTTTCTTTAAATTTTAGGGAACAATATCAACCTGAAGGTCAAAATCAATATGTGAAGAATAAGTGATGATTCCAACTGGCCCCAAACTATTGATTTAACTTTTAAGACACTTTGACAAGAGATTGAGGCAGTAATTTTGAAGATGGATAAACCTAGTGGAGGTGGTTTTCTAGACCTGGTACACACAGGATTCAGTGGTGCTGTGTGGGGAGAAAAGTTACCAAAAGAACTTCACAGGCTGTTGGTGCTGTTGAAGCAGTTATACAATATGATGCAAAACTGAACAACA
The DNA here is from genome assembly GCA_013397135.1 of Pachyramphus minor. Lineage (NCBI taxonomy): Eukaryota > Metazoa > Chordata > Aves > Passeriformes > Tyrannidae > Pachyramphus > Pachyramphus minor. Next base: position 25,264 of record VYXB01007491.1, read on the forward strand.
GCAGCCAAACCAGGGAAATACAGCTCTGGGGAAATTTAAGGGTGAGGAGGGCAATGCACTGGTTTTAATGGGAACACAGGGAGTTATTAAAGGAAGGATGAGGGCTCAGAAAGGATGGAGCTCATCAGCTGCCTTTAAAATGTAGGATGTGGGAAAACTGGGGGAAATGTGTTGGCATCCATCCCAGCCTGCACTGATTTATTTTTAAACGAGGAATCTATCATTGTGAGATGTAAAGACACACAGCAGCTGTTCTCTGTGTAGGGATGTGAAAGTCCTTGGGCATCCTGGGAGCAGAGTGAAAGTGAGTTTTCCCTCTTTCACTCTTTATTCCTCTGAAGTAAAAGTTGATCAGCCCCTCCCTGCCAAAGATTGAAGTGCCAAGTATTTCCCCTTGATTTATTCCTCCTATGGTTAGCTTCCCTCTGCCCTTGGAACTTGATCTGGTTCAATATGTCTGCAATTACCTTGGTACTGGGGATTTGGCTTTGGGATTTGGTGTTGTGACTCATGCAGTTTGACTTCATCAGTCTAAGGCAGGCAGCCAGCCAAAAGGACCTTGTTAGCTTGGCCTGTGTTTATCTGGGAGCAGGTTGCCCTGTTACAAGGGCTTTTTGAGCTCCATGTTTCAACTGACAAAGCATCTAAAGGTAGAAGTGAACTTGCAGGAGAAGGAGGAGGAAGGATCCTTTGCTAGGAGGAAGCTGCCCAAATCTCCCTGTAGAGACCTGGCACAGGGAGATGTGATGGGCTTGAGGGTCAGATTTGTGTATCTCTTGCCAACCTTGGCCCAAGAGGGTGGTTGGAGTCCAGACAAAAGCAAAGTGTGTGGTTGGTTGGCTGCAGAGAGAAGGTCTTTGGGGAGAAGAGATGCTGATACTGGCTCTGCTTTGGCTCCCAAGTGCTGGTCCACCAACAGCTCATGTGGATGTCAGGGTTCAGCTCTCCCAGGCACCAGGAAAAGAGATTATTTCTACTGCACATAAAAAGATTGTAGGGTTTGGCATCTGCTTTGAGGTTCTTGCTGCCAGGTTTAGTAAAGAGGCTTAGGACTGCTCAAACCAGGGAAATAAATCTGCTACACCTCTTATCAAAAATAATGGATAGTAGGCTTCAAAGGAATAGGAAAAATCTTCGTTTTGTAGCCTACTTATGTGTCTGGTCTGACTGACTCTCAACCTTGTCTCTTTGCACCAGTGTAAGAGTCAGTGGGGAAAATAAAGAGAAGCTGATATGTCTAGGAATAGATCTGGTGAGTGGGTGGGACGCCTTTGATGCTGGGGAGGCTCTTCAAAGAGGAAACTCCATCTCCACCTGGGCTGCTGCTGAGGGCAGGGCTGCAGCTCACCAGGATTGCACGTGGCTCCCCGAGGGGGATTTTTATGGAGCAATCGTGGTAATTAGCAAGCACAAGTTTTTCCACGTACCAAACATTGTCGAGGGCAGTAATCCGGCCCTGTGCTTGTTATTGTAGTGAGTGTTGGGCAGGAGTGTCCTGGGAATTTGTCGCATCCCAAGTGGGGGGAGCCCATCAAAGTGTCCTTGAATTGCTGATGTTGGCTTACCACCCTGAAACAAAGGGCTGATGAAACAGTATTAGCCAAGCTGGTTGCTAATGAGGGCAAAAGAACATCTGGAGCCAGGTTTTGTTTATAGCTCTTTGTTTTGTCATTGTTAGGGAGACAGAAGAGGAAGTGTCACTCATAGTATAAATCATGACATCCAAACAAAGGACTGACATCTGGGTGTGATTTTGGATTTCATGTCCTAGGAATCTCCTGAGGTTTAAAGCCCAAAATTTTAGCCTAAGACGTTGGCAATCCACCCTGTGTTTAGGAGATTTAGTGTCACTTCAGGACAGGGACAAAGAGGCAGTCCATATTTCTAGACCAGAGCTGGCATGTGCTGGGACCTGAGAATGGTGCAGGCTCTGAGTTCATGTAAGCAGCTTGGAATAACTCCTGTACCTGGGTTCTTGATCTGATCATGGTTGGCTGAGGGGAACAAACAGGGCAATCACAAAGTAAATCTTCATGTGGTTTAGAGACTTGTCAGCCAGAGGCTGCATCTCCATCATGTCTAATAGCCACTGATGGACCTATCCATGAATTTCTTTAATTGACTTTTGACTCTCTTGATGTATTTGGCATCCACAACATCCTGGGGCCATGAGTTCCACAATGCAATTACATCGTACGGGGAGGGGAAAAAACTTCCCTTTGTTTGTTTAAACCTACTATATGATAATTTATTGAGTGTCCCTTAATTCTACTGCTATGAGTAATCCTGAACAATAGCTGCTCTTAATTTTCTCTGGGTTCCTCCTGATTTTTGTGGACTCTCATGACCATACCCCCTCTGGAGCCACAGGAGTTGTTGTGAGCTGAGACAAAAGCCTTTCCCATTTCTGCTCCTCTCTGTGGTCAGGAGAGGGGCTCTCTGTGCCTATTCTAGCTCCCTACATCCCTATTTTGATGATGATGAGGAAGGCCACAGTGTGCAGAATGATGCAAGTGAGCAGACCCAGCAGTCATGGCAGCAGGGTAGAAATAATTTGTTTTACCCTCTCTGTTTCCTAACAGTTCCTATCAGGTGCTCAACCTTCCTGCTCAACAATGAGGTGACACTTATTTGTGACCTCGGCCACAGAACTCCTCAACACACCCCCTGACAGCTAATGTGGAGCTGTAATGTGCAGGTAGAGAATAGCAAGCTTTCCCCCGTCTACATTTTTCAACATTGAAATTTGTCTGCCACTTTCTTGCCCAGCTGCTATTTCCTGAGTGACTTGTGCTTTTCTCTCAGTTGACTTGAAGCTTTGAACTCTCTTGAATCATTCCATTTGTCCCTTTGCTAATTCCCTTTTCAGAGTAATTTATAAGAAGCTGAGCTACAGAGATGCCTGTCGGGTCTCACCTACAGTGGGAGAGCTGACCTCTTATTACTATTTCCATTTTTAACTCAAAGAAACTGCTCCTTTACTTTATGACACCTTACATTCTTGAAATGGGTTCATTAGAAACAGCAGTTCATGTCAAGCAGTGCCATTGCTTGCCCACACTTTGGGGGACTCAGATGGACTGATAAGGCAGGACTTGCCTTCCTAAAACCTGTGATGAGTCTTGCACAGTCTGTCACTTCTCTCTGTGTGCTTCATTACTCTGTTTATATAAGCTTTCCTCCCTTTCCCCCAAAGTGCAGTATGGAGCTTGAGCTGGGTGACTGCATGTTTGAGCACCTCAGTTCTGCTGGGGGGGATTTAATCCCTGAATGTTGCTCTGTGTTACCAAGATTTATCAGTTTATTGTGGATAAGAGTTCATTTAGCTCTTCTACTATGGTGTTATCTTACTTGGAGGCTCCCTTAGCTCTGTGATCAAGGACTCATCAATGTGTTTTGTTATTAGTGCTTGTGACTTGGAAAATTCTGCTCTGTCTTTAGTATATTTTGGTGCAGTTGCAGATTTTACATTTTAGTCTTTGTTTTTATGTTTTCATTATTTGGACAGTGCTTCTCCTTAGTCCCATTTTAATGTTAATTGTCTCACTTTAAGCATACTAGATTTTATTCTGAATTTTTCCCTTAAGCAACACACTTTTACTCTAATGACTTATTCAAATGGTCTTCCCACCTCCTGGGTGTGTTTTTCCTTACTGGCTTTTCCTTTTTAATTTTCTTTGAAGAAGCGTGTGTGTGTTTAGGCAGTTCCCTCATCAAGTTAAACTTACAGTAGCAGGTTTGCAAGGCTGCCCTCAAGACTGTCAGTTTTTAAGTGCAAAGAGCCCCTGGCAATATACGTGAAATCAAACCCACTGGTTCCTGGGTGCTGTTCAGGATGTGCTGATGAGGTTCTTGTGTCAGAGGTCGTAAATTACTGCTGGAGGGAGCAGTAACTTTCCATTTTCAATGTAGACGTCAGTGATCCTATCTGTGCAGGGAGATGGACATCTTCTGTTGTTTGTGCTTGTTTCTGCTTGTAGCCATCACACCCTCACTAGTCTCACTGAAGGCTTTGCAGTTGTTGCCCTGTTTCGGGTAGGTGGACAATGGAATAACTAAGACTATTTTGTCTGGGCATGGGACTGCAATCCTAGGGACTCTGTGGCATTTGTTGATACAGTTAACTTGGTTGTGCCCTTTGATAAGCTCTCTTTAATGTGTACCTTAACACCCGGCTCCTTTGATGCTCAGCTCCTCCACCTGCACGACCTACTCTCATTCCTGTTGGATTTGTACCCACTCATTACCATGTTCTGCTGCTTATCTTCCCTTCCCCAGGTTTCTGAGGTGTTGGTTATGTTAATAGCCCCATCTGAAACCAGGGCACTACTGTTCGCTCACCCATCTTTTTAGACTTGCTTGGATAGAAATGCATAAATTGTGCCCTGTCCTGCTCTCTCTCTGCAGGCCTGGGAGGGATGTCTGCTGGGGCTGCAGCCTTCTCTTTCCTCCCTGACTCTTCTTGGCTTCTCTCCTATCCTTTTCTTCAAGGATACAAAATTTGCATGATTTCTCCACTGGAGACTGCATTTTCCCAAGCCACGTGTCTTGTCAAACTGTCGGCTTTCCTACAATGTTTAGCTTAAAACACCTTCTTTTTGTGCCAGTAGCCTTGATCCATTTTCATTTGCTTTAATACTTATATCTTTACTGTATAGGCTCTACCTATTCAAGCCTGTCCCCAAAGTACCTCACTCTGTACCTTGGGGAGACTCTGGATTTAATTTTAGGGAATTTGGGGAAGTATTTCTGAGCATGTTACTGAGTTGGTCCTGGTCTTTAGCTGAATATTACCTTCAAGATTGTCTCCATCCTGCATTGGTGGTGGCCATGTGGACCAAACCATGGGTTCTTCATCTAGGAAAGGCCTTTGGATGTCCACTAAACAGGAGTAGACAGAATAACTTATTCCCTTGAATGGTGCCATAGTAAGGTGTAAATGCTTAGACTTGTTTCTTTCTATAGGATTTTTGAACCTTTTCAAGTGTGTTGCTTTTTGAGAGATCCTACATATATTCAGCAAGAAATGATAGGGTTGTCTTCCACTCCTGAGCAGAACTTAACTCTTTGTCTTATTGCTGTGAAGTGGCAAGGTGAATTCATGTCCTGTCATTCAGGGATTCAAAATCCTCTCCATTAGATTCTGACCATGAATTCAGGATCCCTGGTGTAGAATGTGCTGTCAATCCTGGGTAATTCCACTAAATCACATAGTCTAATCATCCCACACAAGCCTGAAACAGCTCCATGGAATGAAAATGTTTATTTTTGTATATGTCTGGGATGTTGCAATGATTTGCAGTCGTTGCAGTGATTTGCATCATTTAAGTGAGATGTTTTGGTTTTATGTGGAATGTGGAGTATAGAAAATCTCAAGAATGAAGGAAAACATCTTATTTTGCCTGAAAAAAAATTTAACTCCCCTCAACTTCTGTGGCTTTTTTTTTTAATCTTTTTTTCTGGAATTGATAGTGAACAGAAAGTGAATCCTAGCATCACTATAATCATGGTGCAGTGTATACATGTTCAGTTAGGAGAAAATATTAGAATAGAGATTGCCCAGGCTTCTTAGTAAATATGAGAGACTTATTTGTTTGTTATTAATTAAATCTCCAGCCTGAAGATATGTTAATTATCTTATATGTCAGTCTAATCTCTAGGAGGGCATCTTCAAAAGCATGTGGGGAAAAAGCCTAGGGCATATGGATATGGTATTTTTCCATTATTATGAAAACAAACAATAAATTCCATTTAACTGTGTGCTTTTGTAAACCTGCTGATGGGCATAGCATTTAGGTGGGATTTAAACCAGTTAGCTACAGCCAGAGGATTCTTAAGAATTAGTGCTTGTTTTGCTCAGACAGTGACTTTTTTTTTTTTTTTTGAACCTCATCTTTCATCTTGTTTTTTCCTTTGGATGTCTCTCAGGGAAGCTGTAATTCCTTAAAATCCCAAAAAACAACACCAACAAAACCCACAAAAAACCCCCACCAAAACCTCAGCCAAACTTCAGTAGGTGTGTTCTTTTATAACTGCTTTTCTTCGTTACTTCTCACAAACCATGGAGCAGCTGTCTGGAAATTCCCAGGCTCATGGGTTTGGGGCAGAAGGCCACTGGATAAAATAATCTTGGCAATTATTCAGGCTAGTTTGAAAACGTGTGGGTGATTGTGGGGTTCCCTGAATGGACCCAGGCACCGTTAAGTGGTCACCCCTTGTTTCCAGCCTGGCATTGTGGCTCCCAGCCCTTGGATCCTGTTATTCCTCTGCCAGACGGAGGAGCCCATTAGCTGTGACAGCCCAATCAAACAGCTCCTAATTGATCTAGTGATGAGGTTACTAGTGATGACAGGCAGATGAACTTGATGACCCAGAAGGTCCTTTCTACTTCTGTGCTCCATGGAGGCAGTGCAGTGCTAACACTGGAGTGAATCATGGGTGTATCTGTCCTATATCCTTGGAAGCAGGATCTATGGCATCTCCAACTATGCCTGACAGGGCAAAATGTGTCCCCTCAAGTCAGCACACCAGCCAACAGCCCACAGACCAGACATGTACACAATGAATGCAAGGCAAAAATAGCATTTGGGCACTGGTAGTTGTTTGATGCATCTAGTCCTGAGCCAGTGATGGGAGGATAGACCTGGACAGGCAGGAACTCATGCAAGGATGAACCTCTGCAGTGAAGGCAGCTGGATGGTGGGAGAGGCAGCCACCAGAATCAAGGATTCATGTAACAGATTCAGAAAGGAAAAGGACTCTGCAAATGTAAGAGGCCTACTTTGCTACAAGCAAAGACTGATGGAAATGAGGGGGGAATTCCTGAGGCAGCAGCTCAGTCCCTGTTCCCCAGCACCAGGGCTCTGTCTGTCACTGGGTTCTCTGTTTCAGTGCTGCAAAGGGGAGATATTTTTTTGGTTCACACTCCAAAGTGTGCTCACATCTGTACAGATGTGCTCACATGCAACAGCTGGAGTGTTGCATTCTCAGCTCCATAATCAGCTCCCATAATAGTTGCAAATACAAGCTTTATGCAAATTTACTAAATCCTATTCAGAAGGCTCTGTTCCTGCAGCCCAAATTATGGCCTCGTTTTCAACTGGGAAACACAGGGTGAATGCAATCCTGGCCCTGTAAGAGACCACAGCTCTCAATGATCCACCAGGAAGGACTACTTTGTGGTTTTTGTACCATCATGGGCAAACACCTGGTGTGTTTTCAGCCAAAACATAAGATGTTTTGGGACAAGGTGCACATCAATAGGAGCTGGGCTGCTCTGCTGTGTATTTGAGGTTTTACCCTTCTGCCAGGCACTAACTGGTGATGAAAAGGGCTGGACCATGGTCTAGATGTTCTTTAAAAAAGCTGAAATAGCACTGATTCAGATACTTCACTGGCTTTGTTTCAGGTCTGGGATGCTGTTGTCTGGCACATGTTACTCCTGGTAGCTAATTTCCTAATCAGTCACTGCTGGTCACATATTGATTCCCACTGTAGTTATCAGGCATTTGTTAGCTGATCTGCTCCACCACTATCCTGCTGATCCAGGTGCAATAGGATGCTTATTGAGTTGGATATATGTGCACAGGCAAGTGTGTTTTGTGAAATTGTTTTTAAATGTAAGCCAAAAGCCACAGGTAATTAAATATAACAAGGCAAGCCTCAGGACTTCCCATGGTGAGCACATTCCTGCTGCAGGGATAACAGTTCTGTGTCATGAGTGTTATGTTTGTGTGCAGGGGAAACCATGCAAGCTGGAATCTGTCATGGTGTCCTAGTGCTGCTGCCAGAAAGGGCCTGGCAAACACTCCCACCAAAACACAGGGAGTATTAGTTCAGTAGTGAGTCTATTCACTGAAAATTGGGTACAAACTTGGAAGGAATTTAGTGTCTGCAGACGTGTACTCTGGAGTCCTTGACCACACCACAGAGGAACAGACTCCAGGGTTATATATTGAATGCATGAAACTTTGCTTTTGGTGTGTGAGTGAGGACTAAATTGAAATGCTTTAAGTGTTAGACCTGAAGTGATTCCTCAGCATCCCAGTGCATTTCTGGTGATTCCTCTCTGCAGCATCAAGGGCTCTGCTATCATCTTTAAGGCTGAACTATTCCTTCAGCAACCAGAATGATGCTATTGAATGTAATGATGCTGTTTGGCAGTGTGCCTCCCTTTCACAAAGAAATGTGTTTAAATCTTTTTACATCTCACATAAAAGGACGTCTCCTCTTTCCCAGGTACTGCCACATCACCAGCACACTGGGGGAAGGTGGTACAGTGACTGAATAGTGATGGGTGCTTTGAAGATATTCTGCAGCTTTCAATTTAAAAATAGGGGGGGTTGACCAAATGCAAATACTTATATCAGTTGTATGTTCTCCCCTAAGTTTGGGGGATATGGAAGGAGAAACAGAAGACCACAAAATCAGAGAATGGTTTTTGGTTGGAAGGAACCTTAAAGATCATCCAGCTCCACCTCCCTTCCATAGTTGTCATGAAAATGTATTTACTTTAGGTTGTAGCTGCTGGGTGTGTGTTTTTTTTTTTGGTTTTTTTTTTTTTTTTTTTTTGAAAGTTTGGTTTTTTTTTTTTTTTTTTGTGAAAAGTTAATGGTTTTCTTTGGAAACTACCCCCATTGGCTTGCAGTTCCAGTTGCAATCCATGGCAGCAGATTCCTCCAGTAATGGCTTTCTATCACGTGCATGCACAGAAATGTCTTATTCTCCGTTACCTCCCACATAGCAAGGAAATTTGGGATCTAATCTTCCTGTGGGCTCTTCTAGAGGAACCGCTCGTGCCTTGGGGAATCACCCTCCGGCTCGAGGCACCTGCCATCAGGTGGGTTATGGGATAGGGCAGAGATCAGTTTCACAGAGCAATTAGGAGAGCGGGGCGGGGTGATACCATAATCTAAGAGCAACCAACGCCCATATGGGGTGTGTTTTTGGCCTCCTGCTGTCACTGCAGCCATGTATTGGGTATTGGCAGTTAGTCCACCACACCCTGTGGCCAATTCCAGCACTGTAGAGCCTTTGCTGCTGATAAAACATAAATAATAATTTTGCAGAGAGAAAAACACTGTCACTTGCTGTTCAGGTGGGGATGGTTGGGGGTGAGGGTTGTTGGGTGGCATGGAAGGGCTCAGTCCTTACTGGTGGACAGGTTGTTGTTACCCCTCACTGGAGTGGCACTTACAGGGTCCGGGGGCAGCACAGGATGGGGCAGTTCACTGCAGCATAATCCTTTGTGCACAGTGCTCTCCTGGCACTCTCCTTGCCATCCACAGGAAAGCGATCTCAGGACAGACTTCTCTTCTCTTGAAATTCTGCTGTTTCAGTAGCCCAGTGACAGTCATTGTCTTTCATTTCCATGTGTGAGTTGAAGCCAGAGTCGGAAAAACTTCTACTTTGTTCCCAAACAATAGGACTGTGTTTTTTTGCATGGCCACTCCTGGTTTCCAGCCGGTGTGCCATGCTTTGCTTCTAGCTGTGGTGCACGGCTGGTGCTCAGCAGAGGCTGGAGAATACCCACAGTGAATCCAGGCAGTTATGCAATGCTACACATGAAGTAAAATTCCTTTCTAACCCCTGCAGGCGATCAGTTTACACCCTGAATGATGAGATTTTGATTACCCTTATCTAAGCTACAAATACTGTTATACCAGCAGTGAAATCAGCTGGCTCTGGTAAGGACTATCAAAGCACATATCTTGGTGGCCTTTGGAGGCTGACAGTCCTTGGCAGCTCCAATGGGATGTCGTGGTGCTTTGCTATGGATGCAGATGTTATTTACTGAGGCCTTGTAGATCAAAACCCAGCTCCTGCCATCTCCAACCTCACAATTTTCAATGAGCAAATACTGCCCTGGGAAGTGTTGACAGTAGGAATGGCAGGCTGCTTCCTTAGAGTCAGCAGGGAGAGCTTGTTGCTTCGATGCTAGATCTCCCTCTGAATGCAGAGACTGGTTCCAGCATCCCCAATCCCACATGGCATCAGTTATAGCTTGGGGAGCAGCTTTGCTCTCCCAGTGAGCATTGTTTCCCAGGGCAGCTTTATTCTTCTGTGAACAAAAGTTGTTGAGCTGCAGGGAAGCTCCTGACTGGAAGGTGGGACCTTTCCACAGCCAGACTGAGACTGGTGGGTGGAATGAGACTGGATGGTGTGTTAGACACTCAGATGGATCTCTCCCCTGGGTTCTTGTGTCTTGTATTTCATATCTAGAGGAAAAGTACAGTTAAAAAAAAAAATTGAGCCAGCAGTAAGCCAGAGCGGCTTGTACTGCTCAGCCTGATGGGAGGGAAGGAGAATTGATAAGTTAATCAGTTTTCAAGGTCAGGAGAGATCAATAGGACCAGTCAGTCTGATGTGCTGTGCAAATCAGACCCTAGACACACTAGTGAGTCCTGTACCAGGCTTGCCTGAGAGATAGCATTGTTGTTTTGACTCGTGGGAGGATCTCTCGCACCACAGGGATGAGTTCCAGTATAAGACCAGGGATGAATAAACTGAATTAGGTGTGACCCAGAGGATAATGCAGCCTTCTGCATCTTAATGTATCCATCTGTGAAATGCAAATAATAATAGGGGAACCTTGTAGGGATTCATTAGTCCTTTGAAGATGGCATGTGTTACATGCTATTATTGTGATCTTCTAAAGTTGCATTTTGGATCTACACCTCTTGCTGTTGCTCACTTCCTGATTCATTTCCCCCTCCTCCCTGGCACTGTCAAGCCACATCAGCAGTGGCAAAGGCCTATCCAGGATTGTCAGCAACATGTCATGGTGGCTCATGGCCTGGGAAGGGTTGCAAAGATGAGGCTCATGCTCTGATTCAAGCACAAGGGGCTGGGAATTGCTGCCACAGCATTGCAGGTGTGACAAGGGGACCCATGCGCTTTCTGTGCTGGGGGATGTACAAGTGGCATGTCCACAACCCAAGATACTTTTTGTGACTTTCAGATCAGAACTAAAAAGGTGGATTTTGGTGAGAAAGGAAACCTGGAGACAGGGAAGAGTGTAACTTATGAGACACTGGGTCCAGAGAAGCTTGCAGCAGATGCTGGATTTAGGGGAAGTTCTTAAATGCTGTTAATGCACAGAGATTTGCAAATCAATTGTTCCAAATTAAGTTTATTCCCTTTCTTTCCTCTTGATACATTGGCACAGGATTCTGGGGGGTTTTTTGAGTCTGTTTTACTTTTCAGTAAAGACTGCTGCTGAGCTCTGGATGTGTTTCTGAAATGCTTTTTTGCTGAGGCTTCCTGTGCTCTAGGATGCACGGCACTCGCTGTGTACCTGATTCTCAGAGGTGCATGAAATTGGGAAGTTCCCATCATTCCTCTCCTGGACTCGAGCAATTCATCCTCCTTGGTGAGCTGCCAGACAGGGAGCAGTGCACCAGGATGCTGGGAGTTAACAGCCTCCCCTGCAGCATTTGCAGGGATGCAGCCAGGTGTTCTGAAGGGTCAGCAAATGGGTTGCACACCCAGCACCGCGGTAGGATTTGAGCAGCCTCTTGGGAAGGACTTCATACTGGGGCAGGCTGCTTTGGGCTCAGGGAGCTTGTCCTGCCTGAAGGCAAGAGACTGTGGTGTAGACTGTGGGTACCTCTAGTGGCATTGGGCTTTTGAAAGACCTAAACTTGTGTGGATGAGGTACCTCCTAAGCTGCACAGAGGAGATGGGTGAGAATTGTAACTGCTCTTGCAGCAGAGTCTAGTCCAGGGTGGGTGCATAACTGGGTATCTTGGACAGGGAACAATTTAGATGTGATGGTTGCCAGCAGAGGTGGATCCTTTTCTGAGGCATTAGGCAAGATGGTCAGAACAGACCTTCCCTGTGGGCAGCACTTCTGCCAATGCTGCTCAAAAGGCTGTGTTAGCTTCGATGTTAGTGGAGCAGCACAATAATCTGCCCTTGATATTTCTTATTTGGCAGCTGCAGATAAGCCAAAAATGAGCTGCAAGGGGCTGTTTGCTCTGAATATAAAGTGTAAATGCTGAGAAACTGATTAAAAATGGGTGTCTCTGAAGTCCTGCTGGAAACTGGCATTCAAACAATGAATGCAGACCAAAGCAGAAATGGTTTAAAAAAATCCCCAAGCAAACCCACCCTACCCTCACTCTACCCTCTCCCCCTGCACACACCCCCCCCC
>VYXB01007491.1:47276-137294 GCA_013397135.1 Pachyramphus minor
AAAAAAAAAAAAAAAAAAAAGTTTTTGTTTTTTGTTTTTTTTTTTTAATAAAAATTCAGTTACTTATTCTCTGTACTTGCTCTTTGGAACTGGCTATTGCAGTGTGTAAAATAACTGAAATTAGGGAGGCTGAATGTTTCCATCCATGTTACATAACAGGGCAAGTTAACACAGTTTCTGTGCAGCAATTTTGAATAAGGAACAAATTAATGATCCACTCTCCAAACAACCTGCCTTTACCTGTGGACTATTAAGTATGTTTGCATTGTGCTTTTATGTTTTAACTGCTTCTTCTTTATTGTCTTTGATCCCAAAGTGTGGCTGGTTTGGAGGACACTAGTCTCTTTGTAAAGAAAATTATCTGAGCTACTATCTGGGAAAAGGCTGTAGCTATGTATTAAGGATGTTGGGAGAAGAGGGAGTGACTTATTACTGTATTGGTCACATCACTGGCATGCTTTGGATAGCCCAATGAGGAGAATAATAATTAGTTGGACCATACTAGAAAACTCCCCAACACGTGCTGTGCTGGCAGTAGGGTCTGGAATTTTTCTGACTCACTCCTCTGTTTATACGCTAAGTGGCTGGTGCTGCACACCCTCTTCTCTCACCCCCACCCAGACTCTCCTGGATGCATTTGTGATGGTTCAGTGCTTTCCTGGCAGGGAGCCCCAAGTTCCTAAGGGTCAGGTCAATAAGACAAGGAGGACAGGGTGCCCTAAACCACTGCCCTCTTTCTGCAGGACGACTGCAGCGAGTTTCGCTCCCAGTTTGAAGCTGGTGGACGCCTGTCCTGCACGAGGGAGAATGACCCTGTCCGGGATGCCTCTGGCAAGCAGCACACCAACAAATGTCTCATGTGTGCTGACAAGTTGTGAGTAGAGCTTCCACTGAGCAACAACAGCAAAGGGGGGAAAACCTCCAGCTGCAAAACTGCAGCTTTTGCTTGTGAAGCTGCATCTGGGCAATGCCTGGGAGTGTCCTGACTCCCAGTGGCCCTCCAAGAGGTGCTCTGACAGCAGGGCTGCAGCCATTGCCCCTCTTCCTACTTCCCTTTCAGCGCTAAGGGCCTGGGGGCAGGTGAGAAGCAGTGTGGAGTAGAGGAGGAGAAGCAAGTTCGACAGAGAGCAGTCTCTTTCCCCGGGGACTATTGGGCATGGGCAGCTCCTGAGGAGTTTCCCATGCATGTACTTTGCCTTCCAGATGCTCTCTATCTACTCCCATAGAGCATATGCAGAAGCAGCCCTGATATGAAAGCAGCCAGCTGGATCCAGGATGTAGCATACAGTGGGAATGGTGAGGAGAAGGGAGAAGGCTTAGAGGTGGGAATTAGGAACAGGACCACCAGGAACAGGGACTGTGGATGGGGAGGTGGTGCCTAATGGCATGATGCTGGCTTGCAGGGCAGCCCTGGGTGCTAGTGCCACTCATGCTGCCATAGCACTACCTTTTTTCTCCTCTTCCTTTCTTCCAGCAAAAAGGAAGCTCAAAGAGGAGGTCAGTCTGGTGGAACTGGCCAGCGTAACAGATTGCCCACTTCAGAGAGGACAAAGCAGGTGAGATGGAACTCAAGAGCCTGTGCTGAGCATGGAGAAAGAGTCTGTGGGATCTGGGTGGCCAGGGACTGCCAGTGGTCAGCTTGGGGGGTAATCAGGGTGCTTAGGATGCTGGAGCCAGTGAGTGATGGGGGAGATGCAGATTATATTGTAAAGCCTCACTTATTTGTGGGATGGACCTGGGTGTAAGCATACAAACTGCACAAGTTTGGACCTGAAAGAACAGCCCCTCACTTTCCCAGTGATGCTATATGAGAGATAAAGGACAGGTTGAGACTCCCCACAATCCTGTAAGCCATCGGATGACGACATTTGGTGGGTCTGGAGCATATCAAACCTGCTTCTCTAAGAACAGCTCTGTAATTCTCTGGGTCTGGGAGGAGGGGGGGAGGGCAGGAGCTGCTTTAACTTTGCTGCTTCTCTAGTTGTATCAAAGTTTCTGTGGTTGTTGAATGTGACCCTTCCCTTTTGCAGAAGAACTGTGGTGGTTCACGGCAGGGTGTAAACGAGATACGTCCCTTCTCAACGGGCCGAGGGTGAGTTCAGCAGCACCTCGGTTGGCAGCATGTCCTTCCCCACATACCACAAGCCCTGGCACTGGTTTCTGCCCCCTTCCACCTACATGTGTTTTCCTAGGGATGGTCAGGAGGTTTATTGGAGCAGGAATGTTTTGGCAGCACACAAGCAGCACTGTCTGTGATGGAGAAGTCCATGTTGTTCTGTCGCTCCTTTCCCAGCGGATGTCTTTGCACTGGCTAAGCTGGTGATGGGAAAGAGATGTGGTGGGGCATGTTTCTCATGCAACCCTTACTACTTTTTGGCCTTGACTTTGTGTACTAAGCACCAGTGATTACTGTGCTCGGAATCCCTCTCAGGACACTTTGTCCAGCAAACCCTGACTCCTGGCAGTGCATTCGTGTGTGGCTGGCCCTGGCTTGTCCTCATCCCCTGGCTTCAAGATAGTGCCTGGTGCATCACGTGCTTTCTGGGCACTGGTCAGGCACTTCTGTTTGTTTTATAGCTGCTGGACCCGAGCAGCACTCAGATGCTGTTTGTTTCAGAGCCTTTTCTGGGGAACACTGAAATTTCTTGCTTTTGGCTGGTGCAATTCCTCAATCCCCCTTCCATCAAGTGATGCCAGCAGACACGGGGGTGCAGAGCCCTGGGGTGGTGGTACACTTGGGCTGAGCACAGGGCAAGGTTGTCCTGCTGTTGGTTGCCTCCCTTATAGAATGTGGCTGGGGGCTTCTCAGCCTCTCCTATCGCTGTGAGTGGGTGGATGTCATAGTGCAAACAGCTCTCAGAGCTGTGGGGGTCTGTGGGGAGGGTGGGTTTGCACTGTGCTCCCCCTGTTTGGAAGGTGGTGTGATGAACAGCATCTTTGCTTTCTCTGCCAGCCCACAACGAAACACAGCTCAGCGTGGCAGGAACTGCAACCGGTCACCTGGCCGCAAGTCACAGAGCAGAGACACCGATGAGTCCCAGATGGTAAAGCCACCTCCAGCACCTTGGATGGCAGCTGTATGGGCAGAAATGGGGACCCCCCTCCACAGAGGGCTTCTCTGCCGGTGCTGAGCCCCCCCCCGCTCCTTTCCCAGCAGATGCTCCTGTTCTTGCTGTAACCCTAAAGCTTCTCACTTGGCCCTGTGTCCTTGGAGGGGTTTGAATGAATGAAAGTATCTGTACTGTGATGCCAGCCCCTCTATCACCCAGCACTGAAGCAGAGGGAAGGGCTTGGGTCCCTATGGGAGGACATCAGCTATGGGGGTTTTGGTTTTGAGCTCAGGCTGGATGTCTGCCCCACATGTAGCCAAAATGGGTTGGGAAGTGCCCTCTCCTCCCCCCACCCCTGCTTTATGTTGAGAAGGTGCTGAGATAAAGGCCATAACCTGAACAGGGTGATGCAGCTGACCAGGGGATGAGGACAAAGTTGGCAGGAGGAGGGAGTGCTAAAGGGGAAAACACTGAGCGGTAGATGACAAGTGTGTATGGAGTAATGTGGGAGGAAGGTGGGGGTGTCTGCTCTCCCTTCTCATGAAAGAAAATGGAATAGTTCCAGCAAAGCTAAAAGTGGAAAATATGAACTAATAAGAGAAAATAAGTTACTGTAAGAAGGGTGACTAAACTGTGGATCTCACTGTCACAGGGTGTTGTCAAGAGGTAGGACGATTAAAAAAAAATTACCTGATGTTTTAATTCCTCCGGCATTTGCCTACAGTAATTTAAATAACATTTTGGAAGGGATAGGAAGTGTATTTCCAAGGGTTTGGAGAGACCTTACTACCAATGTCCTTAATTCTCCCTGAAGCTTCTGTCACTGACCGCTTTTAGAAAAGATATATTTGAGTTAAAAACCCAGTAGATAGTTCAGGTACAGCAATTTTGATGCATTCCAGAGGAAGCATTAAGTGTAATAAGGCCAGTCTGCTTCAGGGCTTAGTGGTATTTACTGGTAGCACTGGAGAGGGAGTGGATGCTGATGAGCCTGACCAACGAGAGGTGATTCAGAGAGCAGATCTGCTGCTCTCCTCTTTCCAGGGCCACCTGTGGGTTTTGCCACACAGTCCTCCAGAGCCAAAGGAGTGGTGGCACTGGCTGCTGGCACCTGTGATATGTGGGGCTGCTGGTGGGGTGGCCAGAGGTGCAGGCAGCGATGTTTGGTGCGTAGGAAGGCATTGAGCAGAGCACTGCAAAGGTCAGCATTGTCTGCTTTCCCATCACCAATAATTACCCAGGTGAGGGAGGAAGCAGCACATTACTGAAATTAGCAAGTGACGTTTAACCAGCAGGTGCTATCACAGCACCCCAACATCACTGAAACCCCCCTACACCACCTGGCATGAAATCTTCCTTCCCTGTAGTGCTTCCCACCCTGTAGGGCTATTGATAAACCATCACTTTTGTGCTAAATGCTGCATTTCAAGGTGGAATGGGAAGTGGAATGCCCTCTCAGTCCCGCTGTACCATTTGCAGTCGTTGCAACATATTTTGTAGCACCTGGAGGTGGGGTTGGGAGCCCATTAGTCACTTTTTCGTCTCCGTCTTTTCTTGATGCCTGGAGCAGCGGTGGGTGGCGGAGCTGAGGAAGGGGCTGTGTGTGCCAGGGAACAGGCTGTGCTATCCCTGACCTCTGCTGTTGGAAATCTGCTATGACTCTGCAAACACTCGCCCCGCTCTGCTGGTAGGGTGTGAGAGGCTTTTTCGGGGTCTCCAAAGGTCACACTTTGTGCTGTGAGTTTGTCCTGGCTGTGGCATATGTGGTTTGTAGGGAAAACTGTGCCTAAATGTTCCCATTGCTGTGCTCGAGAGGAAACAAGAGGGCACCCCTCATTAGTCATAGCTGCTCAGATATGCTCGTGTCTGTCGACGCAGTGGGCGGCAGAAGTTGTGCTGCGTGTCTCACCGCCCTCGGGCAGTGCCAGTCTGCTGGAGACGTCTTTCCTTAATTTTGGCCGATGGGTTTTCATCTTCATTCTTGGAGATGAAATGGCATCAAAGCCCTGATAAGGAGGATTAGGAACAGGTAGCAGAAGTTTGTCATCTTGTGGATCCACAGAGAGAGAAATAAACCCGCCCAAGACTATGGTGTTGAGGTGGATCAGATGAGTGGCGTGAGGGCTCTGTTCCCAAAAACTTGACTGGCTGGTCCAACAAGGGACACAATCTCTTTCCAAGCCTGGCGTGGCTGGAGGTGTGATGGACATGCTAGAGGGCAGAGGGGCCCCATGCAGGGCTTGGTTTATGAGCACTTTTAAGTCATGTAAAGGAGGGTCTTGCAAGTGAACCAGCATCAAATGTGATTTCTTTGTCTCTTCAGCTGGACTGTGATCGAATTCTGCACGGGGTAAAGGGTGGAAGGATTTTCTGCAGCGAATCCTCGCAACCAGTCTGTGGCACTGATGGGAAAACATACAAAAATGAATGTGACTTGTGTTCAGCTGCCATGTGAGTAGGTGGAGAGATTTCACTAATACAGGGCCATCCACCATCCCCGAGTGTCTTTTGCAGAACAGTGTTTGTTTTGATACATCATGACTCACTATCAAGTGTGTCCTCAGTGCTTTGCTGTTAACCAAACATAGATCAAAATGCCTGAGATTAATCTGATGACAGCTAATTAAGATACACAAGTTGCCAGGGTCCCCTGTTGCCTTTCTGCCCAATCACAGATTGTTTGGGGAGTAATAAATGCCATCATATTGGAAGTACCATCAAAGCATTAAGGAGTCCACAGAGGACTGTCACGCCGATGGCAGAGAGCTGTGGCATTGCAAGTTAATAATAAGCAATGTCTTGTCCTCCCTTTGCAGGAAAGCTTCAGACTTCATCACGTTAAACCATCAAGGCGAGTGCCGAGAGCCTGCCCCCGAAGTGGTAAGCGACACGTCACGGCTGAGCTGTGAACATCAATCTCTTCTCTTCCTCTGGTGAAACCTCGCCTTTGGCACTGTCTCAGCCCGGGGGGATCTGATCCAGGCAACCACAGTGGCGAGTGAGGAATGAGAAGTAACTGGGACTTAGTCACTGTGAACTGCCCACTGTGCCCTTCAGCAGTATGTGGGGGGTCTACACTTCGATCTTGCTGGCAGGTTAACTGACTGAGTTAACTTGTTCATCCAATTAACAGTGGGATAACTAAAGCCATACTCTGCAGCTGCTTGCCAGCCACATTAGTTGGGAGGGAAGAGAGGTATTGGAGCCCCCGTTTCTCTTCCTCCTCCCCTTTGTTTTTCTGGAGGGGAATGTTGCTGAGATGTGGAGGAAAAAGTGCCTCTTGCTGTGTGTAGTATACCATTTTTCACTCCAAGTGCCTGCTGAGGGGAGCCAACCTGGCCTCTGGCATCTGTGGCAGGATCGTTGGAGCCCCAGGATTGGGTGTTCATGGTCCAGATGTTTAAATATAGGTTGACACTTAGATTTAATGTATAACCTGGGCATAGTCTCCATCTTTTGCTTAGGCTGTATCATAGGAGAGCGATGGAAAAACATCTGACTTTCCTCCTGGGACTTTGGTTTGGCTAGGAAGACCACAACTGTGTAAACTATAAATGGCTCCTTCCCTAAATAATATCAAGGGAGATGGTTGGGAAATCAAAATTATGCACTAGGTGGCATACTTTTGGGAAAGGTCTTGACATCTTGTGCAATCCCACATAGCAGATGAGTTAAACATTTCTCAGTTGTGCTTTGTCTTTCTACCAATGGAAGCTTGACAGTCTCCAGCACTTGGATTTGCAGCCAGTGTCTCCCAGTTTGTGTCTGTTGAGTGCACAGGATGTCCTGTGGCACCCAGGGAGAACTGTCCTCATTGGCATGAACTCTTGAGAAACTGAATATTTGTACTGAGGGAAGTAGATTTGTTCCCACTTTAAACCTGTAGATGATCCAAGTATTGAACCTGTCAGAGAGAGGTTCTGTGAAGTTTTGGATGGAGCTTTGACTTCTGAATAAGAATGTGGTATCTATGGGTTTGTAGGCAACAAGAAGCTATGAGTCATGCCATGGCTTCCTTTGATAAGTGACAGGATGCCCCCAGATCCCCAAGACACTAAGAACTAAACATCCTGGCTCTTTCTCCCCTCTTCTATAAAGCAGCAGGGTGCTCTAAACTTTGTTTGAAGTGGAAGAAAAACTTTGTTTCAAGTGGAAGAAATGGTAGTGCAGAGAGAAAGAATTTTGCCTGTGATGGTACTAGAGGCCTTTCTGTTCGATTTTGAGAGATGGATGCACTGTTGGCTCGTGAGTTCTGGGGGCACAGGAAGACCAGACAGTACATGAGTCTGTTAGTGACTGTGCTCACACTGCCCAAGACAGAATGAGACTGGGTACACCGTGGCAACAGAAAAGTAGAAAGGATTCCCACAAAACTGTACCTGGTCTGGAATTCCTTACTATTTCATGTTTTACCAAGCTGTTACAGCTCTCAAACCATTGCAATTAGAAGGGGATGCCATTTACTGAAAGTCACAGCTTGTAGCTATGTTAAGTATTCCAAGGAGAGTTGGATGCAATTAAAAGGGAAAGTGATAAGCTTTTTCTGAGGGACAAGAAAAGTTAAACAAAAACCCCCATGCACAGTGATTTATTCTTTGGTTTTTTTTTTAGTCATCTGAAGGATCAGACTCAAAACTTATGGGAGCTTATGAACAATGTACAGAGCAAAGCTATTTTCTGCACTGAAATTCATGCTCACTTTCAGTATAATGAATTTTTCTTTCTGCTGAAGATTCAGGCACTGAATATATGCTACTAAAACCTGGAGGAAACCAGTTTCCAGAAGTGCTTTTGGCATCAGAAATAGGTTTAGAGAGTTGCAATGTGCAGCATATGAAATACTTTGGAGGAAGATAAGAAATTGTTACCCAAAAAGTGTAGTATTTCCTTGAGTTATTTTTAATATATCCATAGAGAGTGCTGGGTTGCCTGAGAAAATGTGTGTTCAAGCTGCCTCATCCCTTTGCAGCTCAGTGCCTGCATCCATTCCTGCCTGCAAAGCTGCAGCTGGATTTCTGTGTGTTTCTCTGAAAGCTCTGGTAACCTGATGACCATCAGGGCCATGCTTGTAGGAAGGGGTGGGAACAATGTGGTTTGATAGAGATCTGATACTAAAGGGTGTTTCTGTGCACAGCTGGGGTGGAAAACCTTGCTGCAGAGTCAGGCTGTCCCCACTGGCCAGTGTTGGTTCTTGCCACCTTGCCTGGAGGTCTGTGCTGTAACTGAAGTCCTTTGATCTTGTTCTGCTTTACTGATGAGAAATGTAGGTCGGCATCCTGGGTTTAGATACCTTTTTTTTGTAAGTTAACTGGCTGGTACATCCTGCAGTGCCATGTCACATAGATGAATTGATTGTGGGTCTTTCCAGCACGTTTGACTTCTAATGCTGCATATCTCTCAGTTCCTCTACTTTTTCAAAGGTTTTTTCACAGATCACCCAGGCAGTAGTCACCAGTCTGCCCACAGTAGTCAATAAGTCAGGGGAAAAAAGGGGATATCCAGTTTCTCCTTTTTTTTTTTTTTTTTTTAAACTTGTTTCATAACAAATAGAAAACTCCTAGGTTGGCAAGTCCCAGTTCCCTTACAATGCTCTGTTTTGCCATGCTGCTTTTTGAGGTGGCAAAAGTAAGAAAAGAAGAAAAGCAGGACCTTTCCCAGTTAGGAAATAGGTGTGGAAAGCACCTAGCTTCAGGCTGAAATTAGTCTTGTTTTCCTCAGCTGGCAGTGGCCCAATCTGCCTGTCCTTGTGCCAGGCTCTGCTGCAGTTGTCTTATGTGACACTGAGCTGGCCTTGAGGGGCTGTCACACCGATACCAGTGTCACACAGCAGTGGTCAAGCTTGGGGATGGACTTATTTTTTGCTCTTGCTTTCCAGGAGTAATGGAGTTCAAACTGCCAGCAAACACCAGGGATCAGCTGTGACCAAAGGTATGGAGAGAGGGGCAGTGATTTACTCCTGCTTGGCCAACCTGTCCTTTGGGACTGTGTTTCACAAGGATTGGACTGTCCTACCTTGCTGGACAAGCAGCAGGGTTGGGACAGAGGGCTCTGCAGGATTCGTCCTCTCACTGCAGATATGGGATAGTGGGGCTGAGTCTGTGGGAACTTGCAGTAGTGGGCTCTGCCCACTCCTTTTCCCCTGGCTCTGTTTTTTCCAGCCAGGCTGTCCCTGCAGAATAGGGAGGACGTTGGCAGAGCAGTGTGCTGCTATCCCCCCTCACAGAGAGGCAGGCTGGCCCAGAGCCCCTGCAGAGCGTGGGGGCATCACAGCTTCAATGTTTCCTTATGGTTCTTTCATGTCCCTTTGCCCTCTGGGACTATAGTAATGAACTATCTCCCCTCTGTCACTGTAGGGCAAGTAAAGGAAGAGTTGATGTTGAGCATCAGGGGAGCTGCCAAGTCCCCAGGACTGCCAGAGCTGCCTTGAACCCCTTCTGCAGCAAACGGGACCCGTCCTTGCTCAGGTGGAGGGCAAAAGGCTGCGGGGACTCAGTGGTGGCTTCCCAGGTCTGCCCCGTGCATGTCGTTGCAGTCTCTGCTGCCTCGCTGTGTCTTAACGTGCTTCTACAATAAAGATAACTCATCAGCTTCATGTCACTTTTCTTCACTAAGCCTCGTGGGAGGGACACACGAGTCCCCACTCTGGCTTTACACCACATGCTCCTTAGGCAGTAAGCACCTTGAGGTGCATCACCTGCTGTAAATACCTGGTGAAGATGTTGGACCCAAGGAGGAAGAGCGTGGTCTGGGGTTTTGTGAGGGGTCAGGTTCCCTCTGACTCATGATGGGGTCTTGGGGCAATCACTGCACTGCCCTATCAGCCCTTTTCTCCTGCCTGTAAAACAAACATTAAAAGATACTTACCTACCTCAGAGGGTTGTTTGAGATTTAATTGGTTTACATTTGGAAAGTTACAAGGAAAAATTGGTTTTAAAGCACCCTGTCTCTGGGCTGGCAGTTTAGGTGTTGCAGTAATTGTCCTCTTCCAGAGTTCTCATCTGAGGCACTGGGAAATCCAGAACATTTTGTTTTGAGCAGTAGTGGGAAGTAGATACATCTTGAGTGGTCACATCAGAGGGTGTGCTGAGCCCTGCCCCACCAGAGCTGGAGCTGGGGGCACATCCAGGAAGAATCTGGAAGCGTGAATTTGGCCAGCAGTATTTCTTGATGTGAGGGGGCAGAACCACTGATGGCACCCTCAAAGCAGCACAGAAAGCTCAGACATCATGGTGGCACATGGACTGTCACTATCTGGGTCACCTTCTGCCTCTGCCTGAAGTTCCCTGGGGGCTCAAGGGCTCAACCGGTGCCCATCTTGGGGTCCATCTCCTGCAGGGAGAGAAGGCTCCTTCCTTTGGGGCCCTGGTGCTGGGGCAGATGTAGAAGTGAGAATTTCCATGGTATGAAATGGCTTAACATTTTTAAGGTAAGATATTGTTGTTTTGAGGTGTAACGGACCTACAGACAGTTCTGATGAAAGGATATTCTGAAACTATGCTAAGATAAAACTAGGCCTTTGAGCTAAGGGCTTCCCTGGCTTTTTGGGGTCAGTGCATCTGGGAATAGGGTGGTATGCAGAGCAGGAGACATCGATGGTGGGTTAACAGAACTCTGCTGGCAGTGTGCACGTACTTCCTGTACTTTCTTTTATAGCCGTTACTTAAAGCAAATATGTTCTTTATTTGTATAAACTTTATTTCAGGACATTTCCAGAAGACCTTGAATGAACATACACAGTGTTTGAGTCCATTTAGACCTGATCTGTAAACACTTTCTCTTGCAGATAAGGCTGGAATGACTTTCTTTCACAGTCACTTGATTTATCTTTCAATTTTGATAGGATTTTACCTAATACCAATGAATTTCATTCCCACCAAGGACGTAGAATTTTTTCAATTAAGTTATCAAATCCTTTTTTTCTGCTGCAGTTAATGAGAATTGATTTTAAACTCTCAAAATGCTTATGTATTGCATCACATTTTATTATAGCTGATAATAATAAAACTTGATTTTATTATCAACATACTCTGCTATAAGTGGATGTTAGTATTTTTTATGCTGATTTCTAATGTGAACAAACACTATGATTTAGAAATAAATTATGACTACCTCTTTCTACATGGAAAAATCTCCTCACTAAGTAGAGTCATGTAGGGTGAGAGTCACCTGTTTGGGGCTTGTTAGCTGTTTTGGGGGATGCAGAGTTTGAGCTGTGATGAAACAAGTACATTCTTGAATGTTGTTTATCCAGCCTGAGAATGATGAATGTCAGACATTAAAAATGTGCTCTGATGATGTCTGCTCACTGATTCCAGCGAAAATCATGTGCAGGAGCATCTACATGATTTCATAAAAGCAGTGCACAATTTGTGGCTTGAAATAAATTCTTGCAAATGAAAATCAGTGCTCTTGAAAGCTACTATGATTTGTAGTGATTTCAAGTATTTAAGTTTTCAAATAATGACCCCTAAAACCTGCATTAAATGTGCTTGAAAAGCAATGAGCTGATGAAGCCAGTGCCCCAGTAGCCTCTTCTGTCAGTATTTGAGCACCTTCTAAATTTTTCCTGCTGCCAGAAGAAATTATCATCCACAAAAATCACAGCTGGTGATAGGGGATCATTAATCAGATTCCAAGCCTGTCTGCTGAGAAGATGCAGGACACAGGGACCTGCTAAAACTGCCTGTGTTGCTGCGAGCAGCAAGACTGGCTCCATCCTGCTCCTGGCAGCCTTTCTGCTTGCTCTGTTCTTGCTTTCCACCCATTTTTACAGGTTGTTCCAAGGGCTGCCAGTGAGGAACAGTCCCGAGTGGCACCATGTGTGGTGGAGCTCCGGTGGGGTCTGCATGACAGAAGCCACGTGCTGTTACTCCTGGGGAGAAGGAAGCAAACACTCGTGAGGTGCTGGGGGTTTGTTACCCTTTCTTTATGTTTGCTCTTGCTTACCCTTTGTGTTGCCCTTTAAAACAGTAGCAAGGCCAAAACAGCCCTCTATGAAACTGGAAAGGTACCAGCGCTCCAGGGACTCTTCAGTTTGCTGTAAATTACACTTTATTAAGGGTGTCGCTTGCCAATAACCACGGACCCCATGTGGTTCACAGCAGTTCCTGAGGTTTTGCAGAACTGGCATAATGAACTGACAGTTTGGTCTCCAGCCTCTCACTGTGGTTGGGTTTTGGGCTAAAATACCCTTTGCAAGGACCTTAAGCCTCTTACTACTTTTTTTCTTTTTTTCATAGAAGGTGTCAGGACCTTATGCAATTCTTCAGGTTGTACAAGTACTGCTCTTGTATACAGTGAGGACTGTTGACTCTGGCAGATGCTTCAGCAGACCTTGAACTCACTGTGGTGTTTTTCAATCCTCTGCAGTCTGTCTATTTGAAACCTGGAAGCTCTGCCCACCAACTCCCTGCTGCTCTTGCAGCCACAGGGACAGAGGGCCCTGGCATGGCCCCATGGTGTGCTCTGGCCAGGGCACCTTCTGCAGTCTGCCACAGCAGTTTAGGGGCATTTGTTCCTTTAGGAATCAAGTAAGTTGTGATATGAAGAGACTGATGCAGTTTGTGCAGGCAAGCCCCTCTGGCAGAGCTCTCTTTTCTGGCTCTCCCTACATCCCTGTGATGCTCAGTCCCATTACACAACAGCTGTATATGGGTACCTGGGGATTTCAGTGTTGTTTGTCTTGATTATCACAATTTCTGCTCCATGGCCCATCTGCTTTCACACTGGGGACTGGTGAATGGCACTCCCTCTTTCCCCTCTTTAGGGCTCCTGTTTGGCATCTGTTAGAACATCTGTCTTTTCCTGCAAGAGTCTCCCTACTACAGGGAACTCTCATCCATGCCATTTCCTTGGGATCTCCCTGTTCCATTCTGCTGCAAGGTCCTTCCTGCTGCCCTGCTTTCCCCCTGGACCTGCAAGACAAGCACTTTCAACACTCATTTGCATGAAGGTGTTTGCAACTCCACTCAAGTTGTTCACTGAAAACAAGAAGTAAATGCAATTGTTTGCAAATTACAAATTCAGATCCTTGATGTAGATGGTCCCATAACAAACAGTATAGTGCTTGGTGTAGTAACAACTGCCCATATGGTTTGAGGATGGGAAGCATGGACAATATGCATATATCTCTGACAAACAGGTGAGTTGGCTTTATTGCCTTCTTGCCTCCTTTCTCAGCCTCTGTCAGTGAAATTCTGCAGAAATGGTGACAGATGATTCACAGCTGGGACTAGGGGTAACCTGAGAGGCAGCAGAAGAAAGGAGTGGAATGCTCGTGTCCAGGGCTGCTCAGCCAGGTGGGATTTGCAGCAAGGGAAAATAAGCAAGCAGATGTCAACACAGCATCATTGCAAGTGGGTGTTGCACAAGCAGAAGGGTGTAAGCACAACCAAAAGTCTTCCTGTCCCATGTGGGTAGGATGTGCTGCTGCAGCTTCTGCTCTGATCTTGAAAGGCTCTGTCCTGATGGACAAATGCTTTGCTGAATCACTCTCTTTGAAGCAGGGGCTCACTTGTAGGGTCACAGCATGGACATACCTTGTGCACAGGGCAGGAGCCCAAAGCTGAGCATTGTGTGCCTTGGGTGGAACATGGGACAGCAGACACGTGCTATAGCTGTGGATGTTTTCTAAATCCTAGTTCCTTCTTTAGATCCTTGACAGGTATTTGCTCTTCTGTCCCTTTACTCTGTCTCCTATTACAAACTACTCCCTGAAACTAATCTTAGTTGGAAGAGAATTACTTTGCTCTTGACAGAACATGCTGAGTCAATCTACTTTAACTGCAGATTTGGTTTGCAAATAATATCTCCTTTCCTATAAGGTTCAGGTGTCATCACTGTGGACATTGGCAGGAATTGGCTTGACCATGACAGCTTTTACAGAGCCTGGCAATTAAGTTGTCAAGATACATTTTCCACTGCCAGGAAGCATTAATGGATGCTGGTCTTGGCTGGAATAAGCCCAGAGAGATGGATATTGTAATCAGGATGAAAAGAGGTCCTTGTAGCTGAGGCTTGGCTTGGTCCAAAGGTCTGGAGTCCTTGACACTTGATGGAACTGAGATAAGGGAAAGGGCAGGAAACATGGGGTGGAACATCAGAGGCAAGGAATGAAATCAAGGTATATGAATAGGGAGATGAACTCTCATGTCCCTAAAAACTAATGTAGCAGGAAACGTTGGCATTTGGAGAGACTTCAGCTTTGCGGATGCACACAGTAAACTACTGATGGTAACAGAGTTCCTGGATATGAAAGTAAATATTTTTCCATTAGGCAATCCCCAAAATTGTATTATTGCGGATTTGCTTTTCAAGTGAGAAAGATGTTGGAAATGTCCTTCTCTTAGAAAATAAAACTGCGATGATTCAACACAAGCTCACTCTGTTTAAATTATGTCAAAAATAGATCTGCAAGTAAGGATTTTGATTACCAAGTACAGAATTTGAAAGATTAAAAGTTAGCAAGAAATTTGGAAAATTTAGGATCCCAATTGAAAAGACTACAATTGAGACCAATACAAAGAACTGCCTAAAATCTCCTTACATAAAGGACAAAAAGGAGTGTTCGAGACCAATCTAAGTTCCATTACCTTAATAGTGGGCAAACCTCAAGGAGATGTTTGAAGAAAACTAAAGATATAAAGCGTAAAGAGATAACGTACACAGTGAATTTTCAGGAAGGAAACCCTGTGTGGGCTAATACCAATCTTTGCAAAGTTGGCTGACTTCCTAGGTAAAGGAAATACAGTACATCTAGTCTGTGCAGACATTAAAGGCATTTGACCTGCTGCCCTATGGTATGGTGTCACTTAGACTTCATGAGGTGGATCAGGGACTGGCCTTGGGGGATGTGGTAGCAGATGAGCAGACGGCACCATGGGAGTTGTCAGTGAACAGCCAAAAAGATGGGGTTTAGGACCGAACTTCATGTTTTTGCTCTTTGCTGTTGTACAGAAAAAGTTGGCACGCAGAGCAGAGCACTGCTGGGTTTTTTAAACAGGAGAAGAGCAGGATTCCTCCTGCAGAGCACAGGGTGACCTTCTGGGCTGAAATTGCCTGGGCTCAAACTGGGATGAAATACAGCACTGAAGAGTACAAAATCATGCTCTGAGGTTAAATAATGAGGGTTTTGGCTATCAGTTGACAACTCAGTTGAAAATTATAGAGGAGGAGAAAGTTCTAATTGCATTTAACCAGACACAGGGTAGATGTGAGCCTGTAACACGCTGCAGCCATGTGAGGGGCAGCCCAGGGCTAGGCAGATCTGTCCAGGAGGAGAGGGGTCTTGGCACGGTTCCTGCTCGTGAAATCCCCTTCCTGGCATACACGCTTGTATCAATCATTAGCCAGACATCTAGAGCTGGGTAAATACATTTTTGGCTTTGAATGGTGATGACAGGCTTGGAGCATTACCTAATAAGGTGGGACCACTTGATAGCATGGTGTGCTATATATTCCTGCTCCTACCTGCAATCTTCCTCGCCTGCACAGAGAGCACGCAGGCTGCACTGGAGCGGTATCCTTGGCTGCCATGAAGATAACAGGCACTTTCCTGAGGGCAGCTTTAGCCCTTTGCTGCTGCTTGGGTGAGTATTCCCTGGGATACTGCAAAGATTGATCTAGCTAAGTTGGACCTGAATTTTCATGTCAGTAAAAGTCTTTGGATCGTGTGACGTAGATGAGAACCTTACTCCATGAAGAAATATCCTTCCTCAGAGAGTGTAGCAAAAAAGTTAGGTTGCAAGATCGAGGTTTCAGCAAACATCATGAAGGCATCTTCTTCATTTGTAAGAGCAGTTGCTGAAGGAGCAGCCCCAGTGCAGGGCAGGAACTTCCACATGGGAGTCCTGTGTATAAGGACAAAACAAAGCTGCTGGAAATGGCACCATTACCTGTGTGAGCAACATTAAGGCAAACTTAAAACTCTAGGATTGCTCTGTAAGTTTATTGTGCTGCTCCTGGTAACTGAGAAAGACATGTTTGGATATGGACAATGCCAGTGGTTGATAGTCATCTTAAACACACATGTCCAAACTTTTCAAAGTCAAGTATTAAGTCTCTTAGGTTAAAATCCAAGAGTACTGAATTGAAAGTACTTTCCCTGTAGCATCTAAGGGATGGATTAATATATATGCTCTCATCTGTTTTATCTCCCCTGAGAAGTGCAATGAAACTGTATTTAGTAACTTTTAATACATCCTATGGCCATTTACTGGCACAATGTAGAACTCCATATTTTTCTAAATGAAATAAATTAGTCAACAATGTCACCGAATTTAAAAGTTTCATCAAAAGCTTTACATATGTATTCTTGCATATTAGTAACTTGGTTTTTTGTTTTTTTTCTTTGTGTCCATTTTTTTCTTTTAGGTACTGCCTTTGGAGGTCAGGTAAGCTACAAATCTATTTATTCTGTTCTATTCAGGTTTCTGGTAAAGCAGAAACAGTATGTAATTACCCGATGAGCACATGGATTAAATCTAATGAAATCTTAGCTATTCAAATAATATTTTCCGGTGCATAGCTGAATGATATTGCCAATTTCATGAGAAAGTAAAAGATCCCCATTTCTCACAGTATTTTCAGTTCATTAAATAAAAGGAAAAAGCAAGAAGTAATTGTACAATCCTGTTATATTAACTCTTAGACATAATTTAGTTACTCCAAGCCAAAGGCAGTAGTTTGCCTCCTCATGAGGAATACTGTCTTATGATACGCTTGAAAGTATCAAAGACTGTGACTCTGATAATTGTTTCCGTATGGTAAGACCCAAAGAACTGTGTTCCTTGCATAAATTTCTATACCTATATCACAGAGAGGAAAACAGCAGGGTCTGAGCCATGGATTTGTCTGCAGGTTCTTCCCATGCAGCTACAAGACTCTTGTAGTTCACAGAGTGCAGCACGATCTGAAATGATCCACTGTTGAGCTGAGGGGCTCCGGCGCAGGGCTGGGCTCCCAATTACCAGCTGCCTTTGTTAGCCAGTGTCTCACCCACAGCAATCCTTCCCCTGTGCTGTGCCCCCCTGGACCCCATCAGGAAAGCATCATCAGAAACTTCTATAGGGAAGATTCCCTTGTGCTGACTGGCTGAGCAGATTCCCAATAATGCCTCTAATTTGCCTGTCGGCAGGAGCTGCAGGCAGTGTGGCAGTGGGAGGCTGCTGGGGGTCTCATTCCGTGAAGGAGCCAAAACTGGGGCTGATTCTGTGCTGCTTTCACAGCTTGACTGTAGCCAGTATTCCAGAGGCATTACCAAGGATGGAAGGTCCTGGGTAGCTTGCCCAAGGCACTTGAAACCAGTCTGTGGTACTGATGGCAACACGTACAGCAATGACTGTGGGATCTGCCTGCACAATGAGTGAGTATTGCTGCGACCTCACAGAAACCTTAGGGCAAGGGATTCCAGGCAGCTCTCTTCCCCAAAGATGAGCTGGGATGAGCAGCAGCTGGGTGTCAAAACCACCAGCCTTGAGGTGATGGTGCTCTGAGGTCCCTGACACAGGTCTGCTTCCTTCTAGGGAACACAGTGACAGTGTGGAGAAGGCCCATGATGGAGAATGCGAGCCAAAAGCTGTTGTGGTAAGACAAAATATGTAATGGGGACAGTTCAAACACCACACAAAAGGAGAATAGAATGTGCACAGTTGGTTTGCACAACCCAAAAGGGATTAAAATTTGATGATAACCAAAACTGAGAGGATTTTTATGGGCTATCTGATACCATGTCTCTGTTATTTTCTACTTCAGACTTCTAGTCTCTGTAATTAGGAATAAAATGAGAATATGTTGGCTGAGGGTTGGATCTCACCACTTGAATAGCTCCAGCAGGGTCTTATGAAGGATCTTGCAAAACCCAAATCACAGTCCTTCTTGCTATGCCATTACTTTTCAGTGGGAGAGAATTCTCACAGAGAATTCTGGTTTTGATAGTGGAATTAGTTTGTTGTTGTATTTGTCCCCAAAGACTGAGAGAGAGTAAGCAGACTGTGTAGGAGTGTTGTATCTTTATATATAAAAAAATGTGTGTTTTCTGTGTTTTTTTTCTCTATCCCTGCTATTTTTACAGATTGATTGCAGTAAGTACCAAAGAACGGTAATAGATGCTGACCATGTCATTGTAGCATGTCCAAGGATATTAAAACCAGTCTGCGGCTCAGATAGCTTCACTTATGACAATGAATGTGGGATCTGTGCCTATAACACGTAAGTCTTGTGCATGGAATGTCCTTCTGGATAATTAGTGACTTAAGGCTCGCAGAAGCACTGCTGTAAAATATTAGTCTTAAAGCAGGTGTCTCTGTGGGTCTCCTTGGAACTGGCTGTTTTTAATTCTTCAGCCAGCTTGAATTTTTTTCCCTATTTTTTGACTGTCGTTGTGAGGGGAATCACAAAACAGCCAGAGCAGAACCATGAACAGATCAAAGTGTTACTTATAATACTGAATTACTCCTAACACTTCATTCCCATGGGATATGGGAACACAGTGCATTTTCTGTGGCCATGTGCAGGTTGCATTCAGAAAAGTCAAGCAACTGTAGTGTCCCACAATGTGGGTGGGACTTGGCTTTGTTGTCCCAGTGCCTGGAATGACATGGGGGAAGTTATTCTCACTACTTCTTAACCAAAGCTTTTCTTTCTTTCAGAGAACATAACACCAATGTTACCAAAATACACGATGGAGAATGCAAGGAGTCTTTCGCTGTAAGTCCACCTTTTAGGGCTGCTAATAGAATCCTGAGGACCCCACAGTTTCCCTAGGAAACTACAAGAGATCCATAGCACAAGGCTTACAGGGGCCCCAGTTCAGGCTTTGCTTTTCTGGATGGTGAGGGTGGATTTGGCATCCTCCCTGCTCCAAAGAGAAGGTCACCCCATGCTTACCACACCAAACTGAGGAAGGAGGAAGGAGAGGGATATGGAATGAGGAGCTGCAGTGAGTCAGTGCTTCAGAACTCACTTCCCTACATGCTAAGCTGGCTTGTGTGCCCAGAGGAAGGGGTGGGGGGCAAGATTTCACTTGCCAACATTCTGTGCAGGTTGGCAGTTTTCTCTCTGGAGATCACAAGCATTTCCACCCTCAGCAACAGAGATTCAAAATTCCCATGCTGCTGGTTTTCACAGACGTAGTGAGACTCACAAGAGCACCAAGCATACATATTTATAGAGCATGGTGTATTGTATCTTCGTGTGAGGCCAACAGTCTGGTGCTTCAGGAAGAGAAGATTCTGTATTTCAGCGCCAAAATTCTGTGAAGTAGGAAGCCCATTCTCCAACTGATAGATAACCATTTTTTCCTATCCTTTCAAACCCTGTGCTGAACTACAGGGAATCTGAAGTAAGAAGCAATTACAGAGCTGGAAAAGCGTAGAGAAAACCAACGCAAAGCAAAACAGTATTAGTCAGATTTACAGCTGGGGAACAATGTTTCTTATCAAATTCAAGAACCTTTTTTTTATGAGAATAGGACCAAAATTTTGTACGTGTTCTTCTGCCTGAAGAATCCCTTCACCAAGACAGTCCTTTTCCTTGACTCCTAGAGATAACATTAAGAAAGCTCATTTCTGATTGGAAATTTAACTTCAGTGTATCAGGGCTTTGTCCTGTTGCAGAAACCATTGAGGCTCAGATACAGAGTGAACAGGTTTTGCATCAGCTTTTCTTGCATAGCAAGGGCTCCACCAGAGCTATTTGTCCTTATTTTGACAGGTTGACTGCAGCAGGTACCCAGGACTAGTCACTGAAGATGGCAAAGTATTAGTATCCTGTCCAAGGAACCTGAGTCCGGTTTGCGGCACAGATGGCAACACATATGATAACGAGTGCGGGATCTGTGCCCACAATGGGTAAGTGCCATACTTAGAGTGCTCCTTCTGAGTAGCCAGCAGTGCTGTGCAGTCCTGAGAACCACCCTGCTGCATTTCTGCTTGTGCCTGTTTCTTCAGGTCTCTTAGAAACTGGGTTGGTTTGGGATTTACCTTGAGTTTCTTTCTGATACCTTCTTTGTGCTTGTGAGAGGAAACCTTGAAGAGTCATAAGGCAGCTCCTCAGATTAGTCTGTGGGCTGGGCAGTGACTGGGCAGAGGAAGGAACAATTCAGAATATTACTTCAAATTGCATGTTATAGGAAGATGAGATGAGCTTATTAATGAGTAAAGTAGCTATTCTGATACACTTTTATAGAGTCTGAAGTCATAGTTTGCTTCATTTTGCATATGACTGTGACCAAGAGGTTAAGCATTTGGTTCCTCAATTTTATTGTTTCCCTCTTCTAGAGAAAAAAGGACCCATGTTGGCAAAAAGCATAGTGGACAGTGCAGAGAGGAGACTTCTGATGTAAGTGTTCAATATATTATTATATTACTTCTCTTAGGTGTATCAACTGAAAGGTTCCCTGAGCTGACATCTACTCTGAAAGTAAGCTGGCCTGAAGCCTGACTTTCTACACTTGTCTATTAAGTCTTGTCAGCTCCTTGTGTCGAGGATGCCTGCAAATCCCATCTGAGGCAGGTGTCCTCTAGGCCCTCCTTGCCTTCACATCCCTGGCAGATGGGCTGCACAAGAGCTAGGCACAGAGCTTTCCTAATGAATTCACACCTACATCAGCCTTTGGGCTGGGGATATATTCTGGAATATGGAGCACACCTGAAGTTTTGATCTGAGTGTATCAGCTGAGAAGTCCCAGAGCTGGTGTCTAGGACATGCCAACACACAAATGAGGGAACTGGTCATTTTGTGCTTTGATCTTCCTTTGAGGGTGCCCTTCAAACACAAAGTCTAAATTCCTTCACCGTTTTGGTGTTTTGTTTATATCTATACTGCAAAATGAAAAGAGGACTATGTTTTTCCCTTTTCTTAATTGCTTTTCTGACTTGCATTTGGGATTGACCAAGCTACTTACCCCAGTGATTTGGCATCTCACAAACTATGTAACACCGTGCAGTTCCTTCTGTGCATGAGAGGATTCAAGCAGAACTGACTCAACCAGATTTTGCAAGAACTGAGCCGCAGCACTAGTGTCGCCTCTGTATTCCAGTGTAAAACACATGGAAGGAGGTTATGATGGATTTTTTTGTTTGGTCAGAAAACAAGGTCTTCCTCACATTTGTCATTGCTGCCTTTTGCAGATCGACTGCAGTCAATACCCATCAAGAAAGGTTAAGGGAGGTAAAGCCCTGGTACGCTGCCCCAGGATCCTGCGCCCAGTCTGTGGCACAGATGGATTTACTTACGACAACGAGTGCAGCATCTGTGCCCATAACGTGTAAGCACTGTATATAGGACTCTTTTCTGGAGTGACTAGCCATGGTTAGTGCTCCAGATAGCTTTTCTTTTGGTGCCAACATATCTATACATCTCTTTTCGCTTCTCTTTCAACCTCCTGAAGCCTCTGTCACCATAATTTTGTTCCCTGATGCTCTCTTTTTGGTCCTCAGGGGAGCTGTGGGAGAGCCAGTTCTTGATCGGAGCACACTATGAGGGCTGTGATATCTGGGCAGGGGAAAGAGTGGATGGGACTGTGGTGTTTGGGCAGAGGAAAGAGCCGATGGGGCTGCTGTGGAGCACACAGTGAGGAAACCCGATGGGTCTGCACCCATTATGCTTGCTGATAACTGGGACAAGCTGGTTCATTAGGAAATCAGATGCCTCCTTTATCATATATATAGGCTATGAGTTTGGTTTTCTTTCTGTGATATCTGGGTATCACAGGGCTCAGAGGGTGTGTGTGCTAACCCCAACCTCTCCCTTTCAGACAATACGAGACTCAAGTTAAGAAGAGCCACGAGGGAAGATGCAAGGAGGAAAGCACTCCTGTAAGTGTACTTTTAGCTATAAAATATTCTCTCTCCAGTCTCCAGGAAGACCCTGGCTGGGCTCAGTGCACCCTCTGTGCTCGTGGATGGGCAGAGGGTGGTGCACAGGGCTCATGCTGATGCTGTGGTTCTCCCTAGTTGCTCACAGTCACTGATGCCAATGTGCTGTTCATGAGGGCAAGAGAGGACAGGGACAGGTTGGGACTTCAGAAACAAAATGTCCCAGTACTGTAGGTCTCTGAACAGAAATCATCAGAGGCAGCCCAAGAACCATGCAGCTCATTTTAGCACAGTAGGAGAGAAGACAGAAGGCTCTGTTAGGTGTCAGTGTATTTATTCAGTGATAGGATTTCCATTGCACTAGACAGGCAGGTTAAAAAATCCTCGTGCTCTGGTCAGCCAGGACAAATCTGCTCTCAGGTATGTGTACAGAAATAGCTTTATTATCCTGCACAGTAACAATATGTGCTGATAATATCTCAACACATTTATTCTGCTTATGCAGAGCAGCTCTGAAGCACCAAAAATAATTTCATGCATCCTGAGGGACTGCAATATATTTTCTATACAAAAGACAAGTTGTTAAAATGCTGTCTTTGCTTTAATTTGTTCTTGGACCATGTGGGAAATATGGATAATAAGAAACACTGCATTGGGGAAACTGTGCAAAATGACAGTGAAGTGTCAGTGATGCTTAGTCTGATTTCCAATTGGTGTTTGTCTTTTTATCCTCTAATATTTAAATTAATAGATTGTATATATTGTAAATATTTTTGTGACAGGAGTTGGTGAAACAGATCTTGCTGCTGTTTTGGAAAATCTAAACCAAAATCTCCGATATAGTTAACTATGTCAAGCTGGACTTAATATCAAACACTTTCAATCAGCTTCCTCAAGTTGTGCTAGGGGACATTTAGATTAAACATGAGGAAAAAATTCTTCATTCAAAGTCTGGTCAGTAACTGGAATAGGCTGACCGAAGAATTGGTGGAATCACTGTCCCTGGAAAAGGCATGTAGAGTGGGCACTGGGGGATATGGTTTGGTGATGAATGTGGCGGTGCTGGGTTAACAGTTGGATTTCAGGGGTCTTTTTCAACCTTTATGGTTCTATCAAATGCTGGATTTAACACTTGTATGTTTACTACTCTAGGAAAATAATCTTTTTGGCCAGCTGTTCCTTTCTTTCCTCTGCTAGCACAAAAACCCAAACCCAAACACAATTACTTAACTATTTTCTAGTGCAAGACTAAACTTAAAAAACCTCTGATTTTCCCCCAACATAAGCCTTTAAAATCTGCGTGAACAGACTGCGAGACACTCTTCTGTCTCGCAGCAGCTGACCCAGCATTGCTGTTTTGCCTCCCCAGGTTGAATGCAGCACATACCTGAGCAATACCAAAACAGGCGAAGCCATCATGGCCTGTCCCTTCATCTTGCGTGAGCTCTGTGGGACAGACGGTGTCACCTACAGCAACGACTGTGCTCTCTGTGCCCATAACATGTAAGCCTTAGAGGTCACCCCCTGAGAGCTCCACAGAGTTATTTGTTGAGCATTTTTAACTCTGCTTTCTCTTCCAGCGCCTTTGGAACCGAGGTTGCCAAGAAGCACGATGGAAGGTGCATAGAGGAAGCTCCCCAGGTAAGTGAAACCTAAAGAAAAATAAGAGTTTGAGCAGGTGCCAACTGCATAACTTGAACAAACACTGGTTGGTTTGGGTGGCATAGCCTCCACGGGGGTCATGGCTTGCGCTGACCTTCCTTCTGTGGGTGAATATCACCCTCCTGGCAGCAGGAACATTGTGCACTTCCTGCACACAGTCAGGAAAAGAAAGGAGAGGACAGGTGAAGAATGAATTATGAGACAGGTAACATAAATGATTTAAGGCTTTACACCAAGAAATCCTTTTCCCACAGCAGCCTGTCATAGCTGCTGCAGGAACTCAGCAGGTCATTTTGGCAATATGGAAAGAGTATCCAGGGAACCCAGTGTTCTCCTGGGTGCTTGTGTTTTACAAAAGCGTGTCCTACAAAGATTAGAGAATTGTCTGTGTTTTGAATGCTAATACCGAAGGTATCAGGGGATACCTGATACCCATCTCTGTTTTTCATGTTGTGTTTTTTTTTTTTTTTTTGTAAATGCGTTGTAGTCTAATGTATACCAACAATGAATCTTGTAAAAATACCAGATTAACTGTATTTGGCCAGCTCTAAACTATTTACTGTCATTGGGGAATAGAAGAACAAAGCCACCTCATTAGCATTTGTTTGAAAGAGTCAACATCAGGAGTCAGATATTTCATTTCTATACAAACAAACTATGAAATGTCATTCTTTTGTTTCCTGAGTACACTCTGTGCTCAGGCTGGGTGAGATACATAAATCAGGAAAGAAGAGCTCACACTGGAGAAACTGGGAGTGCTAAAATGCAAGGCCAGCTCTTCAGCTGGTGTAAATCAGCTTCAATGGCTGTCAGTCCTGCTGGCAGGTTTCAACATTCGGAACCATCCCATTGCAACAAAAGTTGTCAGCACATCCCCCCTCCATTCTTGTAGGCCATGAAAAACACCTTGGTCACAGTCAGCCCCCTTTCAGGAAGTGCATAAATTGTGTCATTTTGATTTGCAGATTATTTTTGAGCTGTGCTTTGTAATATCCTGGTTGGTTCAGCAAGGTATAGGGGCACTGTGATAAATGCAAAGCTGACTGAGTAATGTCTACCTTCCAGCCTTGATTCAGTCTCCTCCAGTGTGAGGCTCTGAAAGGAAATTGCTAGTTTTCTATGAAGAATGAGTTAATATATAACCATAATTTGTCCTCTGGCATATCCTTTTAGGATCTGGCATAGGCAGATTTAGGCAGAGGCAAAAGCAGAGGTGGTTGTGTTTGGGCTCCCTTGCACAGAGCAGAGCCCGTGTCAGAGCTTTTGTTGTCCTTGTTCCTCAGCTCAACTGCAGCCAGTACCGAATGTCCACGCAGAAGGATGGCACACAGCTGATGGCCTGCACGATGATCTACGATCCTGTCTGCGGAACCGATGGTGTCACCTACGCCAGCGAGTGTACGCTGTGTGCCCACAACCTGTAAGTACCTCCCTGGGGAGGGGATGGATCTGCAAGTGCCAAGTAAAATTTAAGGACTCTGTCCGAAACCCTGTGCTGGAGGGGTCCTGTCTGTCTGTCCACATTTTCCTACTTCCTTTGTTGGTGTTTGACATAGGTGTTCAACCCCAGAGCCCCACAAAGGGGGGTGCATCAACCATGGGCACATGTCTGATCCACAAGGGCACATTCTTGTTAGTGCTGTGCAGGCAGGGCTAAGGTGGTTGATCTGAAAATCCTGAGACTCCATGGCAGTGAGGTTTGTTCTTCCTTTGTCATTGTACTGGGGAAGGTCGTGGTTAACAATGGTCTCTCCTTCCTCCAGGGAGCATCGGACCAACCTTGGCAAAAGAAAGAATGGACGCTGTGAAGAGGACATTACAAGAGTGAGTGAGAAAGGATGGGAACAAAGAGTGAAGTCCAGTGTCTGTTACACTCATTGGGGGGCTGTTTTCACTTATTTTTACAAACTGGAGGAGTGGTGGTGTACAGACCTGAGGAGATCTCTTGGGAATTTCACACTGATCATAAAACAGCCAACATCTGTCTCACTGCTGTGTAACAATGCAGGAAAAGGCACAGCAGGGAGCAGAAGGAGTACAAAATCACATCTGCCATCAGGAGAAAACTTTGAGTTGGTTATGATAATGTCACAGCCACTTTCATTTCTCAGTGGGGTGTCATTCCTTATGCTGGGGGGACACAGTTTGCTCTCAGGCAGAGAGACTCATGTCTGTCTTCTGTGTGCAGGAGCTCTGCAAGGACTTCAAAGAAGTGTCTCCTATGTGCACCATGGAATATATGCCCCACTGTGGCTCTGATGGCAAAACATACAGCAACAGATGTGCTTTCTGCAATGCCTACCTGTAAGTATAAGAGTAAAATCTTTTCTTTCATGATCAGTTCCTGTACCTACTATGAATTCAGGGCTGTTCTCTTGATGCCTTTTTGACTAACTGCTTGTGTGCATATACTGGACATTTCCAGTGCACCGTGAGTTGTGTAAGGAGATAGGCTCTTGGCATTTTAGGGGAAAATGCAAGGGGCCCATTTCTGTGATCTGTACCTGGCCTTCTGTTTGTTAACTTTAAAAGCATTTTATTCATTTTCACCAGCACTCAATGTGTCCCACAAGCTCATGAGGGCATATGGAAAGTACTAACTGGATAGTATCAAATGTATGAAACCATTCATCTTTCCTTTAAAGATGATAATGAAAGGGAGTATTTGGGTTTTTGAGACTGTTCGTTATCCCCGGCCAACACTAAATTGACACTTGGCTAGTGAAATGAGGGATGTGGCTTCAACACTTAATATGCTCTGTGTCTAATTCTCCTTTCTCCTTTTCTCTCCAGGGAAAGCAGGACAACTCTCAATCTCATGAGTTTGGCTGAATGCTAAGTCTGTGCTGGAGTTCAGCCCAGGAGGACAAGCTCCCTTAAGTGTGACCTGCCATGGGCTGATCTTCCCTAGTAACATTCCTTAGGTTTGCCTTGTTTCCTTAGCTCCTGAAATACTTGTTCAATAAACTGACTTGGCAAAGTTTCTCTGTCTTAATGGCATATTGCATCGGTTTTGCCCCCTCTCCTCCCTGACATGGTACTTGGAGTGCCTCTTTGTTTTTCTGTTCGAGTTCTCCTCTACCAAACTGGGTGGATAAAACTTTTCCTGCCACATGTCAGTGCCATCCCTGCTCTGATGAGGGCTTGACCTCCCTGTGGAGCTCCCAGTCACTTCCTTACTCCTCAGAGTCTCCTTGTCAGTGTTAATCTTATCTAACTATGTCTCTGTATGACCAGATCACAGACTGCCTTTATAGTCAGTGCAAGGAGACATTTACCTTGAGAGTATGGTCCACCTCCTCCATAGGGAAATGTCTAGGATGTGGGTGGTGATTTTTGCTCAAGAAGAGCACTTTTTTGCTTTGCTTTGGCTAGAAAAGGAAATTGGCTGCCTAGCCAGGAGGTGCCCCTGTCCCAGTTCCTGCTGCCTGTGCAGCCTGTCCCATGGAAAAGACAGCAGCTGCTGTCAGGAAAGGTGATTTCACTCTGTCTCCATTGAATTTGTCCTCAGTGTCAAGTGCTGTTGTAGATATAATCTATGGGAAGGGTGTATTGAGCTCCAGTCAGGGTCACAAATGGCAAAAATGTCCATTCATGAAATATCTTAATTTATTAATGCAACAGAATATCTCCAGGACTGGTGGGCAGTGATCACCCCTGAGATGGGGGACAGCCCTGGTACATCACTGAGCAGCTTTCTAAAGCCTTTTGGGAAGGAAAAGGATTCAGAGATTCGTTTGTGACCAGTTTTAACTGAATATATAAGAAGTCATATGAAAACAATTCTGCCTAAGAATTGTTTTGACTACTTTTTTGAGGCCAAAGAGCTCATGACTTGGTGATACATAGATTGTCATTTTGGTGGTCTGTATGGATGGCAGGGAGTAGGGGAACCTTGGGGCTGCCCTTCATCTGTTGGTAACACAGGTCCAGCCACTGCCACTACCTCCACACGAGGTCACCAAAGCTATTGCAAGTCCAGTATTTTAGGGTTCAGGGTTTCTTCTGGACTACAGCAAGTGCCTCCCTGATTCAATGTCCCGTTGTAGTTGAGCAGGGAATAACACAATTATTTGGATCAGTTTGGAAAGCCTCTCTGAATTGTCAGGCCAGAAGAATAGGCTGAAGGCAAATGTTCCTGACTTGGAGATAGTGAGGCTATTGTACCAGAGAATGAGGCCATAGTACCTCTGTGCCATTAGTGTCCATTTTCAAGATGATTTGTAGCTAACAATAGCTTATTGTACTTTTCCTTGGTCTGTGCCCTAAAGTAAATGTTCCTTTGGTTTATATAACCTTTTTGCCATTTTCTGTTCAGGTGATTTTGCAGAACATGCTGCTTTAGTCTTGTTTAAGTGTGACTTGGTTATCCTCAGGGATAAGACCTGAATAGTCTTTTTTTGTGGACTTTGGCAGCCCTTCTCTTGGACTGAGCTCTGACCACTGGCTTTTCCAAGGCTTCTCAAGCCTTTGCAGTAAAGCTGTCAAGAGCCAACTGAATGGCATTGCTTGGCACAGCTGTGCCAAAGCCTCCTCTGTGGAGCTCATTGTCTGATGACACCAAAAGCAAACTAGAATTCAAGGAGGCACGAAGTTGAGGATAAGTAAGAGCAATCCAGTGAAGCAGCCAAGAGGGTTGTTTAGACAGAGGTTTCCACGCAGTATTCATCAGTAGGATTTGTGTAGAAGTACATAATGGAATAAATCACAAAAACTGGGCCAGGATATGGGAAAAGCCTGACATCAGAGTTTACATATCCCCCAGGCTCAGGGGGTGTTTTATGAAGCAATATAACTATAAAAATAGGGCATCCTTCTCGGGGACAGTGTGGTTTTCTGTGCCTTGGATTTGTTTTTCAGCTGTTCCAGGGTTACTTACTGAGTGTTTGTTACTTAGATGATTTCTTTCTGCTTTGTGTTGGAAATGGCCTCAAGTTGCATCAGGGGAGCTTTAGATCCAAAATGAGGAAAAAATTATTCATGGGAAGGGTTGTCAAGTATTGGAAGAGGCTGCTCAGGAAAGTGGTTGAGTCACCATCCCTGGAGGGATTTAAAAGATGTGTAGATGTGACACTTGAGGACATGGTTTGGTGGTGGCCATGGCAGAGCTGGGGTCATGTTTGAACTTGATGATCCTGAAGATCTTTTCCAACCCAAACATTTCTATGACAAGGAGGCAATGATCAGACAAAGACAAACACATTCAAGAGGAAACATTGAATTATTGTGGTTTAGGTTTAGTTAGTGTCACTAACAGACTTGAAAGGTGGTTCAGGGTACAGTTCACTGAATTGGGTGCCTGCTCAGCCATAGATAAAGGAATTGGATAGATGGATAGATAGAGGTTACTGTGGTGGGAAACAGCAAGAAATCACAGATCTGTAGAATGGAAAGGATCACTGGAGGTCATCTAGTCCAACCTCTCTTGTCCAATTCATCTCATGAACTCAGTGCTTGCCAGGCTGCAAATATACTCAGTAACCATCTCTAAGGTGTGGGTGACAAACACTTTGGTGCTGCTCAACCTGCTGCTCCATCACTGCTTGGGTGCTTAATGCTGCAGAGCCCTGAGGCTGACTTTCTTACTCACCTTGA
Organism: Pachyramphus minor; assembly: GCA_013397135.1. Lineage (NCBI taxonomy): Eukaryota > Metazoa > Chordata > Aves > Passeriformes > Tyrannidae > Pachyramphus > Pachyramphus minor. The sequence continues at coordinate 76,399 of VYXB01007491.1, forward strand.
GCAAAAGCCTGAGCAGCTTCAAAATGCTCAGGTTTCTCTCAAAAACCATTCAACAGTTATGCTAGGAAAGCTTGGTTTTTAGCTTGGAGAGAGGCATTGAAGGAATCAGAAGCAAGCGTGGTTTTAGTCCTGCTTCAGTGGACTCTCCTTTTTGCACTCTTGCCATGAACGGAAGCGGCTTTATCTCCTCAGTCAAGGAGGCTGCAAGGAAAAAAATTACTTTCCAATCGTTTTTGCATACAGCTGCAACATCAGGCATCTAAAATTTAGTGCTGACATGCAGCTGGTCCCACTCCACAGGCTGCAGCCCTTGGCTGTCGAGCTGGGGACAGAGTGGCTGAGCTGTGCCAAGGGTTGACAAACTTTGACGTGTTTCACACTGGTGACGGTCCAGCCTCAGGATTTGTGACCTGTAAATGTACCAGTACATATCACAAAGGCAATATTTAAAAAATATAAATATCCTCTCTCTTTCCTTGTTTGTATGACTTATCTTTATAGCGTTATCAATGTTTTCTGAGTCTACAGTAATTTTTCTTACGAAACAAAGAGAGGGAAGAATGAGATGAATCATTTGAATTTTGATTGGTAAGTGGAATGTAGAAAACAATACTTAGTCTTTTCATATTGAGCAGAGATTTTTTTTTTCACCTTTTATCAGCACTTACCCATCTGTGACTAGAAAAACAAAACCCACAACTTTTCCTTGAGTGTGTCTGCACCCAAACTTCATTCAAAAACTTTATCAAAAAATCTATGCCTTTAAAAATGATGTCTGCTGATAATTTCCCTTGGTTTATCTTTTTTTTTTTTTTTTTTTTGAGTGTGTGCTGCATTTGCTAGAGTCATGTGGATGGGCCTAGACACTCTGTCATTCTCTTGAGGGATGTGAGAGAGTGACAAGGCTCATCCCACTGATTTTTAAATATTCATTTCAGAAGAATATTTAAATGATTTTTAAAGCACTTTTATAACTATATGTTCCTAAAAAAAAAAATAGAAATCTAGAAATAATTATTCAAACTCATTGTATCAGTTGCACAGGTCTATTTAACTGGCTGTTAGCAAAGAAAATAATTTGGTAACTGAAAAAATTTCCTCAGATCTCTGTGTTTAGAGGAGTATAACTCTGCTGTGCAGTCGTTTCATCCATCTATACTTTCACACTCAGAAATGTTCATTCTCTTGTAATTTAATGTCTGATACAGTTTTATTTGATTCTTTGCCATGCCCTGGGCTCTGGTTGCGTGCTCTCCGCGGATCAACGAGTAGATAGGAACAAAGAAGAAAGCAGTAGTGGAAGGAGCCTGTCTCCAGCTGGCAGACATCCACACAGCCCAGGAGGGGTTTCCAGGTTTTCACCAGCTGAGGTGAGGCCCCGTAATTTTAAACATATTATGAAACTGCAAAGAAAAAGTGTTTATACAGTTTATTGCTTTCTGCCTATTTTTCATTCAGAGAAGCAAAACATTAATTTTGTTCAAGCCCCTTGAAGAACGAGGAATGTTTGGATGTACTGCTTTAAGCCCTTTTTGACTGTTCCCTTTAAAGCTGAGCTGCAGCCCATGCCCCGAGGCCATCTCTGAGCATGGCCAGTCATGGCCCCCTGACCAAGCACTGGAGCAGATCTGTGGCACAGATGGTTCCACTTACACCAGTGAATGTGGGATCTGTGCCTATAATGTGTCAGTCCGATGGAAAGAACATGCTTTCCAAGTGACAGTCCCCTAGCCCCTGGCTTCTCCCTGTGCTTTTTCAATTTATCCTCCTTTTCTCCCTCTTCACTTGCTGTTTGTGCTTGGGGGTAAATCATGAAGATTTAGCAGAGAAAAAAAAAATAGCTGAAGAAAGTATCCAGAGTGGAAATTCAAATGATGTAGCATATTCAGATGGGAGAAGTTTGTTGACTGATAGGTTTATAACAGTCAGAGACAGCAAAGCCACTTCCCTGTTGGTGGTTAACTCAGATGAACTCTCCTTCACTTGAATCATTTGGGAGTTTTATTTACATACCCAGCACCAGTTCCCTTTTGGGAAAATGGTCATACTGAGTCTCTAATGACAGACTTTCCCTTCCTCAGAGAGCTTGGGACACTCAGGGGCTTAGGAACAGCAGCCATCCCAGTGACTAAGAGGAAAGCAAACCAAGAAGCAGCCTGAACTCCCATTGCTCTCTGTGGCAGCATCCCAAACAGTGTCAGCCGGATGCTGAGCAGGCAGCACACGATTGGATGTAAGTGATGCATATACCTTCTGTTGGCATTTTATTTGGCAGTGATTTAACGCCAGCTTTCTAATATTGCTGTTCTCCACAGGCTGCTTTCAAATGTAGGAAGAGAAGGATGGCAAAATGATGCAAAATATGAGACAAGTAGCAAAAATATTTCTTTGCTATGGAAGCACTCACAAACAACCTTCTCTGTCAGCAGCAGAAGAGTGTAGCATAACCCATTTCAAGACCAGAAAAGGAGGCACACAAAACCTTTGCAGTTATCAGTATTCAGCTCTCCTGAGATAAGATTTTTTTTGACAGGTTGCAAATGGGGCAGTGCCCAAGGCAGGGGATGTAGGGGCCATGCATAACATAGCAGTTTTTATATATAATACTTTGCCAGTGCAATAGTTAAGAGATGGTAGAATACCTGCTGTCTACCTCTGTCTACCTGCTGCCTACTGTGAAACAGTAAAATCCTGTAATTTGGCAACATGTTCCTTTCTGTCAGCACCAACTGTGCTTCACCCATGTCCAGCCGCAAAGAATCAGCCAGTGGTCTCATTAGAGCTCAGCTCTGTAGAATAAATGAAATTGTTGCTATTTCTTTTGATGTCAATAATGAAGACATGTTCAGTGGTTATGATACTAATAGGCCTTCAGCTACAGAAATTCTTTTCATCCCGTTCATCTTGTCCCAGCCAAGCGTTCAAGTTACAGCACCATGATGTATCCTGCCTCTCACACTATCCTCCCTGCTTTTCCCACTTGGGTGAGCAGTGGATTTTCATTCTTAGCCTCTTGCAGCCTATCCCTTGTTGCTGCTTTATTTACAAGATAATTCTTAAAAAGCCAAACCATCATTCATCCCTAATCCCAGAGGTTACTGGTTTTCTTCCCATTAATGAAAACAACCATCTTCGCTTGTCTCTTCCAGACATTGTTTCTCATACGCATTTTTGTTGGTTGATAAGGTGAGACCTGGCAGCATGTTTTTGTTTGGTGATCTGCTTGCTTCTGTTCTGCATCAGCTCCTCCTGTGGTTTTACATGGAAAGAAAACTTTGCCTGGGGATGTGGTGTGTTGATCTTCCTTGAGGCAGTTCCGAGGCGGAGCGATGCCTCCAGGTCACTGTGGCAGCAAGGGACTGGCACCTCCAGGAACAGCTGCCCTGCATTCCCAGTTTCTTCCTCCCATTTGTGCAGGAGGACATATTCCTGAAGTGTTTATCTAACTTAAAAATCACTTTACAATAACTCTTCCCATACATTATTTGTGTACAAACTTCACCCCTTGGTCTCTCAAGTTGGGCAGAGCCTCAGCTTACCCTGCCCTGAGCTTTCATGAAGCAGGTCCCAGATCCTGGCCCAAAGGGCTGTGGAGCTACAGACTGAATGATGATTGCAGAGCTGGTGCTGGTCCAAAATCCCTGTGTGGCTTTTTACCCTGTGGTAAATGGCTTTGGCCATTGGAAATTCTCTTCCTAGGGTTACCTCCTAGTCCAGGTAGAGCTAAGAAAAGTCCAGTCCTTCTGGCCTCTGATCAAGAGCATAAAAGGAAACCATAACTCATTTACAGCCAGACCTCCCCAAATCCCCAAATTGTCATGTTACTTACCAAGAGGAGGGAGATGTAAACATCGAAGGTTAATTACCCTTTTGTCAAGAACACTTTGTGGTCTATAGACATATCTGTCAATCTTAGAAAACAGAACTGAGGGGAGCGAGCACTGAAGGCATGTTCCTATGATAAATTAATGAGACTTGGCAGCTCACTGTGAAGAGATGATCCTTGTGCTTCCTGGGAGACAGTAACCTGGCTCCTCAGCCAGCCTGGCCACAGATTTCATACTGCAGTTGCATCCGGGACGCTTATCCCTCTGTAAACAAACTCTGAAATCCAGCTGTACAGGGATCAAATGATCTTCCTTGAGGCCTTAACTTTCCCCTTTGCTGCTTAGCAAGCAGCAAGGGCTCATCCCACCCATACTGGATCTCTTTTCCCAGCCCTGCTTGTTAGTCAGTTAAAATATCTTATTTCTGCCTATCAGCCTCTCTCGGCAATGACACTCCTTGGTGGGTCACGTAGCTGTCTGAAATCCAAGGGACACAGCCACAATCCCCCTGCTGTGTGCTATTCTGATGATGTGTGTGCTGCTAGATGACTGGTAGTTTGAAAATGTGTTTAACTATTCCCCTGGTTTATATAACCTCAAAGCAATTTGCTTTCATGGCAGAATATGCTTATTCATTCTATTTTAACTGCATTGTGCTATAAATACTGCCTCCTCGCAGATAAGAATCTATTGAATTTTATTATCTTTTTTTCTGCCTTTGTAAGATTTTCTCCTGACCCCAGCTCCTGAAGGAGACTTTCCCAGTCCTAGTAGTGAAGTTGCCAGATTGATTTTGTCCTGCCAGGCAGCCATGAATGGTGTCAATCCTGGGTCAGCTGCTACTTCCCTGCAACCACCTCCTCGTCACTCCTGCTTGGGCTGTGGCAAAGCTGAACTGAGTGCTCAGCGATGCAGAGCTGAGATCACTGAAGTGTCAGGCAAACTGATTAAACCAATGATTTCCTCTGACCAGCTGCAGGTTAATATCTCTGCATTACCTCCAACCCACCTTCCCTGCAGTACATTCACTTCAAAGAGCAATAACTTGGGTCAATGTCCAGCAAAATTGTGTTGTTTACTGCCTCCTTTTTCTGATGCTCATTTTAGCATTTTCCTGCTTTCCTGTGAGCAACCTCTGCCCTGTGCAATGGAGCCCTGACCTGATGTTCTCATCATCTGGAAAGCTCACAGAGCTGGAGATACGTCCTCAGAGCTGATGCTGCTGAGACCTGCGTCTGGTCCAGGCTGCAGCACAGCAGTGAAGTGGCCAACATTTTGGCAGCTGATTTTTTGTGGTGCAGATAACTTTGCTGTAGGTTTGAACGCTGATGCTCCTCCGAAGAAGGGTTGTGGTGCCAGAGTGCTGGGCTGCTGCAATATTGGAGGGACTTTGAAACCACTGAGAGCTAATAATGTCCTCAAATTTTGAGCAGTTTAGCATATGGAGTTTTTAAAAAATTACAATAATTGACTCTTTTTGTTGTACATGTTACTGGTGACCCCCTGTAAAAATGTCCTGGGAGATCTTTGTAGAGCTTACATGTGACCCTTTAGTGAAGGTTGTAGGAAAACTGAGGATACTCTTCTGGGTCATAGAGAAGTATTATGTTTCCTTAATAATTTTTTGGGTTGTAGGAGAGAGCACTATAAAAGTGCCGTGTACATAAAATAATTCAGGTTGTAAGAGCTCTCCAGAGGTCTCTAGCTCAACCCCTGATCAAAGTCAGCTCAGGTGCCCAAGGCCTTTCTTGTTCAATTAAGTTTTCAATATCACTGAGGAAGGACATGCCTGGCCTCTCTGGTTCCTGTGTTTAATCATCTTCATGGCAATGAATAATTCCTCATAATCCTTCAGAATTTAATCCTTTTGCAATACAGCTCTGCTAAGACTCTGACTCTGCCTTATCTAAAACCCCATCAGGGAGCTGCAGAGAGCAATCTATTAGCAGATAGCTGTCTATTCTCCAGAATGAAGAATCTCAGCTCCTTCAGCTTCCCTGGAATGCCCTGTGCTGCATTCCCTGGGCAGCCTTCTGGCCTCTGTTGGACTCATTCCTGTGCGTCAACATCTGCCTTTGCAGTGGGGCCAAGTACATTTAATTCATTGCATAAGTAATGTGAAACCATGTTAGCCTTCACCTGCAGGGTACAAAGTTCTGCACAGGTCTTATTAGTTCAGGAAAACATCCACCGGCATTACCTGGATCAAGTTCTATTTAATAAGTTCATAAAACATGGATATGTTTTGATATTGAGATGTTTTAATCATATCAGTGAGTTTGTTTGCTTTATTGCTCAGTTCAAACGGGGCCTTCAGGCACTAAGTAAGAGGCAGAGCTTCCATTTGTGCTCCATTAGTTTCTCCAGGCTTGTGGCTCAGTGCAAGTGGTTGTTGGCCACACTGTGGCCAAGAGAAAGCCAAAGATGAAAACTGCAGTCTGGATTGTGTTCTGCAGGTGTTTTGCAGTTATTAGAGGCATTTTCATGAAAGAGCTGCAACTAATTATTGTTATAATTTAAACACTTTCACAAAACCTTTTCGTTAGTTAAATAATGTGACAAAAGCCAGGAGGGTTTGGAAAAGTGCATTAAATAATTTTTCATTTGTTTATGAATGTATAATTTATGCTGAGAAGTCACATATCCGCTGAGAAAATTTTCCAACATCAGTTTTGATTATTTTTAGAGAATACGAAATCGATACTGAAAAAAATTTTAATGGGAAATGTAAAACAAGAAATTACTTGAGTAAGTGAGAGAGGATGTTGTATAATTGCCAAACCCTCCCTTGGTGTCAGCCCACAGACCCTACGGTGCTCAGGAGCATAACAAGTGGTACATTGAGATGTTGCACTGCCTTTGCTTACTTGCAGATCACAGAATCATAGAATTTTTTGGGTTGGAAGAGCCCTTAAAGATCATCTTGTTCCTACCCTTCTGCTCCAAGCCCTGTCCAACCTAGCCTTGAACACATCCAGGGATGAGGCAGCCACAGCTTCTCTGGGCAGCCTGTGCCACGGCCTTACCACCCTCACAGGAAAGAATTTCTTCCTAATACCTGATCTAAATTGACCCTCCTTCAGCTTAAAACCATTTCCCCTCGTTGAAAGTCCATCTTTAGCTCTCTTGTGGGATCTCTGCCCTTGTGCTGGCTGCTGCACACAGGAGGATTTTCCTTTAGCCAAATGGTCATTAGCCAGATGCTGCATCTGACTTGGAGGATTAGAAGACCATAATGAAGTGGATTACAGCATGAGATCAGTAGCAGGATTGCAGACCAAATCCTCTTTCTAACTGTTCTTCCAAGAGTAGCTAGGAACTGAGCAACCTGTCCTACAGCATGAGCTTAGACAGCTGTGGGATTTTTCCATGCTGTTTTCACAGGTGGGATAATCTGGAGCTGTAAATCTGGAGGCTGTGGACGTTGTCTGGTTGAAGGCTGTGCATGTGTCTGAAACGTAGTGATTTCTGGGTGTTACTTTTGTGACTTGCCTGGGGGATACCTGAATGGCTCATGGGGGACTGGTGTTCCCCAGTCACCACTTAATTGTCACTGACTTGAGTCTCCCTAGATTGTCTGTAGGTGAGAGAGTGAAGGAATGGATCTGCTGAACATCTGAGGCACTGTGGTGGTCAGAGGAAATCTGGGCTGCTCAGGGCCAGTCAGTGCCAGACCCAGTGCTGAACCCAGCAGTTCCAGTGGAAAATTTTTCTCTGGTGTATGCAGGCAACACACGCCAACCTTTGGCAAGAAGGTGCTCTCCACTCAACAGGAGAGAGGTTGGTGCTGCCTAGAGGACAGTCCAGGGCAGGGAGCAGCACGGAGCTCCAGGCAGGAGGAAACCTGTCAAAAGCTGCCAGGTTGGGGCTGGGAAGGCTGGTGAGAATGATTCACAGAGATCTTGCTGCCTGTCTGGAGAAGGCAGTGGCAAAGTTCATATTTAACCCAGAAAGATGTACCCCCCTCCAGTTGTGCAGAGCCTATACTGATGAAGGCATCAAGGTTGGCATGTGACAGCACACACTCAGGGAAAAGTATTTGGCTTCCAGACACCATCCACAAGACGTGTTAGGGCAATACATCTTGAAGATGTGCCAAATCTGTCTGAAATATTCATGCATGCTCCCTGTAATTTATGGAAACAATCACAGCAGCATAATTATTTTGATGCTTCTCCCTGTGAAGAATCTCTTAGGTAAAAATGTAACCTGTATATCCACACAGCCATTGCTGCAACCTTCTGAACATGCCAGTGCCAGGATAGGTGACTCCATACGGTATACAGTATATCCATTTAAGGATCAAAATATACCCTTTAGACTACTGCAATGTATCAGACACAAACGCATTTTCTTGGGCTGAATTTCAATGATTTCAGCTAAATTCCATTTGTCTAATGGGTGGTGCCTTATTTGTTCAAGGCAGCACCTGTAAAGCACCTTTTGCTCTGCAGCTCCCACAGTTCTGAAGTCTACCCTAAGCACAGTGCTTAGCTCCCACGACCAAAAAAACCCCCCAGGTATTCTTGACATTTTGGACCTGTGAAAGGGATGAGAAACTTAGGTTACAGGCAGAACCCACTCCTGCAAAATTACAGCTACTAAAACGGCAGAGGTGCAGACCTCCTCCTAGGAAGGAGCAATTTGGAGATGGCACAAAGGCTGCTGGTGAGAGACAGACAGGAAAATTGGGACAGCTCCTATATTTTAAGTATCATTTTCTAAAATACCTGCAGGAGGAAAGGACCCACTGTACTTTCAAGAGTAGCTGGTGCTATGTAAATAGGCTCCCAAACCTTCGGTGTCTTTTGTTCTTCAGATGGCTTGGCGGAACACTCTGAATCAGTTGGTGTGTTTAACTGGGACTGGGTCTGTAAATAAGTGCTCCCTGCTGGTAAGGTTCGAGTGACATTTTTAGCGACAGATTTTTAACCTGCTTTCAAGTCTTCTACTGAGCTCTTCTGTACCCAGGCAGTGGAACTGTCAAGAAGCCTTTGCTTTAGCCAAACTAGTGCTAAATACCATCGGCTTCACAGGTTAGACACAGTCCTGCCAAACTTGCCTGACAAAGCTCAACCAGTTCTGCTTATGGCAAAGCCACACCTGACCTGTGTTTGTATCTAGTGGTGAATATGTGGGAATGTGGGGAAAAAACCCCACCCAAAACCAGAAAGGAAAGCAGAGACTTGGCCTGATCTGCAAACAGGATGGTACTGCATCCTGCCTAAGCTGCTCCCTGAAGGGAGATGTTGCTCTGCAAGACACAGATGAAGGGCCTACTGTTTACTCTCCTCAATATTTTGTGCTCCTTACATTTCTGCTGGAATCCTAAAGAGGTTTCTTTTGTCCAAAAGGCTGTTTGTTTGGTTTTGACCATTGGGACCTTGTGATACTTGTCCTGAGCTATTAACCAGGTGTCCAGCCAAAATCAATTGCCTAGCAGAGGCAGATCATTACCTGAACAGTCAAGACCTCAATAAATATTACCAGCCTCATTGTACTGGTGACAGATTCTGCTGTTGTTTTATGTTACAGTTGAACAGTTTAGACATTGCATTTGTATATATTTGCAGTCAGCCCTGAGAGAGACCATCTTGTGAGCAGCACAGGAGCTCAGCCTGCAGACTCAAGACACTTCCACCATGACCGCAGTGGGTGTTTTTGTGCTCCTCTCCTTGGCACTTTGCTGCATCCCAGGTGAGTAACTCTCAAGGTGCCACAGAAGCTTCATGTCTGAGTCCTGTCAGTCTTTAAAAGGATAAGGTAGTGGCTTCAAAGAGAGAAAATCTTCTCCTTCAGGGTACTCAGCTGCCTCGGTGGGTTGGTACCGGGCAGGATGCAGGAGTATATTTTGGGACAGTCCTCAATGGCTCATGGCTGTACCTGGTTGTCTGCCATAAATACAAATAACTGCAAGTGGAGTTCTGTGCTGGCAACTAGTGCTGTTACACTTTGTATACTGATGTTTTAACACCATTACACTGCTTAGACTTGTTGTACAGTTTCAGCAAATAGATCAATACTTGAAATAAGGCCACAAGAAGAGGATCAGACCTCCAGTAACCAGCTGTGAAAATACTGTAATGGCACAAGCAAGTTCTTTTTAGGACCCTGGCAAATTTCCTGCAGTACTTTTTCTGCTAATGGAACAATAAGAGAGGAAAACAAGCCAGAGATCTGACCTTCTCATAGCATATTTACAACTGATGAAATTACAGAGCCAAAGACATTTTTTTTCACACTCGGCTTCTTTAAAATGCGTATTTCTGACAACAGATGCTGTATGTATTTGCTTATCCTGTAGGTGACTATTTGCATTTGTCTGTATTGATTCAGGTGTATTTTCAAATACGTAACAGCAGCTCTTTAGGGTCAAAACGGATATGTAAAAAGATAAGGAAGGAAAAGCTCTTCTATTTGCAATTAATAAGTCTACCTATCTCAAAACAGAAAAGAACAAAGCTATTTCATCACAGCCAGCAATAAGCAATGTTGTTATACTTATTGATATAGAGAAAAAAATCCTACATAGTTTATTTAGTTCAAAACCCAACCACTGGAAATCATTCCGGCCCTGTGTATAGGAATTTTACACCCCTATTTCTAGCTTTAACTGAGGTCTTATCATATTGGCCTTGTTTCATACTTTCTGCCTCTCTTTTCCAGATGCTGCCTTTGGGATTGAGGTGAGTGGAATTCTTTCTGTCACTTTTCTCAAGCATGTGGCCTGGTAGAGACATAACCAAAGGAATGGGAAAAATCTCCAGCCTGTAGATGTTCTGCTGTTTTTCACCTAGTGTGACACTGGTGTCATTGTAATCAGATTCTACAGTGTAAAGCATTAAATTATACTGCTCTTGGCACTACATCTATGCTGTTTGTTAATAATGTTTTAGTAATAATGATACAAATTTTTTTGATTAATTAATTTTCCAGCAACTTCAGATTGGTCTAAGCTTTAATCTGGTCATATATAACTGGTTTTAAACTGATAGCAATAGACTGTGGTATCAGAACCTATTTGATACCTATCAGTCAACCTACTGTAAGACTAAAATACTGTGAGCTGCCCCAGCTTCCATGCACCAGCTCATTAGTCTTAGTCCTCTGAAAAAAAACCATTATCAGGGTATGGAGAATAAAAGGGTACAAACAGAAGTGCACTGGAGGGGCCACAGGAATAGAAGAACAAGGGACCAACGGAGAGCCTTTATAAAATGATGCCAAGTGAACATGAGAGACCACCACTGATTTACCCCATCCAAGGGGCTGCTTGGCTATAGCTCTCTCCTCCTCCTCCTTTGCTGCTGTGTGGGAAAATCCCTGCAGGAAGGATTCACTTGTTCCCAGACTGACCCACCAGCACAAGTTTTTGCTGTGGTAGTGAAAACTGGTTGTAAATGGTCACTGTCTCATACAAAATGAGAGTTGTGAATGTCAAATGGCTTCTCCACCCTGTTGCTCTATGTTCCCTCGGCAGGTGGACTGCAGTACATATCCCAACACTACAAATGAGGAAGGTAAAGAGGTGCTGGTGTGCAGCGAGGCCGTCAGCCCCATCTGTGGTTCTGATGGAGTCACCTACGGCAATGAGTGCCTGCTCTGTGCCTACAACAGGTATGAGCTGCATGGGGGACCTCAGCCAGCGATGCTTACAGCTCCTGGCAGCACCACTTCTCAACAATCAGTTGTCAGTTCCTTCAAAATGAGCTTGTGTATCACTTTGTGGTGCTCTGGTGCTTAGACGTTGCTTTAGTCACTTTGTCTCTCTTTTGCTTGTGTAATTTATTCAGGTTTTTCTTCTCCAGCTTGAGGATCAGCCAGATGACAGCTCTGAGAGCACATCTCATCACAGCTGAAGGATGGAGAGATGCTCTGCTCTGAGCTGTCCAAAATGGTCCTAAAGCTCCCAGGGTTTTACATCCCTGCCAGCCACCCAGCTGCTTAGGGAGAATGGCACTACCTTCTCAAAAACACATATATGAGCCTGACTGAGAAAGAGTCGGTTTTCCCCTGTATTAGCTACATATTTCCAGCACCTATGATGTAGTGATGTCTTTGCTAAACTTCTAACATTTGTTTTTCCCTCTCCAGAGAATACGGAACCAATGTCAGCAAAGACCACGATGGAGAATGCAAGGAAGTTGTCCCTGTAAGTGAAACCAATGGCAAAACAAGGGGCATGCCCTGCTTCTGAGTGCCCAAAGCTGCTTATGGAGCTCCCCAAGATGTAACTCAGACTCTCAAGAAGAGTACATATGAGATGTAAGAATCCTGCAATGGCCATCTGCAAGTGGACTGTCACAGTGACACACAAAAAAGCATTTTTCCTGCTGTGGTGGTATCCTGTGTGGCCAGACAGACACACTCAGCAGATATACTTGCTTCCTTTAAGCAGCCTTCAGTGGTGTGCTGTTGTGTGTTCCCTTAACAGGTGGACTGCAGTAGGTACCCCAACACAACAAGTGAGGAAGGCAAAGTGGTGCTGCTCTGCAACAAAGACCTCAACCCCATCTGTGGTACTGACTGGGTCACCTACGACAATGAGTGCCTGCTGTGTGCCCGTAACCTGTGAGTACTGGGTGTGCTCAGGGACCAGGGCTTAGTGCTCCTGGCAACTGCTCTTCTGAGTATCAGCACTTCTACCATGGCCTTTTCTCTAAGGTGCTTGGACTTTGACCTTCCTCTTTCCCTCATAACAAGATCTTGTTTTCCTTTGTGATTAGAAGGAAAACTGTGCCTTTGATCTAGAAAGAGAAGTAGAGGTCTGGGTGGGGATCAAACACAGGACAAGATGCTTCTCTGAAGTAAGTTGTAAGGATCTGTGTGGCAGATGCTGCCTTGCAGAGGAGAACAACTAACCTACGGGGCATCTACGTTGCCACACAACCTGTCTCCTCATTCACTGCAGTGCTCTGGACTCTCCCTTGTCCTTCACATTATGCCACAAAACAACATTCTGGCAGGCAGTGACACCACCTGAGCTGGTGTCTAGAGCCATGTGGACACAAGACAAGTGGGATGTCTCCTGTATCCCACACATTATACCTCAGACTGAGCAGCATTGCTGAGACATGGGGTTCAGCAGAGCAGGTTGCTTGTAGAGCTCCCTAACGCAGGTCTCTTCCCTTCCCAGAGAGGCTGGAACCAGTGTCGGCAAGAAGAACGATGGTGAATGTAAGAAGGAAATTGTCACAGTAAGTGAAATGAAGGGACTGAGTTTTGGTTCTGCTGCTGTTAGGGGAAGCACTGCCAGTGTCTGCAGCAGCCCCTAGACCAGGAGGGTCCTGCAGGAGTGTAACTGCTGCTGTGCTTCAGCACAGAGAAGATTTTGTTTTCTGCACATAAAATACACAATATTCATGTGAACACCAGAATAGAGAGCAGGTGACTGCTCAGGAAGGGATCAGTGAAAGAGTAGTAGCAAAAATAATCCATTAGGGCAGAACTGAGGATAAGAACAGAGAATGGCTTATGGGGTCAGACCAATGGCCCATCAAGCCTGTGATGACCTGATGCAGAGCCTGCTGTTGGTGGGGGCTGTGAGCTTTGTGCAGGAGAGAGTGAGAGTAGAGTATCTATGGGACTTCTACTCTTCCAGCCTCCAGCTCTTTTCAGGTGATGGACCTCAGCTAGGTGTGATTACTGTGTAGTCAGTAAGCCTCAATAGATTTCTCTTCCACGAAATTTCTGAGTCTCTTTCTGCACCCATATACATTTCTTGCCCTACAATGCTGCTCTGCAGCGCAGCACCCATTGCACTAAAGAACACAATCCCACTCTTGCAGTGTTTAGCTGAGTGTTGATCTCCCTGTTTTAAGACTACAGAGGGGATACCAGACCTTTACAGAGGAATCAGCACCTACACTTCTCCAGAAGTTTCACCAGTGTTTTTCCATTTAATTTCCTGGACAGCTTGGGAACACAGTGCAATGTGATTACAGGCACAGTGCCTTCACCGAGTGAACTTCTGCTGCTTAGAAATGCTGTGATCAGGTTATGATATACATCTCTTCAAACAGGAAATTATGATCTATTTTTATATTATTAAATTCTCCTGGCATAGGAGAAACTGCCACCACCGTTTATATCAGATATACAAGGCAGCTAATTACTTTTTGTTAGATTGTTATCATTAACACTGCAGCTGTAGCTCAGGGTTCAAGCCCTTTTCCTATTGACTCCTTCACAACAGACTCTTTTATTTTTATTTTTATTTTTATTTTGCAGGTTGACTGCAGTGAATACCCTAAACCTGTCTGCTTACTTGACTACATGCCTCTCTGTGGCTCGGACAACACAACATACAGCAATAAGTGTAACTTCTGCAACGCAGTCGCGTATGTACAAACACAAATCACATTTGTGTTATCAGTTGCCTCCTATGGGTGAAAGTTTGCACAGCTGCTGCTTTCTTGTTTGCTGGACAGTGTTGATTAGAGATTTGGAGCAGGAGAGAATGCCAGCCACCGTGCCTTTTTCTTTTTTTTTTTTTCATTAGAGCATACAAAGAGCTATGTCTGCTTTGTTGTTTGAAGGCCGTTTAACCTTAAGGAAATTTTTCTTACATGTTGCAAAGGGAATTACTTCTGAAATTTCACTATAGTTTCTCCCCAGATATTTTCAGTCTTAAGAATGGGTTAAATTGTTTTGCTCACCTCTTAATAATCAAATAGCTAATGGAATTCTGAGTATGCGAGTTCCTTGGCTCTGGAGCAGGATCCCATCAGACACCATCTATAGGAGCTGAGCTGTCTGATTCATTTTTTCTTCTCCTCACTTTCAGGGACAGCAATGGGACTATCACTTTAAGCCATTTTGGAAAATGCTGAGTATCAGTGCTAAGAGAATTCACCATAGGATCCCCACTGGCAAATCCCAGCTAAAGATCTCACCTCAGTTCATCTCACCCTCTGGGGAACTCAGCTCACTCCTGATTTTCTTTCTCAATAAACTAAATCAGCAACATTTCTCTGTCTTGTTTCATGTGTTGTCTCATGAAACATTTTCTTCTGATTTGTTGAATGATGATGCCAGGCAAAATAGGTTATGTCCTCATAGCTCTGGGATATAACAAGAACAACATCTTGCTTCCCTCCCTCTCATAAAAGGCAGAAAATTAAATACAGATGCATAAACCCCAGAGCTGTGTGTCTTTGCACAGTCGGCCTGCATTAGTGTTCAGACCCTTTAGGTGTTTGCCATTGTAGAGGGCTGGAGCAATGACACAGGTATTCCTGGTTCATTTTCCCTATGCAAGCAGCATCAGCAAAACCTGGTCAGACTGTGGTGTCTGTGCCCAGAGCTGTTCCCTGACCTCCTCAGCACTGTCCTCACCTGAAGTGTAGCACTCTGCAAGGACAGTCTGTGGGCAAAGCCCACGTTTTTCAGACACACGCATGGTCCCAGTCTGTTTGTCTAGGTCCTCCAACTGACTTATTACTGGGTTTTTCTCATCTTGAAATTATCCTTTAGCAACCTCCAAGTGTTTTAAGATAAATGCCTTACTAGGGATGGTGCCTACTCCTGCCTACTTGTCTTCTCTCTTAGTGTTTAATAACACAATCCTCTTTGCCAGCCCAAGAAGTATTTCAGCAGTGTTTCACAATCCAAGGACAAAGTATCCTTCTGTTTTTTGAGTGTGACCTGTCATTGGCATATTGTCCACGAAATTTATTTTGCTTTTGTCCTCTGTTTGAGTATTGAATTGGTGTTTTTTTGATCCACACAAGAGTAACATAAATAAATTGGGTACAACCCTTCTAAAATATAATATCTCCCACATGCATTTCTTCTGGGAGCTTGCTTGCTTTCCTTGATGGAATGAGGTCGTCCCAAAAAGCAGTGCTTTGGTGGTAAAACAAAGGATTTATGTTGAGAAGGGCAAATGGATGAAGCAATGATTTCCAGATTGGATTCAACTTTTCTAGGATCCATGCTAGGGCCTCAATCATTCTGTCATCATTATACTAAAAGCTTATTACTGCAATGCTAATGGATTTTAGGGGAAATAACAATTGTAAATTTGCATAATCCCGTAAAAGTTGCTCCATTCCTTGTCCTTTCCAAGTACTCCTTTCAGTGTCTGTGACACACTCTTGCTTGCATTCCCAGTTCATTGTTTTCCTGGTTTCACTAGAACTTAATGATGCTTTACTGTGGAGAAGCACAAAAACAAAAGGAGAGACTTTCTGCTACAGAAGCATTTCATTCAATGTTTTTCTCTTGAAAAAACACCATACATAAATAGGCACTGATAGGTGCACACAGAGAAAATCTGACAGCAGTTGCTGCTCAGGTTTGTACACTCTTTTGCCTGCAGGAATTTTCTATATGATCCTTCAGAAGGAAACTGTCACATATTTCACTTACAATAACGACACAGAGGGTGTATCTAACACATCTAAACTTCTTGTGACTCCTGTTGATGAAGAAATATCCTCCTTGGCTTATAGCACGGCTTCCTTCTATCGAGATTGCCACTGCAACAAAAGCCTGGGAATGTTATTCCAAAATAAGGGTGGATAAGGCAAATATGAACATGCACAAACACGCACAAGCACACACACACCCAGTCGTGCGGGCGGGAATATAAGCGCGGTTTCCACCGGAGGGCAGAACCAGGGCTGCGTTTACTGAGCACAAGCCAAGCTCTGCTGCTCACAGACGCTCCAGCCACCATGAAGGCGACAGGTGTGTTGCTGCTGATCGCTCTGGCCCTTTGCTGCATCTCAGGTGAGTTGCTCCACTGCCTCCTGCTCTGCCTTTGAGTAAGCGCTGGCTGTCTTTAGAACCACAAAAAAACATCCCCAGCCTGGAAAGAGCTTCATTCTGCAAGGACTTATTTACTCCTAAAAAGATAGTGTTGAAAAGACTTGACATCAAAGACTATCACTTATGGGGTAATATTTTAGCAACAGAACTGAGTGGGTAAGAACAACTGTGGGAACAGCTCTACTCTCAGCGCTAGTTTATGCATAATGAAAGAAGTGACATGTACGTGGTACAACCCAGAGACTCAGACATCCACTATTTAACCTCTGAAATGTTGCAGAAACACAAATGATTTTACTGAATGAAAGTGAACATTCCTTGTAGTCATCCTGAACCGACATGTAATTTGAGAGCCTGAACTGCTGTAGAAGCTTTGCAAATTTATATCTCACTAAATACTCTTCTTGTTTAAGAACAACAGCGGCAATGCATATAAGATGCTGCCCCTGTGTACTTGTCAGCTTTATGACCCTGCTTGCCTCAATAACTCGCTTTGCTTTGAGTACATGTCCTGCTCCATCTTTTGAACCATGGAAACTGTCTTTTTTTCATTTTGAGTTCCTTTTTCCATCTTGACTGTAGCCCTCATCAAAAAAACCTAAACAATACTACAGAATCAACATACAGTAGGGCACAAAATTTTGCCTGAAATTCCCTTTGTCTAAGAAGTAATTTGCTGATACACAGTGAATAGGAAGTTGTGTATTCAGGGCATTAATTCACAGATTTTAATTCTAACAGAATTCATGACTTATATTTGTAACATATTTCTTTTTTTTTTTTCTTTTTTTTCCAGCTACTGGTGCAGTGCCGGTAAGGGACAGATTTTTCTACTTTCCATCCTTCCTTTCCTTAAAAGGAGTTTCTGTATAAGTCCTTACTAATCACATTGTGATCGAGCCTTTGAAAATCCTGAGACATCCAGCTGTCTGAACAGTATTTGCCATAGATATTGTGGGGTGAAATTGCCATTTTCATCTGATCATAGTTTCAACAAGTAGGGCAGTATCCAGTTCATGTCCCAGTTATTGTCAAAATGAATGCAGAATCATTTACAGTGGTTACACTGGCTCTACATGGCAGGAGGCAAGATACTACTGTATCCTGCCTTGTCCCTGGGCTTTTTCTCAGCATCTGCTTCTGGACAATAAGTGGCGAGCTCAGGGTGTGTGGGGGGTCTCCTAATGTCACCTTTCTTGCAAACCTTTGGTTGAGAGCTTTTTGTTTTTTGTGAATACAGTTTGCATCTCAGTACTGCAGTAACCAGCCAAGAGTCAGAAACTTCTGTACCATGGAGTACGTGCCACACTGTGGGTCTAATGGTGTCACATACGGCAACAAATGCTTATTCTGCAATGCATACGCGTATGTATGAAATAAATGTCTTTAACTAAATTAACTTAGCTTAAACTAGCTAATCAGACATGGAGACTGGTTGGAGAAGTAAAGTTCTTTAATTTTGCTTACCTGTTATTTCACTGGCAAGGTTATTTTTTTTTTTTATTGGGATAATCTGCCACGAACTCCTTTCTTGCAGGTATAGAGAGATAGCATAGAGGTCTCCATTTCCCTCTTAAGTGATTTGCTGAAAAGCCTTCTTTCAGCGAAAAAGTCTATATCCTACAGACTATTTGTTCTTTTAAATTAAGAATTTACCTTGTCTTTGTATGTTAATCATAAAAGAAAATAGATGGAATAGAGTTCAGAAGTTCCTCTGTGGTGTAGAGCAGAGACAGCAGCTCAGATGTTCCATCTCTGAGTTACTGATTTCCTTCTCCGCAGGACAAGCCGTCGGACTCTTGAACTGAAGTCTATGGGTCCCTGTTGAGTTCTCAACAGGCTTCATCTGAGAAAGAGGATCCCTCCCTGGCAATTTTCCCCATGGCAATGATTTCCTAAAGTCTTGGCCTGACCCTTGAAAGCTTCTGATAAATCTTGAAACCTCTGCTTAATAAAAAAAAAAGTCATCAGCATTTATGTCTTGCCTTAGTCTCATTCTGGTTTTACCTAAGAGGTTACATGATTATAACGCTGCAACAGACCTGGGATGTGGGAATTAATGGGGAAATTATTCCAAGGAGAGGGACTACAGTGTTCTGATCTACAAAAAAATCAACCGCAAATGCAAAGGTAGATCTTATGGGCATCAGCCTTCATCCAGCTTTCCAAAAGGAAACCAGGGCTGCAGATGTGTCCTGTTGCTCCTGTCAATTTATTCCACTGAGGGTATCACAGACAGACTCTCTGCTCAGGTGAGAGGAATGGCCTCCCTCCACAGCTGCTTCTATCTAATACCTACAGCCTCACCCAGCATTACTGTTTCACAGACTGGCAACATGAAGGGGCCCCAGATGAACCTCAGTGTTCACGTAATTAGAGGCAGTCCCAAGATTGTTGCAGCTGGGGTGTATTGGGGCTGTTTTGTGGAAACCATGGTAGCAAAGGTGGTCTTGCTGGCACCATGAACTGCTCATCCCTGTTTTGGTTTCCAGGGTTATCCCCAGTTTCTTATGCCCACAAGAGAAGAGGTGAAGAAGATGAGATTCCAAATTACTTCTCTTCCCCTCACAGACAGGACTGGAAACACACCTTTTTCAACTTGCTTTGCTTCCCAAAGCAATGGCACAGAATGTTTTCTCTGGGCAAGCAGGATACCTTGCTGCCCACATTCATGTTTGTAATGTTCGTTGCTGGGGGTATTGCAGAACACCAGAGGATAGCCAGTCCTAACAGACCTGATGTTCAGAGGACTGCTAACAATCACTGCCATTCCAGCACCTCACCCATCACTTAGCTGCTGCTTGTACGTAATTACGTCAACTGTCGCTTGTAGAGGATCCTTTGGGATTCTTCGGCCTCTGGAAATCTCGGCTGATGAAAGGAAGGTCTCAGAGTCATAGTGTTAATTTATTATTCATTAACAGTGAGGCGCTGGCAGTGCCTCGTGCTGTACAGGCAGCAAGTCTCACAGTCAAATAGTTAATGATCTTAAGTGACAACGTGTCACTTCCCAGATACTGGATAAAGCAGCTCTCTAAAAGGAGACAATTTATTTCCAAAAGACATGACTCTCTGCAACCATTTAGTGCCAAGTCCCTTCCCAGGGCTGGAATGTCCCTCTTGTGAGAGGGAGGTCTGTGTGCAGGAAGGCATTTCAATGTCAGATGTGATTTCTGAGGACCAAGATAAACTGAGGCTCTGGGAGGTAGTGCCAGGGGTGTGGGGCTCATCGGCTTCATGTTCCTTCTTTTCCCTCTTCACAGAGTGTGGGAGTCAGGGTAAGAGAACACCAGCTCCAGCACTTACTTTCTTTCCTTGGGAGCAGAAGAGAGGATGAGGAACCATGATGCCTTGGAGACAAGAAGAGCTCCTGATCACGCTCAAGATCCCCATGATCCTCAGAGGGCATCTTCCAGGGGCCATGTCTGCTAAACAGGAAAATCTATCAGGAAATTGAGGGGAAACTGTGAGTAGAAAGGAATGGGGGCAGATCCTCCACCCTGATGCAGAGCTAGCAGTGTTGCTCAGGAGTAGCCAAGGCAGAGCAGGACCACGGTGGCACCTCTGGTCCCGGTAGGCTCATCCTCCCATCCTGCTCCTTAAGACTGAGAGAAAGACAGTCCTCTTTTACAGGCTCCTTGCTGGAAATAATTTTTTTTATTGCTTCTTAATAAAATCCTGCCACAACAGCACAAAATCCTCGCACCATTACTAATCTAACTCTCCCTCCAGGAAATTCAAGGCAGGAAACATTGTCTGCCTGCCAAAGTATTTTATGGTACAATTCTTTAAGCAGTATCTCGGCACTTCATGCCATTATCTGTTGTTTGTGAATTTAGGAAATGCCATTCAATTACCTCACAACCTGATTAACACATTGCATGTACTTATTTTGTTTTGCTTTATTTTATATTGATCCTTCTGTTTTAGTGTATTGTTCTACTTGTTATTGGCCAAAATTTACCTCAGGCCAGTCTAGACCTTTCTGTTAATGCAGTTTCTCTCTGAGGTTTCATGAAGGATAAATGTTTTTTTTTTATTATGCTCTTTCTTGATCAGGAGAAAAATAAAATGATATTTTAAAAGGAAATTAATTGCAGACATCGTTTTGTGGGGCTGTCTGTGTCAGAGCTATTGCAGCGAGGCAGAGCTGAGATTTACTGAGGGACTTGGATCCTCAGCCTTTTGCTGTTACCATGCAGCTCCCAGACAGTCAAATTATTCCAGACACCCTTGCTTATGATATCATCTATTCTTAAAAGACTGGAGATATGCAGGCAGCAATCAGATAGCTGAACTACACAGAGAAATATTAGGTGAGTGCGGCTTAGAGCAGGGGCTTAGCTGGCTGTAAATTGAATTTATGTTCTGATAGAAGATCCAGCTCTGCCCCCGTGTGCAGAGGTCTGGGAACAGCAACGTGTCTGGGAGCTCTTGCAATGTTCCACATCGCCAGTCAACCGCAGAGGAACGAGGTTTGCGTCGGTTTCTACAGCAGCAGAGGCTTGAGCGTGGTAGCTCTTTGTTCTCGGTTACGGTGTGACAGCAGGGTACCGGAGCAAGGACAATGATACCGCTGCTGGAATAACAACACGTGCTCTTGCATGCACACACCCACTTTTTTTTTTTTTTTTTTTAATTAAAAAAAAGGGGTATCATTGCTCTTTGTAGCCAGATGAAGCCTGTGACAAATTTCAAACTAAAGCAGGGAACATCAATGAAGAGTTCTGTAGGTTGTGGTAGACTATGGACTTGCTTGAGATAGGGAATCTCGAGACAAGAGCAAAAGCTTTCCAGAAGAATACCACTGTTATGAGAAGAAATACTGCTGGATTAGAATGTGGGTAGAATTTTCAGAATTATTGGAAATTTTCCTTAATAAAAGAGTACCCATCATATCACTGCCAACATTTACCCCATTCATGTGACCATAACCTTCTTGAATGTCTGCCCTCTAAGAACCTAAAGCAGTTGGAAGAGTATTATTAAGCTTTTCTATGGATCTCATTACTGTAGAAATGTTAAAATAATCCTACGGTGAAAACCATTTTACTGAGCCCACCATCATGATATTTCTGAATCTCGGAATCACAGAATAGTTTGGGTTGGAAGGGACCCCTGGAGTTTATCCAGTCCAACTCCCCTGCCAAGGTAGGTAGGGTCACTTGGAGCAGGTGACACAGGAATTCGTCTAGGGGGGGTTTGAATGTCTCCATAGAGGGAGACTCCACGACCTCCTGGATATCTGTTTCAGTGCTCTGCTACCATCAGTGTAAGGAAAGTTTAAGGCCATTACTCCTTGTCCTGTAGCTGGGCACCACTGAAAAGTATCTGGCACCTTCACACATATCACAGAGGGGTTTGGGCAGGTGGGTGCACTCTGCCCTTCGCATTTGAAACATGTGTATGACATTTCCTGAGGCTTGCTGTCTGGGAACAGTTGTTTTTGACTGTTCCTAATGCCTGTTTTCAGCCCATTTGCTTCTCCACAATTACTCCTGTCCTGTTTCCTCTGTTTCCTATTAATGTTGCTCCTTGTGCAATCCCTGTCACACCTGTCCCAGCAGCTCTCACAGCCCTGCCCTGGCTGCTGTCCACTGTCTCCCATCCCTTCCGACAGACCCTGTAGCAGTGCTCCTTCTTTGTTTCTCCTTTTCTCCCTGCTGCCCCATGAAGTGGCAGGAGTTACTGGAGGAGAAGAACTGCTTTTGGAGAGGTCCTGGCTGGCCACCCAGACCCTCAGAAGCGGCATGGGGATCAGAGGAGATCTTCCCAGGGGATCTTCCCAGCGGATCTAACTAATGAAAGGGCGGGTGTTGGGCAAACATGAGAGCAGTGCCACTCCCTGGCAGATACCTGCCATGCTCAACAGCTCCTGTGTGACTTCAGTCTTGCAGGAGAGGCAACAGGAGAACCATCACAGCTTCTGCTAACTGAGGATCCTTGATCTGGAGGTAGATATGGAGAAGCTCAGGCTGCAGGGCTGAAGAGGAGACAGACTCTGTTCCTTTAGCCTCCACAGCCACCATAGAGCTGGCAAGCAGCACATCCACCAGCAGCTGGTGCAAGTTCTGTGGTGCAAGTTCTGAGGAAGCTTTGTTTTCAGGTTTTGGCGTTCCTGCCCCTGGAAAATAATAATTATTAATGCTTCCGTGACTAATGCTTCCTTTTCAAATATGCTCACAATCAGCTCAAGGAATATGAAAGTCAACTCACTCAGGATGCTAAGAATGCAACAGAAACAACTTTCAAAGGAACCCTTCAACTTGTGATATTTGTGAATGAGATCCAAATAGCATTATTCATTTATTTTTCAGGAAAATGATTTCATTGATATAATCAGGCCAAATCCCACAAGCTCTATTCTGTGACTACAGTTCCCTTGCACTTTCAGCTACATTTTTATGATTTATCTGCTCATGCCAAGTGTTGAACATCTCCCAGGATAATAAGAAAACCAATTCTGATTTTCTATTTAAAACTCAGGCTGCCTCTAAGCCACATGTATGAATCAAGCCTCTTCTAAAGCACAAACAAGTTCCATCCGTCATTTCCTTCCGTGACTACCTTAAATCAAAAATTTATTATTTTATGCAATATCCCTTATTTGTTTTTCCATATGCTTGTGATAGAGTTGAACCACTTAGCAGAGCCTAGCACATTATTTGTCACTTATCTCCCCTAAAACACGACTTTCAGCTGACACTCTAAATTTAATGCCATATAATTGTGGGGGAAGGGGGGAGCCTAACAGCTCGCCTTCTGTTTGCAGCTACTGGAAATTTTTCTGGAATGTCTTTGGTATTAAGAAGCCCCTGTCACCTGCACAGAATACCACTTGCTTGCCATTAATGGGAAACGTTATCCCAGTACAGATTTAAGGCTACTTATTCTCATAGTTTCTTAATCAGACTCATGCCCATTGCCAGAAGATTAATAATTCTTGCTCCTTCATGGAGTTGTCTTATAAACTTTTGAGGTTTTAGGTAATGCTTTTCTCTTGTGATGACTGTTTCCTTCCTGTTGGTGAGAAATCCAGTGTACTAGAAAATTACAGGAGAGAGTGTGGAGAGATTCATTGAGCCTCCAGAACCTTTAAAGTACATTGATGTCTGCCAAACTCCAGATTTGATGTCTGTAAAAGCTTAGAGTGTCCCATGATGCTGTCCCCTCACTCTGCTGTACCATGAAAGCCTCCTGGCACCCCATTCCTGTCTAGCATGTGTGATATGGTGTGTGCAAGGCAAACACTTCCAACAAATTGCCTTTTTTTTCCTTCCCCAACTTCCATACGTAATTTCACAACATCCACTATTGAGACAGTGCTCCTGTTTGGAAAGTACAAATCACTCATTGTACAGCAGGGCGCCTTTGTTAACAAGCTGGGTGTAGCTCAGATTTTTGTTTAATTCTTTTGGGCATCTCTCTAACAAGCAAGTATTCTTTGGAGCTCAACTCAATAATCAATACAATTTTCTTAGTTTACAGAGCAAATAATTACTTTCTGTGATGACTTCACAAGGTTGGGGAGATGTGTATATATAGTGGGGACAGAGGAGGCTGACAACCATCCACGAACTCACTGGCTACCGACTCTCCAGTAGCAGCCGTTACAGCACCACCAACATGAAGATGGCAAGTAGCGTTGCCCTCCTTGGGCTGGTCCTTCTTGGCTGCCTTTCTGGTAAGTCATTTTTGCTGCAGTCTATGCTGGCATCTCTAGTCCTCCCAGTCCTCTTCATGTCTATGTACATCCTTAAGTAGAGTGCAGCCTTTTGGGGATGTGATGCTTTAGGAATATTGAGGGCTCTCTTTCGATGAATGTCACCCTTACGCAGATAACTAGTATAGATTGGTAGGATGTATGTCTGCTTTAAGTTTATGAGCCTCAGTGGGGATAATGGTGCTAAAGAAAAAGGAGAATATTTTGTGTCCTATTTCTTCTTTACTGAGTCAAAATTTCTGGTTTCACAAAGAACTGAGTTTTTTTAAATCTCAGCATATAACCCCTCATTTACTTGGAGTAGATAAAACATTTGGGAAAACAATCACTTCTGAGTAATGAGAAGGTGTATTTGGTTACTCTGTAGGGAATTTGATGATTCCAAAGAACTTTAGTCAAGGACATTGTATAATTTTTATATTTTAAAATCTCTGTTTTTATTGCAGATCTTGCTGTTGCTCAAAGACGGGTGAGTAGTAGAACTTCTCTGTGATTTAGTCTTGATTTCTAAGCCTAGATCAATAATTCATACTCACACTGCATTCCAGGGAAGGCTTGAGGAAAAAAAAAATAAAGATGGAGAGCAAATAAAAAGAAGTGCCCTAAGTGCACCTCTTTTCCCCAACACAAGAAAATACCTTTGTCAGAGATGATAACTTACCACGTTGATGATTAAAAAGACAGCGATTAATAATGTAGAGTGCGAATCAGCACAGCACAGAGTGCCAGCAGAAAATCTATATGACTATTGAATAAGTGCCTAAATATCTTCCCTGTCTTCATTCCCCAAGGAATGATCATTTTTGCCTGTAATTCTTGCCAAAAGTACTTTAAGTCTTAATAGCAAAAAGGTGTTTTCATATGCTGTAAGATACATGGTGTATTTTGTTCTCTCTCTTCTTCACCTTGGAGGAATCGTGGAGGAAAAAAAACCCCATCAGTAGCCTCCCAGTGCAGCAAAAACATGATTAGCACAAGCTAATCATAGCCTTCTCTCCACCTGGAGACATTACAAGTCCTCTTTCTCAGGCATCCTGCAGCTCATACCTGTCTGGACTGTCTGGAAAAACCATGACTATTGCCTGTCCCCGCAACTATGACCCCGTCTGTGGAACCAACGGCAGAACCTACCCCAACGAGTGCTCCCTCTGCAGGGATTTCCTGTGAGTAGGTCTCCCAATCACCTACAATGCCAGTTCAAGCAGCAGGCAGAAGCCCTTGGTGTTGTGACTAATCATGGGGCGGACTTGATTTTTCTTAAGTTTCTGTCTTCCCTAATGCTCATGATCTCCCATGTCAAAGCTCCAGAATCTGATTAATTACTGGGGCTTTACGCGTGGAGAGATTTAATGATTGAGATGACTACATGGTATGAAGAGATTAATCCTTCCTTTCCTTCTCTGTTTCTCTCTAGCCGTAACCGTGCTCTTGACAAGAAACACGATGGAAGATGCGTTAAGGTACGGACTGAGAACGGTTCCTTCCCCTGCTGCGCTGAGCAGTGGTGGGTGAAATTACGGCAGAGAGCTAGACACAAACCTTGCCTAGGATTAATTCTGTACCAAACCCACACAATTTTTTACTGTCAGAAATCAAATGGAAACGAAGAATTTCAAATTTGCAAGTTTTTAATTTACATTTTGTTTGAACTGTTAAAATCAGTGACTTTTAAAATGCAAAATATCTTCTGTATGACACCAGACTTTAGAAAGGAAACTTTTGATTTCAAGAATGTTTCGTTCAGCGTTATGAAAACACTTCTTTTTAGATTTAGACTTAGAGTCTTGTTGAAGTTAAGAAATTCCCAGAGGAAGTTTGGATTTTGACTAAATCATAATTTTGTAACTGAAAAATTATTCTATTGGAATGTCTATCACAAAGTTTGTTTATCAATATATGTAGCAACCATGAAATGGCAAAGCATGTCTATTTTTAGTTTAGAGAGAGAGAGAGAGTAAAGAAACACTCTGGCTGTGCAATTTAACATAATACAATGACTTCCATTTCGATGCACTCAGAGTAATTGCAGAAACAGTGAGCTGAGCACAAACTCCATTTTCAAGAGGCATTGGTACAGCACAGCAGAAGTTGCTGCTACGTAAGTTATTTTAGGCAAAGATCCTTCATGGTGGCCTTCAGGGTGAAAATCCCCAAGGTGACAGGGATGAAGCCCACTTCAGGACAGATACTCCCTGCTATATCCACATGCAGGATTTTTCATCTGTGCTCCTCCAGCTGCACCACACTGGGGCTGGAAGATCCTGTCCCCTTGAAGCTCTGGAGAAAGGGGGAGACATCTCTTGCACCATACTGAATTACACAGGGCTGATGCCAAGGGGAGCAGAGATCAAAATGCAGTTTTGTGGCTGTTTCAGATCGACTGTACTGGTCACCTGAAGCCCGGCAGTGGTCTGATGATCCCCTGCACCCAGGAGTACTCTCCCATCTGTGGCACCAATGGCATTACCTACAGAAACAAGTGCCTCTTCTGTAGAGCTGTGGCGTAAGTGAAGGGCCTGGGCTGTGGGACAGCTTTCTGAATCAGTAGCTGCTCCTCTTGGTATTTGGAGCATAACAAGGTAGTTTGACTCATGAAGCAAATGCACTGTGCTCATTCATTCTCAACTCTTTTTCTTTCCAAAGGAGTGGACTGGAGGTGGACCTGCAGAGTTATGGACAGTGCTTCCAGCAGGTAAAGCGCAGAGATCTGCACTCTTTGCTGCTGTCACCTTTTGTATCACAAATTTCACTGATTCATAACTAAATAACAGAAATGCCTGCACTGTCCTGGTGCATTTGGTCTGGAAATAGGATTTGAGGAAAATAGTTAAAGGATGTCAGGGTCAATAGGTATTGAACCAAATCTGCAGTTCAGATATGTGGTCTCCTCTCTGACCTTGGAACACAGCAGGCAGTGGGTGCTGAGACCTTCATTTACTGTGAAACTGGATAAGCAAGAGATGCTGTGTGGGAGAGCAGGAGGGTCCTGTACTACCAGCACTATTAGTATTGGTGATTTCCCAGGTTGGAGTACTTGCTCAGTGGGGCTTGTGACCACTCATTTTCTGTTCGCTTGTCTCTTCTTTGCCTGCTGAACCAAGGCAGGCAGTGGGAGAGCCAGCCTGGACATATCAGCATGGTCATTTCACTACTTATAATAATATTTATTAGATTTTTTTTGCCTCAGACATCTCCCTACTTCAGGCTGTTCCAGGCAAGAACATTCTTTGCCTCCGAGTTTGCAGAATTGCTGGAACAAAAGTGCCCTGCTCCTGAAAAGTGCTTTTATGCTTTGCCATATCATGAATATTAAATAAACATAAAGCACTTTTGTAGGAAGATACAGAGAACAAAAGCTTTAAAACCTGTTTTTTTTGCTTAATTATTTGCAGCAGTCCATTGACTGCACCCAGCAGAAGGGCAGCAGCATCTGCACCTCCGAGTACAACCCCATTTGTGGCTCCGATGGCAGAACTTATGGAAACAAGTGCCAGTTCTGCAACGCAGTTAAGTAAGTACAGAGCTTACCATGTGGCCCTGAAACCAGAGAGCTGGAGCCCACACACACCAGTGGCAGCTGGTGTGGAAGCCCCAGAGCTCCCGTTAGCTCCTTGATAAATCCGTCCCTGCCCCATGTTCCTCTCCCAATGCTCACTCCCTTGTCACCCCCCAGGCACTGCAGATCTTAAGCCTGAGAGAGTCTTCCCCTTCCCTTGCAATTAAAATCAGATTCCCTCTTGCAGGCTCATAGCTGAGTCCCTCCCGGTCAGGGTAATTGAAACTTTGACCGCAGGAGGTGTCAAAAATTATGGGGTTTGTCCCAAATCTCTTTAACATATGAAAGTGTGTAACCCGGGGAATCAGAGAAGAGATGAAACACTGAGTGAAGTACTTTATAAGCTGGATAGCACATGGGCATTTGGCTTATTAGGGTGAAGTCAGGCCATGAAAATCCATGTCTGTAAGCTTGGTCTCTCTTTTCTCTTCAGCCGCAACCGTGGAGCTCTGTTCTTCAGCCACCGGGGCGAGTGCTAAGCGCTGGAGCTGGACCCTTCATCATGACTTTTCCCTTGCAAATTCTACAATCAAACATTGCTCTTCCTTGCTCCCTTGACTGTTACGCATTGGTCTCTGCTTTGATTGATCAATAAATTAAATGCAGCCACAATCTTTGCCATCGATTGCTTGGTTTTGGTTTTATTGTCATGGTCTTCAGGCTTTTGGGTACCTAACTATCAGTCAGGCAGGAGAAGTTGTGGAATAAACCACAATAAAGAGCAAAACTTAATGCCCATCACACACCCACCCAAACCCTCATGAGAAAATGTCACTCTGTAGCAAACCACCAGAAGAGAAACCAAGTTATAAAACAGTGCCACTTTTCTAATTTTGATGCCTTATAGAGCGCAAATGGATTTGTCTTTGAGTAAGCTCTGGGACTTGGAGGAACTGGTCCTTTTAAAGGGGCCTTGACATATGGGGGTGGCCCTGAGAAAGTGTGAGAGGTGGCCGTGGTCAGCCCTACCTGGTCACACCTGGGCCAGGGGGCAGGCCTGGGGGTGCATTATAAAAAGGAGGATTATGTTAAAGGGAGGAGGTATCGCATAGGGAAGAAAATTAGGAACTGCTGCTTCCTTGAAGGGTGTGTCCACCAAGATTGTGCTCATCAGCAGAAAATCGCAGCAAGCTACGCAAGGCTCTAATGAGCCTAATGAGAACCTGAGGAGAAATTAGACTGGGTTTAGGCTTTCAGCTTCTTGAAGAAGGAAACTCAAAAGCTGTACTGGGGGTATCTGAGGCAGAGATAAGGCAGGGGACCCTTCAGGAAAAGGTCTTGGACCTTCTAACTCCAGGAAAGAAGGGCCAGCAGATGTGTTAGTAGCTCCAACATGTTTTCTATCTTGGGAAAAAAGGTATGGAGATAACATCTTTGTGGGAACCTAAAGAATGCACTGGAGGAGCAGTGATATATATGCTCACGATGACGTGCCATCTTTTTGGATGAGTCAAGGAGTTAATATGCAAACATCACAGGCAAAAATTCCCAAGTTCCATGGCTCACACATTCTCTTCCTCATCCTTTCTCCACCTCCCATTCTCTTGTTATGTAAACGAATAGTTCTTGCTAAGGCTGATATTTAGGACAAAATCTGTGACTTCCAAGCCTTTTCTTTGGGTCTTGCTTCCTGAAGTGGGTCTACTCTCCCTGATAATTTCTTGACAAGAACTTTTGTAGATAAAGAAGATAAAAGGCTTGTTCTTCCCTAGAACCAGCCCAGAGCAGTGCTCCTAGGAAGAGTAAAGAAACTTCTTATTTTCAGGTGTTTTTGTATCAGTGTAGTCAGTATAAATCACATCATGGCTTTGTGTCTGCTCTAAAGAAAAGACAGACTGGAGAGTTATGAGGGTCTTCATTGTTTACCTGCTTCTGTGTCTGAAGAATAGTTAAGGAACAATAGCAGGTGGATGCGAAGAGACCTGTCAGCACAGGACAGATCTTGGCTATGATTTCTTGCTGGACAACAAGGTTTGTAGAGTGGCCCAGACCAGTGAAGTTTTAGCCGTAGAAGGAAATTGTTCTCAACGGCAAGGTCTCACAGTGAAGCTACTCTGTGGTAGTAGTTTCTGCCTGAGGATTCCAGATGCTTTCTTAGGAGCTCAGAAGGCTTTGGAAAAGCCCAAGGAGCAGCTCACCTGCAGCAAAAGGGAGGGCAAATGGTGAATATATGATTGCATCCCAGATGCCTTGTGAGCCTATAAGCAAGGACTCTTTAAAAGATGGAAAGGTTTGTAGCATTTAAGTCCTTAGACTGGTCCAGTACAGGTTAGTACTCAAATTGACATCAACAAGACTTTGCCCAACCAACCCTTAGGCTGCAAAACGAGGTCCAGGTGCCCCTCTTCTATCCCAGATTGTCAGAGGGACAGAATTCCCTCACCTGCACCAGCAAATGGACTACTCAGATGTTACAAAGAAGTGGAAATGGGTAATAATGATAATCAGCTGCTTGGTAATTTAGTCTTTTCCCCTCCTCAGCCAGGAAGGGATTGGTCCCTGCAGTGTGTTTGCTGAGGCTTTAGCCAGTCAGTTGTGCTGCAGCAACCAAAATGTTTGGGCAGATAAGGGACTGAGGCATTAAGGCTGTGATCATGAGCAGTGACGTATGAAACTAGGAAAGGCAAACAAGTAGTGCTGCGAGTGGCAGATCTGAGCGTGGTTTTGAACAGCGCTGCGGCTGACAGACTTGATAACTAAATTATATGAGAGGTTGTATTGTGAGCTCACCCTTAATAGACATCTGAGGATTCACCTGTCAGTCAGGGTTTCTCTCCTGTGCGGATTTTCAGATGTCTAGCAAGCTGGGAACTGTAATGCTTCCCCAGATGTAGGGCATCCATTGCTTTCTCATAGAAACTCCTTTCCTTGCTGGCTTGGGATGTTAGTAGCATCTTTCTCCTGTTGCTAAAAAAAAAAAAAAGTATAAAAATGTCTTTACTATTTTTAATTTTTTTTCACTCTTATGTAAAATTTGGTTGGAACTAGATGTGGATTAAAAATTTACTGGGGGAACCAATATCTATCTATCTATATGCGTATATATCTATACACATTGTTTTCCTAAGCTTTGTCTCCTCAGGAAAGCATACTAACATTTAAGCTCATTCTTATCTGAAGAAGTGTTTGGCGAATGGTGCAGCTGAACACAAATCCTTGCATAGCCTCAGCTGGAAATAGAGCTCAGATCTCCCTATTCCCCATCAAATTCCCTTCATTACCACTTGCTGTGGGAGCACAGCCCTAACATATGTTTGGGAATGTGAAAAACTGGAAGACATTGACAGCTAGAGTTTAAATAGTTCGGGGAGAAGAGTCAGCAGTCCTATCTGGGACTGTGCACGCAGCGATGAGAGCATGTCACATCTGAGTGCTTCTCCACCCCAACTCAACAAATTTAGAACCATCCTCAAAAATAGCCAGGGAACAACGTATAATTGGTTTCACAGACAACACATTCTCATGCTGTGATTTATTTCGTAATGTCTAGTGAGTGTCATCACGCTGCTCTCAAAGGCTTGGAACTGGCATTCAATGAGGGCCCAGAGAATGAAAATTACCAGCTTCCCTGATGAATCACTGCTTTGAAAATTCACCCTTGTGAGAATCCTGTGACTATTTGGAAAAAAAAAATAATTATATTACAAGCCTGTCTATCACTCATATAATTACCCCTTTCTAGGCTTGATGTGGACAGGGCAGCATTCCTTAAAGCACAATAAACCGGCCAGGACCAATAATGGCTTTAGAAACCAAGTGGAGAAGTTCTCACAATTAAGGTGGGGAATGAGGACAGCTATGGACAGGCACATAAATACGCAGAAAGGCAGGTCTGTGTGTACACTGTGGGCTCTGGGGCTGAGACAACACCTCCTGCTCCGATCACTGGGCTTGGACTAAAGAGCTACCTGCAGCATGAAGGCAACAGGTGCCTTAGTGCTTCTCAGCCTGCTGCTGCTCTCTTTCTTCTCGGGTAAGTGACCTTCTCCCTAGCCTAGGAAAAAAAACCACCCAAAAGCTCTCCTGACAACAAACTTCAGAGAGGCTTGATCACTGGCTGACAGGCTTGAAGATAAAGCTGAGCAAGTAGAAAATATCTGCGGAACTTGCTCACTCGTATGACATATTTCTACTCCTTGTGTGCCTCCACGGTGAATAACGCAGCAGAGGTGTCACTGGGAGACAGAACAAGCAAATTCTGAGCATCTCTTCAGCAAATGTACCAAAGCAGAGTGTAATTATGAGTTTTTGGTATGAATGTTCGCTGGAGAGTTTTGCTGAACCAGTTAGAGAAGAACTCGCTCACCTCAGGGTCATCTGCTCTTGTTTTGATCCTAAGCATCTTGGTATTTGGTGTTTTCCTTGGAGATGTGGAAACATAATTAGATGAAAGTTTCAGCAGTCGTTGATGTTGCAGAGAAAAGCTTGAAAATTAAATTCAAATGTCCTCAAGGAGTCAGAACAAAGAGGGCAAATTAAAAGGATTCAGCAACTATTTATCTGGAGATTTACACATTTCTCTGATGATGTGGGGAAGCTGTGATGATTTTTGAACATATAGATCATGTCAGTGTTATCACTTGCTTGAGTCCAGCTGACCCAGCTCTGCAAGGTTTGTGGCAACAGTTATTGAAGAATGCGTGGAACAAGAATTATTTATACTTGTTTTTCTGCAAATAATTTGAATAAAGAATTCACTTGAGAAAATGGCAAGCTGTGCATGGAGAAAAGAGGTGAATTGCTTTGTACATATTATTCATTATGAAATATTCATCTGTCTCTAATTGAGTCTTAATTGGGACGGGGTTCTGTCAGAAGGCTTAAGCCTCCTTCCAAGGCCCAGCAAAATAGTAGCAAACTCTGTGATCTCCTGTAAAATAAACAGATGTCAAGAGGCATCATCACACAGTCTTCTGTAGCTGCATGTAATATTTATAAGACCTATCTAATGAGCTGTTTTGTATAATATGCAGATAGCCATACCAGTGCCTTTACCATTAAGGCAGCCTGGCCAAACCTGAGGACAGGGTAAATGGGTCAGCACCAGGGATAAAACACCAAGGGGCAAAAATAGTAGGGGAGGTTGATGGATGATGTTTGAGCTGACTGAGAACTGAGTGGGATTTCCATTGGGAAGGGCAGAATGTAGGACAAGACCCTCCCATCTCCTGTCCCAAGCTCCCTCCTGCCCAGAGCCACCCAAGCAGCATCACAGCTGGCAGTGACCCTGTTGACCCAGCAGGTACAGCCTCAGATCCAAACCTCCACTGCTGTGTGAGATGCTGGGAATTTGTCCCACAGTGCTGTGACCCAGATTCTGTGAATCTGCATTCAAGCCACCCTTGTGTGTCAGGCTCCCCCTTAGAAACATGGCAGGGTCGCCTCATTTCACAGCTCTGACTCAACCTACACACCTGACTGCCAGCTTTGCTGGGAAGAAATACAAAGAGGATGGACTGATCAGCTCCAAGCTCAGAGCCTGTGGTTACAGAGGGTATTTTTGTGCTGGTGCTGACCGGCACTGCCTGTTCTGCTCTGTATCACCCCATGACGTCTCTCTGCATCTCGCCCAGGAAGAGCCTGTTCTGGGAGAGTCTCTGGGCTGTAAGGTCCCCTGCTCCATGGCATGCTCCTGTTAACAGTACTGGCCATTTGCATTGTTCAGAGATGCAGGAGCCTAAAAGCCTTAAAAGCCAATATATCTTTAAAATCTCTGGGAGCACGGCTCCAGATCTGATATGGCAGCTTCCTTCCCTGGGAGTGGCTGCCTTCCAGGAGACTGGGTTATGTGTTTGAGGTGTAGTTAGCAGCTGAACGACTGATTACATGGTTTTTTAGTAACATTTTTCAAAATACAAAAATACTAAAATGCAATTAAGGTAATGTATTTCCTGCCCCCTCTTCTGCTGCGCAGGATGACAGAGTAAGAAAAACCTGGAGTATGTTTCACTGTGATTTGCATAAAGGGTTTGTGACTTTAGTTCAGACTCTATCAGAAAGTAAGGTTGATGCATAAAATCTCTGTTTGATTTTTTTTTAACTATTTTTCTTTTTTTTAGTTCCAGATGTAGCAGGTCAAGACATTGAAGAGGTCAGTGCTGCTACTTCTTCTTGCTGAATCTGCACTGGAATCTGGAATCACTCAGTTTGGAAAGGGCCTCCAAGATCAAGTCTAACCTTTAACCAATCACACCTTGTCAACTAGACCATAGCTCGAAGTGCCATGTCCAGTCATGGCATTCTATTTTAGAGGAATTTTTTTAAATGAAAATCTTGGTGCTGGGTAAAGAGTTTTTAATGTCTGCTGGCAGCAGGTGGGCCCTTCCAAGAATTCCCAGCACTGGGGAGTTCATCACTACAGAGGGAATCCTATGTGTGGCCATGTTAGGAGGTAGACTAGGGCAAAAGTTGCTTGGTTTAGCAAATGTTTCACGTGGCTATGTCTGGGGTGCTTGCACAGGGGCGATGTTTACACACTGCACCACTTTTGACTTGGCTCCAGTGTCCAATCTTCTAATGAAACAAATGGACTCTTGGGTGTTCTATTCCCCAAAATTAAGTCCTTCACTGGGACTTGTACAGAGACAAGGTACCTGTACACTTCCTGGGCACCATTTTTAATTCACCATAGACTACGGTTTTCTTCTCCTTCCTCTGGGAAGGCAGAGGCTCAGCAAGAACCAAGCTAAGTGCAGAGTTTCACAAGATGCATGAAGCTGTGCACTAGGGAGGTAACTTGGCTCCAAATACCTGACAGAGCATCAGTGCTGACTCTTCTCCTGCATGCCTAGACTAATCCACTCCTGTCACTGGGAGATCAAGAGTTCTCCAAGGTGATTACAGTTTCCCTCCACAAACATGGGGCAAAAATTCCCCTGAAACGCTGCTTCTGCTCGTTTCTGAGAGGGCTTTTTCTGTCTGTGTCATCACTTGTCAGAAAAAGCATTACTTCAGTGACCTTGTGTCCAATTTGGAAAGTGAAACAAAGAGTATGGGAGTCTTGAAAGGTTTGTTTTTTTTCAATTTCTTGTGCAGATTTGTAGGGAGTTCGTAAACAGAAGTGTGTACTGCACAAGGGAGTCCAACCCTCACTGCGGCACTGATGGCGTCACGTACGGGAACAAGTGTGCTTTCTGCAAGGCAGTGCTGTAAGTCACACAGGGGGAATGGAAATAAGAGAGAGTTGGCTTAATTTCCATGTATCTAATGATGTTCTTCATGGAGGGGAGGCCCTGCATCCAGGCTGCTCCTGTTATATGGACCAGATCCTGTATCCTGCCAAGCAGAATATTTCCTCCTCGGGGCGAGTTAATTTTAATTCATCTCTAGGCATTGCAGGCTGCTGGTTGCCATGATGAGAGGCAGCACGGGGCCTGGGAGGCAATTGCATCCTGCCTGTACCTTCCACACGCACTAAATTGATGCACAATTCCCAGTATATGCCACAGGCTTCAGCTCTCACTGCCCACACTCCTGGGTACTGAGAAGTGCCTGGAGGAATGTGGGAGCTGAACCATGCCAAGCTATTCCTGAAAAGTCTGAATGAACTTTGTGGAACAAGCCACAAGATCTCAGAGGAAGAACATGATGTTTCTCCTTTTCCTGAGCTCTGTCACCTTTTAAAGAAGATGCAATAGGAGCCAGGTCCCTGGGCTGGAATGTGCTTGCAAAACATAATTTTTTCCCTAACAATCCTTACATTTAGTGTGCACTCAAGGCTGTCTTATCCTGGGGAAAATTACAGAAGAAAAAGGAGAGGGGAAAATGGCTTGATGTTCCCTGCGAGGCACCAGGTTAAGCTGGTACAAGTCATGCCTGTTGGGATGGATGAGCTCTCTGTCCCACACTGCTGTGTGTTATTTAGTGCTTGGCCTAAGTCTCTCTTGCTCTTTTTACAGGAGAAGTGGAGGGAAAATAAGATTGAAGCACCTGGGGAAATGCTGAGTCCTCATTGTCACTGAACAGCAAGAGCTGAGCCCCTGTTGGGGACACAGGAGCAGCCTGCCCTCACCTCTGCTGTCTCTGCTCAATAAAATAAACCTCAGCACGATGCTTTGGCTGGACTCTTTTTTTCCATAGTACCCAGAAAAACGCTTTGATCGAGCCGTGCTGGAACCTAATGCATGGCTTTGTTACCCCGCACTATTGCATCACCCTCCCGGGAAGAAAGGCGCTCCCTGTTCCGGAGCAGTGATTCCCATGGCTCCCGTGGGCTGTGTCCTCCCATTCCCAGCAGCCACAGGTCTTCTGTCCTGTCCTGCCTGGAAAATTGGCACACAT
Source organism: Pachyramphus minor (assembly GCA_013397135.1). Classification (NCBI taxonomy): domain Eukaryota; kingdom Metazoa; phylum Chordata; class Aves; order Passeriformes; family Tyrannidae; genus Pachyramphus; species Pachyramphus minor. The sequence goes on from VYXB01007491.1 coordinate 112,559, forward strand.
TTGCTGGGCAGCCAAGCAGCTTCTGCTCAAGGGCTGCTGCTCCACTCTCCCCATCCTAGGGGGTGGGTGACAGTGGGCACCCCGATTCTCTTCCCAGCCTCCCTAGACAAGTTCCTTCCTCTCTCAGAGGTTATTGTGGGAGGGTGACGGGAGAGCTGGTGAACAGTGTGACTGCATATGCCTCATCTCCTTTGGAAAGCAGAGACAAGCAAGCTTGAGGGTAGGGAATATTGCTCCATTTAAGCCTGCACCAAGATGATGGCATGTGGAGGCTGGTTTTAGGCAGAAGCTGCAGGGCTCTTCTTCCCAAATCAGTCTTTTTTCCTCTTCCTTCTAGGAGAATGCTTTGTCTTGAAAACTGGGAACTCACCAGCATTAGTTTCCTGCTGCCAAGTGGCTTCTCATGCTAATATTATATTTAGAAGAGCACCAGATTGTATAAAGTGTTAATAATTTAAAAAAAAATATTCCCTGAAGAAGAGCTGTGGGCTTCCTCCTCCCTCCTCTAAGATAAATTCACCCTGAATCATACACAGACCTTGATTTTCTAGGCATAAACATTTGCATTTGTTTAACATATTTAATGCACATAGACTTAGTCCTTCCTTTGCTTTTCACACTGTTGCCCTCTCTCTTCTTCATGCTGGCTGGAAAATCCTTCTCTGCGCAAATCTAAGAAACGTAATTCTCTCCCCATTCACTGTGAAAAATTCTCACAGGGAAATACTTGTGGCATCCTCTTGTTAAAACATTGGCAGCAGATCAATGGGACACCAGTTCCTTCATGTTAAACACTTAATTTTCAAAGGGAGCTTTAGATTTTATCATGAGCCTCGGGGGTCAACATCTTTTGCAAGCATCTAAACGCTGAGCACCTAAACCTCTGGACCTTGTTTGGACAGAGCTTGAGTGTTTGCCTCTCATGCCACAATCCCTGCTTTGAACTCAATTGGGGCACAATGCCTAAAAAGAGAGGCCTCAGCACACCTAATGCCAGCTTCTCCTCTGATAATCCACATAACCCAATTCTGGCAAATCCTTTGTCATTTGGTAACTTCACAGGCAGCCAACCAGCGGCTGAATTGCACAGGCAAAGCTCCGAGTTGGCTGGTCTGGAGCTTCTTTTGGACCAGATGTCTTTGATCCTGACATTTTTCCCATCCTAGCCTACTGGATTCTTGCAAAATCTGCCACTTCTTTGAAGCAGACCAACCCTCTCTGGCCCAATTGTACAGCCTGGGCATTTGTTTGATTTTAAGTTCGGATGTTACATTAATAAACTCAACAGCAGGACACTCAGAACACAGGCAAGATTGAGGTAAGATGCCCAAGTGTTCACAAAGGACACATTGGGAAAGTGGGAAGATCTTCCTCATCATTTTTGCTGCTTGGAGCAGGATGACCTCCACATGTCCTCTCCAACCTGAGTTATCCTATGATGATCCTGTTACATTGTGTGGCTCTGGACCAGCACCATATTTAGAGCACAGGAGTGAAAAGACACAATTTTTAAGATGGAAAATGGGAGAGGGGGTATGGGACATCATTATACCTGAGATGGCCTTCAATGACTCCACAAATCTTACAGCATGTTCCTGTATCTAATCCTAATTTTTAATCTGGAGGCTGAGATTCAGAGCTCACTGTTTAGTAATCATCCTGCATTTTGCTTTTTCAGAGCAAATAGCAACTAAAAACACCTCTGTACCTCAAAGACCCAACTACCATCTCCTCCACCTGTGCTGGGGAAGTGGAGAGTGGGAATCATTTGCTTTGAGGAAATTATTTCCCCCTCTTGGAGAAACTTTGTCCCTAGGAGAGGCCAAGAGAGGCAGCACTACAGCAAAAGAACCAGTTCTGTCGTGGTCCGTCCTTCTGGCAAAGTGGGCACGTGGCTCTGGTTAGCCAGGGTGGAAGGGATGCTTTCTTGGAGCTGTGTTCCGTTCACTTCTGGTTTCAAAGTGCTGGGATCACATTCCTAGTGGAGCTGATGGATCCCTGGGACAGGGCAGGAGTGCAGCAGGGGCCACAGGCTGTCCAGCCTCAACTCCCATCTGTGTCTGGCCGCCTTTCTTGACACACAGGAAACCAGAAAGCAAATCTTCAACCACTATTTTTTCCTTGATTTCCTTCTCCCATATTCTAAGTTGTGTTGGGCTTGGGTTGTTTTTGTGGTGTTTTTTTTTTTTTTTGACAGCTTTGTAAGGTGAGTGAGTCATGGTACATTTGAGATCTCTCTTCTCTTAGATAACATGAGCATCTTCACAGCTTTTTCTCTCCCTGGGGATAAAGGGGCAGAGGCTTGGGTGGGAGCTGTCCCAGCAGCTGGGTCATTGCCAAGACCTGCCCCTTGCAGCAGAGTGAAGGCCTGGTGCTCCCCACATCTCACTCAGCCTCCTCAGCAGCTAAAATACAACAAGAATTAAATCTGTGCCTGGTTGCTCTTACTGAAGGAAGCCATTGCTCACATCTGAGCACCCTCCTGTGACCAGGCCATGCACATGGCAGGGGAAGAATGTATTTACACCTCACAGCTTCACTCTGCTGGTGATGCAGCCAATACACTGTTGTGTCCAACCTCTTGGCCCATTTAACTTGTGTGCTCAACTTCTTCCTCCTCCTCCCGCAGCACAGACACGTGTCACTGTCACAACTCAGTTCAATCCTTTGTCCTACTTTTTTCCCTTGACATTCACAGCGTTTGACAAGGCTTTTCAAGCTGCCATGGGATGATCCCAGGGTGGTGGTGCTGATGGCAGGGTTCCCACAACCCAGCTGGGGAGGAAGCTCTGGACTTGGTTATCATTCCAGTTCACCCTCTTTTCCTTAAGACAAGCAGGCTGAATCAGGTTGGAAGGGACTTTGGTCCAACCTGCTGCTCATGGCAGGGTCAGTGCTGAGGTCTTACAGGGGCTTTATCCAGTCTAGCATTGGAAACCCCCAAAGGAGGACGTACAGTCTCCCTGGGATGCCTGTCCCAGGCTTTGACTGTCACTATGGGAAAGAAATTTTTCCTTCTACCCAATTTCAACCTCTTTTCTTTCAACTGTCTCATTTCCAAGCCATGTACCACCATGAGGAGTAAGCTGGTTGTTAACCAATATGACGCTCTTACATCCCCCTGATGAAGTCTTCCTCTCACCAGGCTGAACAAACCCACCTCCTCTTGCTGAGCCAATGTTCCAGACCCTCACTGCCTTGGTGGCTCTTCACTTAACTTACTCCAGTTTTCCAATGCCTTTTTTATATTGGGGCAGGGCCCAACACTGAATAGGGGAGAGGAGGCTGAGTTATGTGGACAGGGGAAATGATTGTTCAGCGAGCGGGTGGGAGAGCTGTAGGAGCATTACTGGGGACTGAAAAGATAGAGATGGTGACAATTGCAGGGAGGATGTCAGCCTGTATTGGGTCCTTTTAGGATTAGAGACCAGCTGAGTCTGCTCTAGGGTGAAAAGACTCCCAGATGCTGGGAATCAGCCAACAGTTCCCTCCATCTCCAGCACAGCTGAAGGACTTAAATAGGAGCCCAGGGAAAGCAGTTCTCTCTTTTCACAGACTACAGAGCAAAAATGAGGTGAGGGTTTGCTTTGTGGTGTGAGAGTGTTGGTGTTTGTATTCAGTTGTTTTTTTGGGAATTGTTGGTGGGGGTTGTTTCTTGCTTTTGTGGGTGAGTTGGTTGTTTGTTTTTTCTCCTGAAATAAGCAGTGTAGTTTAGGAGCTTCTCATAGGAGCAGCTGCAGTAATTGTGTCTGGTGTAGGTGTTTTATAAAGCTGCTCTACAAATGGTGGGGAAAACTTATAAAATCTGGTAGACAAGAGTTACCCCAATACATAAAGGAAGAGCAGGGGAGGCACAAGATTTACACCTATAAAAAGGCAGATATCACAGGAAGAGATGCTTGTTTCAAAGCTCCAGCAATGAGATGGTGCTTCAAGGCACGTATTTGACTTTGGTACCCATGGGGCAGTGAGGGAAGGTCAGCTCCTCAGGACTCTGCAGAAAGCAGGGCTTTGGCAGAGCCTCAATCAGGAGTGGAAGGATAAAGTCAAAACTGGGCTTGTGCTGGGGCTGAAGGATGCCCTGCCCAACCTGAGGCTGGCTCCAGACAGCTTCAGTGGTTGTAGCAGGATTGGACTTTGCACCCAGTTTGTGGAATAAAGGTTTCCCAGGGATGTGGAAAAGTGCTGGTGCTGTGTAATACAGTGCTTCCCTTTCTAAGCAAAAATTGCTCAATTAATTTGGAGTGAACAGAAATGTTGGTTTTGTGACAAGAGCTGGCCCTTCTGACACTCCTGGCCTTCTTCTCAAATTATTTTGTGCCTTTCTTTGGGAGGGTGATTTTGGGAAGTTACCTGCAATAAAGCCATCAGCTGCCTGGGAGCTGCCCTGCAAATGCGTCCTCAGTTCCTTGCCATACCTTCAATCCTTACACACAGTTACACCAGGCCAGCGGGGGCTCCAATTTTGTCTGATGATGGTTCACTAGAAATGAGCCAGGAGAGGCTGCAGGTCACCTGCGCCGCTCCCCTGTCCCCGCGGGTCCATCCCTGCCCGGAGGATGCGCCGTTCCCGGGTATCGGGCTCCCTCTGGTGACCACCGGGAGCGGCTCTGCTCCGGCCCCGGGAACTGGGAACAGGTTCTGGTCCTCCTGGATAGGCTCGTTTTGGAGAGGAGCCCTTATGTGTCCCCTTTGTGCCGACCTCTGGGAGCAGGTCAGCCCTGCGAAACTGGGCACAGCGCAATTCTAGTGACCCTGATGCTCTGCCAGAGGCGTGATCAGGCTCCAGAGCTGGTTTAAACTATTGAGATCCCCAGCACAGGAAGGACACAGACCTGTTGGAAAAAGTCCACAGGAGGCCACTAAGATGATTAGAGTGATGAAGCACCTCTCCTACAAGAAAAGGCTGAGAGAATTGGGGTTGTTCAACCTGGAGAAGGGAAGGCTCTGGGGTGACCTAATTGTGGCCTTGCAGTACCTGAAGGGAGTCCACAAGGAAGATGGAGAGAGACTGTACAAGGGCCTGGAGTGACAGAACAAGGGGAATGGCTTCACACTGGCAGAGAATAGTTCTAGATGGGATATTAGGAAGACTTTGAAAATGTGAGGGTGGTGAGGCCCTGGCACAGGTTGCCCAGGGAAGCTGTGGCTGTCCCATCCCTGGAAGTGTTCAAGGCCAGGCTGGATGGAGCTTTGACCAACCTGGCCCAGTGGAAGGTGTTCCTGCCCATGGCAGGGGGGTCATAACAAGATAATCTTTGAAATCCCTTCTGGTTCAAACCATTCTATGATTCTATGAAATACTGTTTCAATGTAGAAGGGCCCACAGAAGAGCTGTGCACAAACAGGGACAAAGCTGTTCACCCTCACACCCTCAAATGTTCAAGTTATTGCACCAGCCATCCTCTTTTTCAGGATAGGTGTCTCTATTAGCCTATTTTTGCTGAGCTCAACAGCTGTTCTTGCAATGGATCACACTGATAGATGCAGGTAGGGAGGCACCGGTGCTGTGAGCTGACCTAGTAAATTCATTCTCTTTGTTACTTGTGTCTTGGCTCTCCCCCCGAGCAGCTGGTCTTCCCCTGCCCCTGAGGCAGCTGTTGGGCCAGGATGCTCCTGCAGGGCCCATCAAAGAGCTCAGGCACAGGATGCAGTCTCAGCATGTACCCTTCATGTAAAAGGCAATGACTTCCTTGGCTGAGACTGCTCAATCCCCTGTATTTTCCATGGTGTTGCTCACATTTCCTGGAGACACTGGAGGAAGAAGTTTGGGGACAGAAATGCGGCTGAAATGAGCTGGGCTTTGTACCTCTAGGTACCTGCCTGTGTGTCTGAGCAGCTGTGGGACAGCACAGCCACAGAGTTGGTGCAGTTGGTCCACCCCAACAAGGTCCCAGAGGACCTTCTGCTGTTTGCTGTTTTGTCTTGGTGGCCTTTCCAGGTCCTGCTAATCCCTTGCAATGCTCCAGGCCGTGGTGGTGTCTCTCCAGGGCCTGGCAGGATGATGATGCTCCTCCTCTAGTGAGCACATTGCCGAGCACTGGAGGGGGCAGAGTGCAGTACTGGCGATGGACACTGGATGCTCCCACAGACCAGGGAGTTTTATCTTGTCTGTTCAGTGCAGTTCAGCTTTGAGCCCTTCTGCCACCAGGCTGTGACCCTTGCAACGAGGTTTATGTAAAGCCCAGCTCCTGGACTGTAGTGATTAGGTGAGATCTAAACCTCTACCTCCCTAAATATATAGATGTATTTCTATATACATTTATATAGTTTAAGCCCCTCTAATAAGAGGTCAAATCATGATTCAAGAAGTGGGCTGATGGAACTCGAAGACAGAAAAACAAACTTGTTTGAAACATCAGCATAATGTTGTATTGTAGGGAAGAAACAAATCTAGTGGACTAAATCCCAGGTCCTGTTTTGTTTGTAACTCTGATTAGCCCTGGATGATGTAATGCACGTATTCTCCTGGTAGCTCCAGGAGTCTGGTAGATGCCACAGATGTTGAGACAAAAATATGATCCTCCCTGCTGAGTTCTCGTAACAGCCCTTATTCCTGCTTCCACAGGAGAGGGGAGGATGAATGTCCAGGGCACTCTGCTCTAGGACATGAGTGTGGATATGAACCCCTCTGCCCATCTACATCATGACAAGGGTCTGGGGTGGGGGATGGCAGGACCCACAGCTACCACTTCAACCTTGCTCTGTTACTTTTGGGGCATATCTGTGTTGTCTTGAGAAAGTCCTGTTGTGTCCATGCTTCACTGAGATTTAGGAACAGAGAAAATGCACTGATCCAGGGGTCCAGGAATGGTTTGAGTGAGTACATTTGCTGCTAGGTCCTTATAGAGCTAGAGAGACTGACACTGGTTGCCCAAACACCCTGCCCTGTCTCTTCAGGTAAGATCAGGTCACTCTGTGCTGTCTCCTACCCCTGTAAAGCTGCTGCCATCCAGCTGGTGCTGGCTAATTGGCTCTGGCAGAAGCTTTAGCTCAAAAGCTCCTGTCTGGTTTCCTTCCCAGACTTTAGTACAGGTACTTGTCCCATGCCTGTCCCAAGGCTTCTGCTCAACCCTCTGGAAAGGCAAGGCAGGAAGGGGGTGTAAAGCTCAACTGATTCTTATGAAAGATGGATCAGTGCTGGAAGCTCTTCCCATGGCTCTCCATTTGCCCTGGTTACTGCTGAAATTGTCTGATAACTTAGTAATGTTGCTGCTCTCTGGCTTGAATGAAGTCTCTTTGGAGGCAAAAATGTGACTTATTTTCCCTCCATAGTTTCTGGAATTGTGCCCTGTAGTTGACTGAGTCATGCACTGTGTGTCTGCAATTATCTGTACTACCTACATATCCATTAAGGGATTTTATGTGTTAATCTCCCAAGAGCTACTGCTCCTTTTGATGTTTTCATCTTGCTGGCTACCCATAACCTCTGCAAGCAGCATGCTGGATTAACTGCAGGGTGAGCAGAGATGTAGGGAAGTGTTTCTCCTTGCCTGTCTCTTCCTAACTCACCTTTACCCTTGATCCCAGCTGTGCAGGTGAGATCCCAGCACCCATCTGAGGCTCCTGGACCAGCACCAAGCTCTGGGGCTCTTGGCATACGAGGTTCTACATGTCTTTCCAAGCATCAGACGGTGATGACTGGCTCTGCATCAGTGATGTAAGTGCAACTGGACAACAATTTTGTAGGATCTCTAACTTTAAAACCAGAGAAACTGTAACATAATTTGGTCAGAGATTGCTGGAATGAGTGAAGGACAAGCCATGAACTCAGTTTTATCAGTGAAAACAGTGTCATCTCATTTCCACAAAACTGAATCTTATGGTTTGCTAGTTGCAGAACTAAATCTACCTAATTTTGCTTAACTTTTGTCTGCCTAAAGTAATAATTTTTATAATGTCTTGTTTGATATATTTTAGTGATCCAACCAAACCAGTCATATTAGATTAAGGATAAGAATTCACTGTAGATTACTTAAATTCTTAAAACTTAGAACCATTTGAAAGTGGAAATGCACAAACAAAACTCAAAATTTTGATTCTGTTTAAGGAAGTCTGAAACTTCAAGTGTTTGCCTGTTTTCTTCCAGCTGTAGCTATTCACTAAATCCAAAGCAAAGTAGCTTAACAACTTCTGAATGTGTTTATCTCGACTAATTTACTATTTGTGGGGGTGTGGATCTTGCTGAGGTGTGATTACAAGCCACTGAATCTGAAGCTCAGGATTTTTTTAAGTGTTAGGCACAAATTATTTAGTTTTTAATACCATTTGTCATAGAAAAAGACTTCACAACATATCTGTTATGTCGAGTCACATCTGTAAGGCATTAATCAGATTTTTAAAAATCCCACATCACTTTATCATTTTCATCTCCGAGGCAGATTAATACACTTAACTTTTCTAGGAATGTGCTCATTTTGGTCCTGATCCAGGGAATATCCATCATTAGGACAGCAGAGGGACCCAAAAGTGCATCAGTTGCAGTTTAAGTGACTGCTTGAAATTCTGCTCATGCTCCCCCACTAAACTGATGCAGCTTTCACTGCTCACAAATGTCACACGCCTGTGTGTGTCATGAAATGTGAACTGAATATAAAAAATTGGGTAAACAATCATAAATTTTCCAAAATACAATTCTAGAGCCACCTCAGCTTGCCCTAGGAAGCAGAGTGTCTTAGAAAGTTTTACTAAATTTGTTATATAATTTACATTATTCTTCCTGTGCCACCATTTGTTCTTCTAGTATGACCCAAAATAGGGGAAAACACCTGAGGGACAAAGTTGGATGTTTACTAGTGGATCTCTTGGCTTTTAATACATCAATAACATACAAAAGCCATCCAACCACTCAGTCATTCCAATGCCACAGCACATTGCCTACCATGGAGCAGGAGCCCACTGGGCCAATGCAACAGAAACTGGGAGATATGACAGACCACCAAACCAAGAACCTTTCAAGAAATGAGGAAAAAATTATAGAGTATTGAAGAAAACAGAGGAAAGGAGGTTTTTACCAGCAATACTACTATGAGAAAATGCTCAGATATAGAACTCATGAACAAGCTCAGCTTTGACACCCATCTTTTAAATCATCTGTGGACATTTTCCTCTAATATGAAACAGTTTAAACAACTTTTCTGAACAGCCTGTGAATCATCACTCATGCCCAGCTGTCTGGCTCTGCTGTCTGTGCTCAGGAAGGAGCATGACAGATCCAACTCAAAATCCAGGGGTTGATCTTGCAGCAAGTAGAACAGACCGGAGGTAGAAAGCCCAATCAAATCTGAAGGTTGAGATGTTTGGCTCAAGCATTTATATTGAACTATGACTTCCTTGATGCTCTGATCCTGAGTTTGACTTGCTTTCCTCTCAAGAGCAGCATAAATTGTGACAAACAAGGCTCTCACTGTTGAATACCAAATGCATTAACACCACAGATATTTAGCACTAAAAATCTGATGCAATCTTAGTGTTTCAAAACACCGAGGTCAGTTTTCTGGGGTGTTGCAAGTGGAGAGGGGACATCACTCAGCAGCAGCGCCCCTCTGCTCCAGGTCACTTGGTCCCCTTGCATGCACGAGCTACCACGGCTCCTGCCATGATAAAAGCTGCTCCTTCCTGATATATAAACACCTTGACAAATAGTGGGGTGTGAGCAGAGTGGGTGTGCAATTCCATCTAGAGTGTGGATGGAAAAAAACCCAAAACAACAAAAACTTTCAAGCAATATTAATGGTGCACTTTTTGCTGTGCCTGGCACCCCACCCATAGTGCTCGGAATGTTATGACACTTGAGAACAAGTTCCCTTTGACTTGTACTCATTCTTAACAGAAAATGAATTGGTAGGAAAACTGTTTGCTAGGAGAGACATAGAAATTAATGGCATGGCATTGTATGTGTCTGTGTGTGGCAAGGACACAGGCCAAGCTCTGCACAGACTCCTGAGAGCTAAATGAGCATCCAAGTGCTCAAAGCAGAATCAAAGGATCTCCAGAGATGAGCAGACTTGCTAAACAAGCATAAATAATGAAGCTCGTGGTTGTATGAAAAGCTCATCAGTATATAAATAGTTCATTTTGAAATTCCCTATTATAAAACACCATTAGAAAAGGGTGGATGAATGAATGGTGAGCTTGAGGCCTTGTGTGATTACCAGTGATCTAAAGGATAATGGGGGATGATACAGATGGGCTGAGAAATGCAGGTCTAAGGTAGACCAGGTACAGCAGGTAAAGCCAAGGAGAGTCAAATGGCTCCATGAGCCATTGGAGCCATCTTTCACCTTTTTTCTAGGAAAACCTAACCAGAGATGTTCACCTCTTCATGAGGCAGTTCTTAGGGAATTTTCTGAGTTGCTTATACCTAAAACATGCCCTCATTAATGAAGAGCCCATTCAAAGCACAGATGTCAGCACCACTCACTGGTAACAGCATATTGCTAGTATTACTCACACAGGGAACTCGTAACACTTGGAAGATGTGCCTTGTCTTCTCTAGAATAGAACAGTATTTTTCTCTTCTAGTCCTGTTATTCTCTCCCTCAGCATTTTCTTTTCACAGAAATGTTTCTCTGTCAATCCCCAAGCCAAAGCACTTCATCAGGACCCTATGCTGGGTGCAGCAGTCACCCAAGCTACTACCCACTGGCACCTGGCACAACTGCTGCAATGCCAATAGTGTCATGTAAAATAGTGTAATGTAAATAGGATTCTGCCCTCTGACACCAGCATTTCTTGTTTTAAGCAGCTGTAATGAATTAGGAGAGCTGAGTACTTTTCCTTACCCTCTGAAATAGTTTTTGCCTGGCCTTTGTCTTATTGGGGGCAAGTGTTCAGCACTTCTCACATTGGTCTTAAATACATCCTGAACAGACAGAGTGGAAAATTATCTTAAAACCTTTGGCATCCACTTGCTGTCAGTTGAATGTCAAGTCAGGAATAAAAATTGGCAACTAGCTGTAGATTTCACAGTCATGCAGCAGGATTTGTGGAGCTGAATTTGCAGTTCAGTTCTTGGCTTCAGCTGTCACTCCATGTACCTCCAGTGATGAGCATTCATGCCACTGTGAGGAATTGGAGTTGTCAGGTATCCAGGGCTTACTGAAATAACTTCATTTTAAAATGAACTGTCTCTTCTGGTCTGAATAATCAGACAGAACAACATACAAAATGTTTGACATGTATTGGGAGCCTGGTACAGTCTCTGACACATGAAAATATTTCAGACTCCATTTAATGCTTCTCCAGAATTTTTCAGAATGGTAAATTACAAGCTCCGTAATTAAGCCATACATTGCCTTTGATTATGCTTCAATCTTATTTCTTTTAAGAGAGATTATGATCAAATACTTCTCAGGCACCTCAATATAATCTAAAAGGAAAGTAAATGTTAACAGGGAACTTTTAAACATTCCTGTTAATAGTTATTCTGAGGCTCAAGTACACTTTGGAAATGCAAGTTAAGTCAAAACTGCTCTCCCTATTGAAAAGGCAAAACAAAGAAATCAGCACAGGTGTTTTCCTCTGAATTTAGAAGTAATAAATATGTTGTTTTAGGGCTAAGCAGAAAACTAGACATTTATCCTTGCAGTTGTTCTGGTGGTTTGGCACAGAACCATGTTGTATGCCTGGCCCAGAGAAGACATGTAGTACAGTGAGGAGCTGCTGTGTGTGACCAACTGTCACCTTCCTGAGCACTTCCAATTCTGTTTTTATGGATATTTTATGGACCTTCTTAGCCCATTTCAGATCAGCAAATACTCTGAAATTCTGGGACAAAATCAGTGTCACTGACATAAAAGAAAATCAAGATGTATTTTTTTAAAGGTTCCTTGTATAAAGCAAAAGGCAGGAGTATTGCTCATCCACTGTTAACCTTCTATTTGCAGACTAAGCAAAAAAATATAGGCACATCTTTGAATACATTCCCTTGGGTTTGGCTTTCTCTCTCTGCCCACCACAACAAACTCTATAGGGTGATTCAAGTGCAATGTCTTGACATTTTTCAATTGTTTAAATTCAAAGGAATTCCAGTGCACCATATAATCAGTCCTACCTTCCATTATGTATGTGGCTGCAGCCTTTCCAGTAAAGGATCACTGCTCTAACCCCAGGGGTTCTCCCTGGGCTGTGTGTACAGGAGTCAGTTAGCTTCTAGATCAGAAATCAGCTCTAGGAGACGAAACTCCAGATATTCACCCTCCACACTTTTACCTAAAACATGATTTTTATGCGTCAGGTTTCTGGTTTGCCAGTTTAAAACGCAGCTTGGGTTGGCACTAAACCACACAGAGCTGTGGATAAGAAACTGTATATTTTCTGACAGGTCACTGAGCTGGAGCCTCCTGTGCTCATCCCAACAGCTCATTTGTGCCTGCTGTCCTGACAGTCTGACATGTGCTGTCAAGGTTCCTTTCCCAGCCAGGCTGGTGCTTCAATATTCAGCACCACTGTCCTAATCTGCAGTGGCACATACCAGTCTCTTACTTAACTACTGACGCAAAACCAGCATCTCTGGAATCCAAATAAATCCTCCAAAACCCCCAAAATTAGCATTATCAATGGTTTCTCTATTATGCAAGCTAAATATTTAAGGCAGCACAGGACACAAATTATGAAAAAGGTCTTTATTATTTACACAACTGCTATAGTTCCTTAAGAACAATATATACCATTTTTATTTGAAAGGGTCAGTCTTCTTTCAAATACATGAACTGCATAATGCACAAGTGTTGGAAATGCCAAACAGCAGTCACATCACACTTCTCTAGTGCAGGCATAAGCAGCGCAAGTAAATGATATTTTAAGAACAGTATGGCTGAATATTGTATTTAAACACAGTGTTTGCACTTTGACAAGATTTAGCTAGAAGAGAACAAGGGTTTTGTTCATGCTTTGTTAGGAATGTGACTTTCCCGTCTGAGGTTTAAACCCTTTCTCTGACATAAGGGAATTTTTCAGGCAGACTGCTTTTCACTGACCAAATAACAGTGGGTTTCTCTCCCTCAAACTTCAATCTTTTGTTTTCCAGTAAACACTGCTTTATAGTACAAGTTCACATACTGGGGTAAATTTGCCACAGAGGTGGTACTTTCCCATCTTACTGTCTTGCACAGAGAAACACTGACATACTAATACATACCAAACTTAGACAACTTGTAATTTATAGACTTAAATACTGGAATGGGTGAGGGAGACTGTTTCTAAAGATGGAGGGAATAGAGGACTTATACAATTCATACACTGCCAAGGCTGGCTTTTTAATCAACTTTTTTGGTCTAAATATTTCTTTCTAGTTTTGAATGGTTTTGGTCTTTGATGGTTATGGTTGTACTACAGCAGCAAAGGAGAGGAAAGTATTTTGAGAAGTAACACCAGAATTGAACGCAAGGAAAAGCAACTGACTTGTTTCTCCCACTTTGAGCTTATTGCTGTGATCTTTTAAAAAACCCACAACCAACCAACTGGAAGACCAAGTTTTAGCAGTCATTCTGGCATTGGGTCCAGTGTCCAGCACTATTATACTCTAGCATAAAAGCAAGGAAAAGTCCAATGATCTTAGTGATGTTCCCTTCAACTCAGTGCCACACAGTTTTATTAATGTTATTGTCCTTGCTTCTTTGAAAGATACCTGAAAGAAATAAAAGTACAGAAGTAGGCACAAATATATCCAGGATCTTAAGATCAAAGTATGAATCTGCTTTCTTTTCTCACTAACAATGCCCCTATTGATAACCCCAAATTACAAATGCAATCAATGCCACTTATGATTTCTATTTGATTTCAATATTTTTCAGTTCCATGATAGGTTATCTTACAGTAATTCAAAGTCATATTTTTAGTTAGACTCTATCAGGCTTTTTAAACAAAAGGGAGGAAGAAAATGGAAACCTGTTTTATTCAAAGAGGATGGAAAATTACATCAGCTGGAAAAGTGGCTATTACATCCTTTAAGATAAAAAGGCCCATTAGTAATGGCACTCCTTCAAATAAATTCAGGACTTCAATGAACAATGATCCAGCATAACCTGAAAAGAACAGCCTTCCACCAGCTTCTTTAGACAAGCTGGCTTTATATGGCTTGTATTCTGATCCCACAGTTCTCCTTGCACTAGAGCTGGAACAATCTGTGGTGTGACAGTGAAGGCTTTGCAAATACCCCAGGAAAAAGAATCCAACCAATTTCACTGACAGTGTGAATGATCCAGTGACTTTCATTGCTTTTAAGGTTTAACATTTGACTTTCTGTCTAATCAGAAACAAGAAAGTAAGTTATACCAAGCCTGCAAGGCTGTTCTTTTAAGCACTGAATAGGTGGTTTTCAAACATCAAATTGCACACACTTTTCTTCACATGCATTGAAGCTTCAGGCTGTTGCATAAAACCATTAAGAAGAATTTTGCCCAAACACTTCAGCTAGTTATTTTCTAGCAAGAATTAGGTTGATAACTGGTGCCCTGAGCACCTGGAAAATTCTTGTTCGTAACACAGTAACTTGGAGCTGATGAATTCTATGAAACCACACAACCTGGGTAGTGACAGAGAACCAGTCTGTAACATCCCAGAGCTCTGAAGCAACTGCCAGAAAAGTTGCCACCTAACAAAGGAACTGGGATCTGAACTGACAGCCTAACTTGGCAGGGGAAAGAGAGAGATTTCCAGAAACCACGTTCCTTCAAATATTCTTTCGCTTTTCTGAAGCATAATTGACAGTCCTGAACACTGGAGAAGTATGAAAACACAGATGCATTCTGTCAAAATCTTATCATTTTAGGGAAGCTGCCCAAACACTACAGCCTTATTAAAATTCTACTCAAACTGTAGGAACTTCATAAGTGATGTCAAAGTTCATCAGCTCCACTGTTTCTGGTCTTTGTAGAGACAACCTCAAGCAAAACATGTGAGATCAGGGGCAGAGGGAAGCAAGAATTTTGACTTTGTTCTTACCTTTCCCAATGTTTGTGATTCAGCTCCAAAAAGTCATCTAGTTTTGCTATTTCTTTGAGGTATTGAGTGAGCTTTAGAAGTTCCTTGTCTTTATCCCGATTTAAATGTGCTTTCATAAAGGGCCTTATCTGTACAAAATAAAAGAACTGAGTATAACCATTGGCTACAAAAAAAAGTTTTAGATTCTTTATAATTTAGCATTTATTTAGGTATTTTTTCAGTACTATGCCAAGTTATAACTTCTTATAGGTCAGAGGAAGAAAAACCTTTTCCATTAGTGGTCACATCCAATTTCCCTGTTCCTCCTGCAGACTGGGCTGTGGGGATTTTGCTTTGCATCACCCTGAAAGAAATTTGTTTTCTCCTGCACTTTTTCGAGCCTTCCCCTCCCAGACAGACTGATAAAATGATATGGAATGGACTGGCACATTTTCTAATACAATTTCACACACTGCTCTACCATCATATATAAGTAGAAATTTAGGTTTCATTCTTCTTCAGAACCAGCACTAATAGTGGAGCACAAACTGGTTGACAGCTGTATAAAATGAAATATTTTGCTGTTCTGCAGTCAAAATGGCTCAAGGTACTAATTATTTCTCCTAAGAGAACACTAGTGATTGCAGTGGCATACTACCATGAAGTACAGGCACTTGTTATTTGATTTATTTTCTGTCTATTTAATATGACCACTCTTGAGACTGAACGTCATATATTTCAATGGTGCCTGTCAGCAGTGCCCAGCTCAATTATAGCTTCCAGGTACAACTTAAACATAAATCATAATTTTATTGATTCTGGTAGTCTTTTAAAAGCTCAGTTAATAGTGAAACAAAGTCTATATAATACTACTCTTAGGGAAATATTAGTCCAGACAAACAGCACTATAAATAAAAAATATAATAAATATGCAATTTTGCTAGTTAAGAATAGCCTTTCCTTATGAAATAGCTAAGAAATATGAGAAAGTACTACTTGAAGTATGAAGAAAAAGTAAAATAAATGAACATTCCAGTTTCCATTACCTTGAGTCCATTTTGTGGATTCATTAGGAAGTTTCGGCCAATATCATCAAACATAATAGTATTTTTTTTGCTGTAGTATTCTGAAAACTTGCCCCAGATAACACCAAGAGGCTTCACCTGTAAGTACAGCACATACAAGGTACCTGAGGTAAATCAGATTGCATACAGGAGATGAAAATACCATCTATAGGAACCTGATTCCAAACTCCAATGCACACTTGCATTCTTTTCCTTTAGCATTAGCAGGTAGTTTGATTTTAATAAAGGCAGATACATGAAATAATATAACACACTAAATACCCCATGTGAAGGATAAGCTTTCTGTGGGTACTAAATTTTCTTGCAACCATCACCTACTATTTGATTTGAAACCTACGACATCCACATGCATGACTCAAAATGAAACATTAATAGAGATTTCAGTAGCAAAAAAAAAAAATCTATGAGTCCAAGATTCTTACAGTTTTCTGGCATGGAAACTCCAGCACAACTTTATTGTTCAATATTTCAAAGGAGTATGGCAACAAGTCAGCTGAATGTAGAAAAAGATCAGGAGAAAACAGGTACTTACATCTATTAGTCCTCTTCGAGGAGTGTGCACTGTTATCATGGCAGCACTGTCCAGCATGAAAGTTATCTTGTAATTTGTGTTGGTACTCACTCCAAGCTCCTGCATCACAAAGATTTACTATTAAAGCCTCTAATTAAGACAGTTTCACTGCTGAACAACTGGAGCCACAATTACAACACATTGTTTGTCACGGGATGAGCAGTGGAGGATTACCAGAGACATGCTAAAAATAGATATCTGGGGCAATTTAAATTTGTTACACGATGAGAATCATAAAAGTGCACTGTTCTACCATGAGAAAAGAGCTGATAGGAATTTATTTTTGCAGTGTTTAGTAGCAGCAACTTAAAACCTGATGTCAGCATAAAATCAAAGCAACTTTGCAGTAAAGGCAAAATACAGAGAGGCCTTGCTCCTAGCTTTATGCACAGTCTTTCACAAGTTCTACATGTCTCAACTTTACTACCTATAGCAACTGTGTGTACTGACTGCTATTTGTTCCTTTCAGTGAGGTGCACAACTCACAGCCCAATTTAAGATGACATATTTGTAACAGTTTATTGTTACCTATCCCTCCTGCACATGTCCAAGACAGAGGATATTAGTCAGAAATCTGTCAGTTTGCACTTTAAACATTGGATAACTCTTGAAATTAAGACTCTAAGGAAAACATACTTTTTAAAACTAAAAAACTTTAACTAGATGCGAGAGCATCATTTACATTTCAATTCCTTTCAAATGCTGAAAAGTAGTAGTAAAATCTGCCAATGTGGTATAACGCAGATATTGCTGATAACTTCTGCTATGTCCAACAGCAGTAACATGCAAAGCTACATAACAAGGAGAAAATATCCACTGCAGCAGCTCTGCTGCAAATATCCAGTCACATGTAACTGATTTGAAAAGTGAAAAAGTGAATCTGGCAAATGAAAAGCACTACCTGCCTGGGTCATATCCTGTTATACTGACAGAACCAGCTGTTCTAGACTTCAAATTCCAGGCATAAATAGATGGTAAATGAGAGATTAAATTTGGTTATCTGATACTCCCTTCCTTTAATGCTGTTCCTGCTTTGTAGTTTAAACCAAAAACTTCAGTGCCAAGCATTGCTGGGATCACTGTTCCCTGACAAGAACTGACACTTTTGGAGATAAGCACCCCTGGTGCCACCAGTTTAAGGAGAAACAGCAGGTGGCATCTAGTGGTAGGAATCTCAATGGATCAAGATTCAGGAGAAGGCACAGAGAGATTCTCTTTGTTTCACAGTAACACAAAAGTGCTAGGAAAGCAACCTAGAAATGTACAGAGGTGACCAGTGCAGGGGAAACAGCCCAGCTTTGAACACTGGTTTTCCACAAGATCAAATCCTTGCACTACATGACAGACAAACCATAAACTTGTAACACTGCCACATGAAGTGCAATGTTTGCAAGGCTCACCATTGATTGTACTTGCACTAACTTCACTTTATAGTTCTGACTAAAGGATTCCATTTCTGAGATCACTCTGAGGCATTTTTTTTTAGAAAAAATTGTAGAAATTAATTATTTTGAGGAAGAGAACACTAGAAAAATGTGCTTTGCTCTGTTAAAACCTGAAAAGAAATAATGCATAATAATAAGTGGAGATATAAAAGCTTAAACTTGAAAATGTTCTTCCTAAAATGGAAACAAGCTTTGATTTATGAAGTGCCCCAACCCACCAACCAAACACACAGCAATTCTTAGTAAGCTCATCAGATTTACAGCTAAGCCTGACAGTAAATATGTTTACCACTAGGTCAGCTGTGCAAAACTGGCTTCCTGCCTGATTTCAGTATGGAAGAAACCAGGACTGAAAGAAGAGCTCTTACAGGATGTTTAATAAGGCAGAGGAAGCAACAGAACACACAGCTGCAATAGGCAAAGATAAATATGAAGTTTCCTCTTGATAACCTACTCCAGCATCTCACATCTGTCTGCTCCTTTAAAAAAAAATTACATTTAAAGACTAGAGATCTATAATTAGAGGTAAGATGAAAGCAACTGCGAAGGCTGCATGACGAATCCAAGTTTCAGGTACTGACTTGTGTTTAGTTCTGCTAAATTTAGCACCTATGCTGATAGTTTGTGTGGAATTCTAAAGTCAGACTTAATCTAGTTTTAAAGTGACTATGAAAATTTAAAATACTCAGGTTATGATTCATACAACCTCCCCAGCTTCTAACTCGTTCTGTAATGCTGAGCATGAGCCCAACTACAAGAAGAGTTACCCAGACTAGGAACAAATCACACATTTTCAGAACAACCTACTTTCATTTTGGCTTCAATCCACTTCATATTAGTAGCAGCTGAAACAAATGGGAGAAAACAAAATTTATCAAAATAAGTCATTAACAAGCAAAGAAGAAATAAACCAAGAAATTGCTCACTTCTTAAGTCAAATTTTTACACAAAATTTAATTTCAGAAAGATCTATCCTCATTGCAGCTTGTAGGGTTACTGCCTTAAAGACAGTCTTCCTTTTTATTTGGAAAAGCTTACTTTTCAAATAAACAACTAGATAAGCAGTGCAAGTGTTGAAACCATTTTCTAGATCAGCAGTTACTGAACACTACAGTCTGCAGGACCATCAGGAATTGTCTACACCTGGTGTGAGGAATCACACTGCCTGGAAGCAATGATAAGAATGCATAGGATCTGGAAAACACAAAGCCTCAACATTGCCCACTTATCTAATAATATGTAGAAATATTGTTCCAGTCTATGAAGATGAAATTTTGCAAAACAGTTTTAATATGGTTTGAACCCTGCTCTGGCTAAAGTCTGGTCTGCAGCTGTTGGACAGGAAATGACCCAGCATGCAAGGGCAAAGGATCAACCATCCCTGTAGACAGGAGAATTTGGTTCATTTGGCAGTTCACTGTGTATTGTCTGAATGGAGATTATTTGTAAAGATCACAATCAAACAGTGTTTGAATGTTGATTATACAGTTCTGTTACTTCAAGCACTTGTTTGTTTGTACAAAGTAGCACTCAGTAAAGTGATGCTGAGACCCTCTGCTGTGAGCAATATGTGGTGCTTTTTCACATAAGAATTACTATTTTTCTAAAATACCCCTAATAGTTATGGGACTTACAGCCAAACATTTCTGTATTGTTTCAGATCTTCTGATTCACACAAAAAAGCAATATAAAAACCTCCCACCTGGAGTGTCTGCTCTGAATGACAATTTACACTATGCTCTCAGGTATTGAGTATAAAACTTACACCAAATTACAATATCATAATCCTCATATGCAGAAGTCAGGAATTCATGAAGGTATGGCCTCATCAGTTCTACTCCAGTTTCAGCACACGATCTGTGGTCTAAAAAGAATATAAGAGATAAGCAATTCATTATTAAAGTGTAAGTTATTAAAGTTCAGCCTGACTTTCCTATCTTTCCAAAGACCTGAAGAGTTTCATGAGGGAAACACTGAGGTACTTTAAGATCATTAATGAATCCAGAGCAAACTACCATCCCTGTCTGAAAGGCAGAACGAAGAAGTAGAGAGGATATTTATCTGCTTATCCTTAGAAGTCCTTGAGGGCTTAGCTAATAATTAAATCAGAGTTCTCTGAGTATGAATAGCTTTGAAAAGTCAGGAAAAATAGTTCATCTGTGCACTTAGCAAATTTGTAACAGGACATATGTGAAACAGACTCCTTAAAACCTAGTCCAGCTATTTTGTAAGCATATATCAAGCTTATTTCAGAGATGCAGACATTGTCTGTTCCAATTCAAAGACTGTTGCCAAAATCTGCTAGCAGAAGACCTTTAAATAAAAATTTTAAACTCAGTAATGGGTTGAATTTTCATCTTAGATTGGAAACAAATCTCATCAAAAAGGAAAGCTAAGGAAAAGGAATAAGGCAAGCTGTTATTTACTACTCACAGTTATGCTGCCATGACACACCTACATCCCAGAAAATTAAGTCAGAAGGAAAATTCTGGCTTCCAAAAAAAACAGCTTGACAGAATTTTCAAGTAAAACATGTTTTTGTGCATGTTTAGTATCTGTAAATAAAATTTGCAGCTATTCTCTCACACCCCTCAAAAGTGGGGTCCATCAGGTACAGACCAGGATGACTATTTTACAATATCTTGCTCTGCCACAAAACACAAGGTGTCAAGAGAAAGACTTGAACAGATGATTCTGATAGATAGAATACTAAATTGCCACTTTGTTATATCTTGCACTAAAATCAACACCATGCAACACTTTAAAAGCCCAATACTTTTTAGAATGTGAGCAGAATACCACAAAATCATACAAAGCAGAGGTTATGTTGTATAAGACAGCAAAGTAAAACTCAAGAAATGTGACCTGGCAAATAAAGCAAGCTCTTAAACAAAAAAAATCCCACAAGTTCTATAAAAACTCACCAAATAGTGTGTAATCAACATCTAGCACCAGCAGCTTTTTGCCTTCTCTAGGAGGATTCAGAATTTCCACTTTGTATTCTTTAACTCTACGGGAAATTTTTAGTAGATTTTCTTCCCTAATGTAAGAGTGCAAAGAGTTACAGTTAATTAAAATGCACACTCTACATTCAATTACAAACTGTTTCAATAGCTAAAACTCCTAACCTATTTTCTACTTCCACAACTTCCTCTTCAATATCAAAGTCATTGACCACGTCATCGTTATCAGGAGGTGGCCCAAGGACATCTTCCTAAAAGAATAATAATCATAATAATATTAAGAATAATAATAATACTAAAAGAAAACTAGGATCACAGAAGGAAAATAACAATGAAGACCAAGTTTCTGTTACTGCACATTACAGGAAAAAAATACTATTTAACCAAAATTATTTCACTTAAGTAGTGGAAAGAATTACTAAAGTATACTGATGATTGTTCAGATCTGAGAAGTCAGTGAATATCATAATAATAGGTTTGTACTTCAAGTCCAGAGCAATACAGGGGTTTCATGAATACACATCGTTCTCAGAAACCTTCAGGAAAGTTTACTTTACACAGAAAAATAAATGCCAACAGAAATCTACTATACTATATAATTTTTCAAATGTTGACTGAAATATTCAAAATTTAAAATCACAATTAGAAGAATGAAGCATTTTTCCTGTTTAACCTAATAAACAGGTAAAATATTTACCAAACTCTCTTCACGAGTGCCCATCATCATTATTTTAGTATTTGGTTTCAACTTGAGAGCTCCAAGCTTAACATCATCATCTGCAGGTTTGCCTGGAACACAAACAGGTAATATTTGAATTTTTTTACTGGGGTAGATTTTAGAAAAATGTCAATACATTCCATGCTTCATTGAAATAAGTTCCTTGTAAAATACCAGATATCCCAAGCTGTATTATCATTCTCTTCCATATACAGTGTCCTGGTTTCAGCTTGGATTGAGTTAATTTTATTCCTAGTAGCTGGTGCAGTGCCATGTTTTGGATTTAGTATGGAAATAATGCTGACAACACTCTGATGGTTCTTTGGTGCCAAGCAGTGTTTACTATAAATCAAGAACTCCTCAGTTTCCTGTGCTCTGACAAGAACAGGTGTGCAAGAAACTGGGAGGAACTGGCCAAAGGGATATTCCATACCATAGAACTTCAATATCCTGTAATTCATAAAATATCTGTATTCATGTTCATTTGAGAGCTAGAACTGGGAGGTAGATGCTCTGCTAGTGGGCATCTTGCCTAGCTTTAGAGGATGTTTCTCCTTAAACATCTCAGGCACATCCAGAACAAACAGCAAATAAGAATAGTTACCCTTCATTTTAAGCCCAAGCAGTTTTTGACGCTCTGGTAACACTCCAGTAAGGCCTTTAAGAGACTGTTTCAGGTCCAACACTGTGTCTTCTTCTGACAGTGAGGTTATTGTATACTCCTGTCCACCCCATTTTATTATGAGAGAGAGCGACATCCTTGAAGCATATGCCCAATGTTGTTTTCTGAAAAAGCTGCCACAGGAGGAAAACAAAGATCATGTAAGGAAGAAATAGGAGAACTGCTCTTTTCACAAGACAAACCATAACATCTATTTAAAGTATTCTTGATTTTTTATTATATTGCACATCAAAGAGCTGTTTGTTTCACATGAATGGATGATAAACATGTTGATAAAGTGTTGAAACAAAGGGATAAAGAACAGTGTTAAAACTGGGGCTCTGAGTTCCACTTTGATGTATTTAGCAATGTCACATTCACTGTTTGCTGTGTGTTCTGTGCAGGTACAGCCTGTGCACTGCACACCCAGCACTCGAGCAGAGCACTGCAGCACCACAAAAGTCATTGCAAAGCTCAGAAACGTCCTCTGCAACACTTATGCAACCAAACCACCCATGGATATCTTTACAGATGCAGTAATAAACCAGCAAACGTTAAATACCTAAAATACATAAACACATAAAAATAGCCTTCCGAATGCAACAGTTCTTTTTTTGGCATTGGATTTCTCTAATCGCTTTCACTGTGCAATACCTGCAGTAATACACACCCCAGGTCACATCTCACTGTAGCAATATCAACGTAGGAATTTGAAAACAAAGCCAAAACACACACCCACACAATGCAATTACACTGTAAGAACTGCACATGCATTGCAGTGCTGACAAAACAACCATAATTATACTATCCTTAGTTTACACAAACTGTAAACATCGTTTATACAAACTGTATCAAACAGTTTAGTCCTACATTAAACACAGCAGAAACCCAAGATTTTTAGGTTAATCCAAAATGAAGAACATGGGTTTGTCTGTTAGGGTTTGGAAACAGAATCAAGGAGGTAGAAAGGTATGAAAAGGCTGATACAGACTGTCAGGAGATGCAGAGAAGGCCTCTGCACCACTGATGGTGAAATTGTCCTCAAAAGACTGATAGTCAAAGAGAGGGCAGACCTGTTAAAAACTGGGGCTATCCACCTTCAAGAAATGCATTACACCAATAAATGCAGGTCTGACAACTCTAAAAAATCTTAGAATACAAAAATCTAATTCCTCTTCCTCTCTAGCATTGTATTGTCAGAGGTTACCTGCTTTCAGACAAAATACTTCTCTTTTATGCAGTAAAAGCTACTGGGAACAAACAAGCTCAGACCAGGTAAGAAGTAGGCTAGATACAACCTGCTTGCTGAGGACACTACAAGCCTCACCTCCACAGTATTGCCCCTGTGAGTCCTGAAAACAAACTGAGAAGTGGTATCACAAAAAATGAGTGGGGTTTTCTTCCTTTTTTCCCCAAATATTCTCAAATCAGATAGGGATCTGGTATTACACTGTGAAAAAGACTTATGAAAAAGGGGTCTTAAAAGCACTAAGCGGTTCGACTGAGATTAAGGCTGCAAGTGTCAAGCAATGTTGATACATAGGGTTACTGCCATAAATTATTCCTGTCCATAATCCCTGGACTAAGTTTACAGAAAGAAGGGTTTATTTGCCTGTTTTCTTACCTGTACCATATACCTCAAATCACTCTGCAAGGAAATGCACAGGGCAAGAATGCAAGAAAACTTCTCAAGTCTCTGTCCAGTGCTAAATTGAAAAGCTCATCCCCTCAAAGCTGAGCACTTGACCAACCCTTGATCCTTACAGAAATATAGCCCTGTCACGATAAGCAGCATCACACAGAAGACACCTTTATCCCCAACCAAAACACTATAGGGATCGAAGCAATGAATACAGGAAAGTGGATCAGGAGCAGAGGAACACATGGATTTCCGAGGGCTCTACCATGGGGGCTGGCTGCTGTGAGATACAACTTCCTTTGGTTAATCACCCCTTCAGAGCCTTCACAAGGCCCTTGGACCACCCAGAGCCAATGGGTTGGAAGGTCACAGAGAAAGCACTGAAGTCGTGCTGTTAAATTGTAGCATCGCTCCGGTTTATCTTGGCAGATCGCGAAAAGAGACCTCCCCATCTTGAAGCCCCACTAAGCAACATAAAGATAAAACCCCCAAACACACAAAGTGCCCGATGAGCCGTACAAAGTGCGGCCCCGTAACAGGTGGGGAGCGGGGTTTGGGACCGGGAACCGCTCGGTGCCAGCCCGGGATCGCCCCCCTCCCCGGGCCGGGCTCTCCCGGCAGCGACACGGCCTTGGCGAGGGGAGCTCCCACACGGCGCTGCTGCGGCCCCGGCGCCGCTCCCGCCCCGCGGGGGCAGCGCCACGACCGCCCGCCCCCGCCTCCCTACAC
>VYXB01007491.1:144576-205691 GCA_013397135.1 Pachyramphus minor
CCCCTTCCCCTCCCCGCTCCCCTCCTCCGCCGGCGCCGGCAGCCGCCGGGGTTACTGGAGTTCAGCGGGGCCGGGAGGATGCGCGGGGCCGCCCGCGGCGCCGGCGGTGAGCGCGGGAGTTGCGCCGGGCAGGAAAGAACTCTCCGGTTGGGGAGCGGGGCAGGAGGGTCTTGGGGTTCGCTGCCTGCTTGTGCGGGCCCCGGGGATGAGCTGCGGGCTCCTGTCCCCCTGACCGAGGTGCTGCCTTGGCCGGGGGTTCCGGTGCTCTCTGTCCTTTCTGGGGTCTGGGTTTTCCCCTCGGCCGGCTGAGCATCCCCCAGTCCGTGCTCTGTCACGGGTGAGACACGGAGCGGAGCCGGGCACCCCTCCTGGAGACGGGCCCTGGAGCATATGGTCATGCTTATGTAAGGAGCAGCCTGCCCGTGGCGTGGAGAACAGGGCTTTTTCCATCTTCTCGACTTCTGTCATGTCAGTCGGTTTTTTGAGACCTTCTGTAGCCTTTTAAAATAAGGTTTGTGATGAGAATCTTCATTTTTCTTCCGTGCTTGAGTAGTTCTGTGTACCAAGTACACTTGTGACAGATGGAGCTCTTAGACGGCTTCTTATCTTCTGGTTGTGCTGCCTTTTTGGGGGTATGTGTGTGGGACCTGGTGCATATCTTTTTTGGTTGGGAGAATAAAGTGAAAGAATCGTGAGTTTTTTTGTGTAATGCACACAAGTATCAGCAAACGAGGGAGAATATTACATACTGGAGGCATACAATGCCACTTATTTACCAAAGAAAAGTGAGATTTGTGTAACGTGTTTGACTCATAAATATTAGCCATTTATGATCTCATTCAGTATACTTTTTTTTGAAGTCTGTAGGTGTTGCGGTATTCATTTCTTATGCAGTTTTTAATAAAAGAGTTTCTGTTAACTTCTGTTTCAGACTTGGATACTTTTACATGTATTTCAGTGAGGGGGTTTTGTCTGTGTAATGTGTCGGTCGAGATCAAATGTGGGAGGAGAAGGCGGCAATATTTACTCTTTGATCACTTTTGTTTGTAGGTCAATGAAGATAAATTGCAATATTAAAAAAAATACTGTGTTAAGGTGGGAGCTGTTAAGATATTGCACCCGGTAACTTCGGTTTATCTGTAACCTTGGCTTAATTTTGCCAGTTATCTTAAATACGAGCTGCCTGTGCACGAGAAACTCTATCTTTTTTTTTTCAAGTTAGCTTTAATAACTGTGGAAATCAGCTCCAGTTTTTGAGTCATAATATCACTAAAGGATTTAATTAATTTGTAAACTCATTATCACTAGGCAGTGTTGTCTTTGTGACCACCATTGTGTGGAAGGATCATCAGAAATCTTACAGAGCGATATAAAACTGCTTCTTGTCCAAAGCACAGGATTCACCTTGTTTGTGTCAGTCTTATGAGGAGCTACTGATGTTAGAGCCACTTGATTCTGGTGGAGATATGAACTGAGCAAGGTGCACTGGGAGAAGTACTGAGGAATTCCTTCCTTTGGAAAGAGATCAGAATCTCACTCCAGTTCAGCAGCTGGAGTCCATAGTGCAGATGCAGAAAGGCACATCATGCCAGTGAGGTCTGAACAAATGGGTGTGTCCTGGAAAACTGTATAAGCCTGCCTTGTGTTTCATGTTGTGCTCGAAAAAACATTCTCTGAGCTGTTTGCTAAACTTGGGTCGGTTTCCTCCTCTTCACACAGACGTGCAGATGGCTTCTCTTCCCGTCCTCTGGAACCTGGGTGGTGGTTTACTCTTCTGAATCCATTTTTAGCTCCAAATGCACCTGGCAGTGTTTGATGTGGTTAGACTGGACAGTTCACTGTAGTTTTGCTTTTTAAGTACTTTTTAAGTTCAGGTCCAGCTTCTTCAGTGTGATTCAGACACCTGAGCCCATTTCCCTCCCCTTGCAGCATCTCCTCTGATTGCAGAGAGGCTCTGCTGCCCTGTAATTAGTCATGTACGCGGGAGGAACACTCAGAAGTGGGTACTTAATCTCATGGAGTTTTTCTGGTTGCATGGCTTGAGTTTGAAAGATGTTTTAAAAGGAACTTTTCTAGATATTTTCACCATTTGATATTTCTGTTTCATGAGCCTGGGGCTGCAGGAAGCTAAGCTGCCATTTCACAGGGCTGGAAGCTGATGCTCTTTATTTACATGACTCAAACAGATAAGGGAGCAGCAGCAATGGAAACTATCAGTGTGGACCTAGAGAAATCTTTACAGCCTTATTTTATATTGTAACTTCTTGCCAGTCAGGTAACTAGTTATTGGCATTGCAGATTCTAAGCATAGGCTGTGTCTGAAGCTGAAATGGCTAAAAACTGCCTGAGCAACTGTGGAAGATGAAATATATTTCATCCTGCGGTGTAACTTCATCCTGGTAACACATTTGGGTTGCAGGGATTTTTGTGAGGCTGATGGGGTATGGCAGCTTTACTTGTGTGTCTGGTCGTCCTGTGATCCAGCTCTGTGAGGTGGGATGTCACAGACTGCATCATCCCGGGCTGTCATTAGTGTGTAGGTCCTCTGGGTGTTCTCCTCTGCAGAGGCGCTTTGGGATTGCTGCCCAGATTTTCTCAGAATGTGCTGATACAAATGTGGTTAGGCAGGCTGGTAGGTGTGGGCTTGCAAACACGGCTGTGATGGCAAAAAAAATGCTGAATAACTAGTTAATAAACCAAACCTGAGATTGGTAAGAAACAGTGAAGCCAAAAAGGACCTCAGAGGAGTTTAGTTTGTTCATTCAATCTAGAGTTTCTTCTGAAGACTTTAATTAAAGATATTATTAATTACAGTTTAATTTTAATGAATTAGACTCCTGTCTTTCAGGTGCCTGACTAAACCACAATCTTAAAATCAGGCAGCCCCTCTTAGTGTGACAGGGTTTGAACTGATCATACGCGGGCAGAGTGTGGATCCTGTAGGAATCCACAGAAGGATTTTGCTGCATAACTGGTGGATTTGTTAATCTTTGTTAACACATGTTAGTCCCCGAGTTCAGCTCCCTGATCTTACCTGCTCATTATGAAAAATAAAAGGCAGGATGTTTTACAGGCTGCCTATAAATAATAGAATGCATTTCTGTATAATTGAGAGTGGGCTGAAACTGTTCATAGTGTATAAATGGACTCAAGAAATAAATCTTTTAAA
The DNA here is from genome assembly GCA_013397135.1 of Pachyramphus minor. Lineage (NCBI taxonomy): Eukaryota > Metazoa > Chordata > Aves > Passeriformes > Tyrannidae > Pachyramphus > Pachyramphus minor. Next base: position 147,746 of record VYXB01007491.1, read on the forward strand.
AAAATGTAACAGCTCTGTGATACGTATCTTCATTTTCCTGAATTGGTTTTCTTCTCGCTCATGTGAAACTTGCTGGACTTAATGAAAGTTGGAAATGTAGATTATTTTTTTATTCTCTGCAGTTAACCTTCTCTTCTCTAGTTGTTTTTCTTTTTTCAGTATACCTTTTAATGTGAATGCATGTTCACTGAAGTCCCTATGAACAGATAAGAGGTTGACCTAATTTGTTTTGCAGTAATATTTGTTTTGTGCAAAATATGTTCTGTATTTGTTTGGAATGGTTAACCTTAGCTGTGCCCTAGTTCACAACTGAATGAGTCTTGGGCAAGTAGGAATTTAGGAATTACTGTGTTTTCTAGGTAGAAATACCAGTTCTCCAGTCACACCACTGCAGCAGCTCTGTAGCAATCTCTGTTGTCAGACCAGATGGGAAACAAAAAAAGAAAAAAAAAATTTGATTGTTCTTGTTAACTGCTTGCATAGCAAGATCAAGCTTTCTGTATGCTGACCAACTCTCTCCAAACCTTTTAGCTGAAGGCTAAATACTCTCTGGTTATTATGTGAAATTACTGAACTATTGTAGTGATCTACGAGAACTGAATATTATTGGAAGCGGTGACTGGATGCCAGTGACAGTGTTGCTGTGCACGTCTGCAGCGTTTCACTGCTTTCTTAGTACACTTGGTATCTCGCTGGATCTGGCCTTCTCAGCAGAAATTTTTGAGTGCTGTCCTTGTTAGCCAGTTTGAATTGTATGGGGAGCAAGATGTCTTTTCTTTTACTTGCCTCTGCATGGGAAACAGCTCTTTTGATGGATCGGTGACTCACATACTCTGAGTTCCAGGTTTGGGGTTTTTTCCTACAGACTCAGACAGGGAAATTCTTTTCTGAGTGCATATCTGATAAACCTTTTTGTCTTGTTCCTTCCATTTGCTTCCTTTTTTTTCTCCCTCCCAAAATGATGACATAGAGATCTGAGTCTCTGAAGAATGGATTTTGTCTGTACTTTAAATTCTTTTTGCTCCCCAGACCAGGACAGGTATAAAGAGGAGTGGTTTTGGGAAGTGAATGGGTACCACTCAGCTGTGGGTCTAATTTTAGTTTTTGAACTGTTACACTGAACTCTTTCCTAGCTACAGATAGGAGTTGTAGATTTTACATTGGGTTTATTTTTTTTCCCTCTTCAAAGTCTGTCTAGCAAAGTTTACCTGATAGCAAGCAAAAGCTTTTCCTGGTGATATTTTTGGTTCCAGAATGTATTGCTGAAAAATAATCTTAAGTGGTAACTAGACTGTAGACCAAAGGCAGCTTGTCAACGGACATACCCAAAGTAACTAAAATTTCGTAGATGGGAGAAACTGAAGTTGAAATTGTCTCTTTTGGTTTTTAGCCAATCTTACCAAGTGTTTTGGGTTTTAATGCTGCAGCAGAATGAGCATCTTGTTCACAGATGTGAGGCTGAATGCTGCAGTAACAAGTTTGGTTTTGAAGTTCTGCTCTTGTCTGGAATTACTGTCTCTTTCTGTGGCGAAATAACTCCTAAATTTGCAGATATTCCAGTGTATTTCTGTAGCTATTAATTAACTTCCCGATTAATGCTTTCCTAAATGCAGAAACTCTACTCTGTTAATGTAATTTTATACCTGCTTGGATGAATGGACGCAGGTTTTTTTGTGGCCACATGTTCTGCTTTTTACCAGGGCGTATTTTCTGCCTGTGATGTAATAGATTTATGTTGGTGCAGAAACAACAGTTACACTGGTTTAAGTGGCAGAATTCACAGCTTCAGCTGAAATTTTATGTCATGATAAAACTTCAGAAAGAAAATTCTGTCAAAGGGAAAATGTGTCTTATCTTTGAGGGGGTACATGTCCTATGAGCACACGCAAGGTGATCTCTTCTGCTGATGGAATGAACTGGGACAGACTTGGGACAGTCTTTTTTTTTTTTTTAATTTACTTATTTATTTATTTTTAGCTAATTCTGCTGTTTTCTTTAAAGCTAACCAGGAATATGCTTTTGACAAAATGGGTATGTCAGGTGACAGAGGGACTTTTGAGAAATCCTTGTTAGAAAACAAAAACAAACAAACAGTTTTGATGGAAAATTTTTAAAAGCTTGTTTTGGTCAAATAGCACAACTTCAGGTGTGAAGTTTGAAGTTCTTGGTCCTGGGTTTGGCTGTGATAGAGTTCCTTCCTGGTAGCTGATGCAGTGCTGAATTTTGCATTTAGTGTGAGAACTACGTTGATAACACACTGATGGTGTTTACTCTAAATCAAGAACTCTTCAGTTTCCTGTGCTCTGACAGTGAACAGGTGTGCAAGAAGCTGGGAGGAACTGGCCAAAGGGATATTTCATGCCATAGAACATCATGTCCAGTATATAAACTGGGGGAAATTGGCTGGGGGCCACCAATTGCTGCTCAGGGACAGGCTGGGCATCAGTGAGTGGTGAGCAATGGTTTTGTGCATCACTTGTTTCTCTTGGGTTTTATTCCTCTCTTTTTCTTTTGTGTTTTTGTTTGTTTATATAGCTTTGTTTATGTTTGTTTTGGTGGTTCTTTGTTTTTGTTTGTTGTCTCCCTTTCATTGCAGTTGTTATCATCATTACTTTATTTAATTTTAATTATTATGCTGTTCTTACCTCAATCCAAGGGTTTTACTTTTTTTCCTGATTCTCCTCTCCATCCCACTGGGAGAGGTGATGGTGAGTGAGTGGCTGTGTGGTATTAGCCGCTGGCTGGGGTTAAGCCATGACAGGCTTACCAAGACTGTTCTTTTTCTTCTGATTTGGAACAGGGAGGTGTTTGAAATCATGGGAAAAAAATTTTGAAACACAAACAAGTCGATTCCCAGTCCTTTTTCTGTCTTTGTACAGCAAGTGACCTATTTTTTTTTTTTTCCCTAACGTCTGAACATCCAACAACTCTTGTCATCATCATTTGTCTAAAGGTTTTAGAGGTTTAATGTTTGGTTGGTTTTTTTGTTTGTTTTTACACCAATCAAAATAATGTATTGTGAGAGCTCTTTACAATATAATGAGCTTAGAGCAATGGACGTTGTTGCTTGCCTGTGTTACGTTCTGTTAGAACTTGGCAACCATTACAACTGAGGCTTTATTTAACACATCCGCATTTCTAGTGGAGTTAATTTTAAAGGGTTTCTTATTTGTATTGGATGGTTTGTCAGTCAGTGACAGAAGATGCTGTGGAGCTGCAGTGGCTGCCCCTCACAGTCCATCCCTTGTGACATGATGTGGTTTTCAAAGTTTGTTTTGCTTTTGTTTTAACGGCATTTGAAATTTAGATTGTTTTCTTAGATAATCTAAATGCTGCACTTTTTGGCTCTCTGAGCATGTTTGTAAGAGCTTTAGAGGTAGAATTATTCAGCTTAATTTGAATGTGCTGACCCTCAGTTAACTTTCAGTATTAAGAGAAATTGTCTGTGAAATTCTGGTTTTAGAGTAATTAGGAAAGTGAAAGCTCAAGTGAAAATTTCCTTCTTGTCCTACATGTTTGGTTGTTGTTGATGACTTGAAAAGGTTTGATGGTTTTGAGAGTGTCATTTGGAATCAGGTACTTATTGTCTCTTTACATGGATATTTTTGTGACAGTGAAAACCTGTCAGTCAGTCCCTGCCCACCCCTGTCCTGATCTACTTGGAAAAGGAACCCAGCAAAAAAACAGGAGACAGCTTATTTTCAAAGTTTTAATTAAATTTGTGGACTTGGCAAAATAGAAAATCTTTGAGAAATTCCAGGACATTTAAAATATTCTCATATGAATTATTTAAGCTGTGTGCCCTGGTGTTTCATGTAACTCTTTGTATATAGTCTGTGTAACTCCCAATTTTGTTTGTACAGTACCATCCCTTTAAACTCCATCTTCCATTGGCATGAAATGCTGAATGCTCGGATTCTGAGGTAGCTGCTTGGGTGATAGTTTTGATTGTTCATTCTAAATATTTGTAGTCTTGTGGCTGACCTTTTAATATGTTTTGGGCTGCATTGTGAAATGCTGGTGGTGTGTGGGGTGCCTCACGTAGTGGGAAGGCGCTTCCTGTGCGAGGGGAAGGATGTGCTGCCCTTGGGGTTCGTTGAGCTGTTGCAAGAGCTCTGTAAAAAGTGCCAGCATTTACATAACTTGAAAAGTCAGACTGAGGGCTAGACAGTGGCAACAGCAGCCCTGCAACCTGAGGTTTATTGAGCCATATCTCAGTTTTGATCTGTCCTGACTTCTTGAGCTGAGTTAATTTTATGTCCTCATGCCTCGCCAGGTGTGAATGTGGCTGCAGGTGTGCACAGGAAGAGTTTGTGGTAGTGCCTTGGCTATGACAACACAAGTAAAACCTCACATGAGGATTGTGTGTCTGTGTGCGTTTTTTTTTTTGATCCTGTGTATTTGCATGGTTTCACTTCATGCTGTGCTTCCATGTTGGCTTGAGGTATAAAACTTGCACAACTGAAAAAATTTTTATAATTTACACAAGGACAATATGAATACTTTATAAAAGTCTTTTTGGCTTTTGGCTGAGGTCTTGGATGCTACATTAGTGCAAACAAGAGTGAAGGTTTATTCAGTGCACACCCTTGGACCACTTTTATGTCATTAATCTGCCCTCCCTCCCATTTTACAGTATCACTGTGGAAAAACTGCTTAGCAAATTGACCTTTATATAGCAAAAATAGAAGCTGTCCTGTTTGGATTTGAGTTTAACTCAGTTGATTCATTCAGTCGTTTGTGGCCACACAGGAAGCCCCATTCATATGATCACAAAGCCTAATGGCTGTTTATACAGTGGGATTGATCTGATTACTCTTCTCTCTCTTGTGCTATTTACAGTCTGCTGCCAATTCACAGAAAGGGAAGAGAATGGCTGCAAAGGAGAAGTTGGAGGCAGTATTAAACGTGGCCCTAAGGGTCCCGAGCATCATGCTGTTGGATGTCTTGTACAGATGGGATGTCAGCTCATTCTTCCAGCAGATCCAAAGAAGTAGCCTGCACAACAACCCTCTCTTCCAGTACAAGTACTTGGCCCTTAATATGCATTATGTGGGTAAGTATACATCTATTAAAGAGAAAGTACCACTGTACTAAATACCTTTTCCCTTAATAAATTAATTTTAAGAATTTGGTAATGCCATCATACTATATTGATTACAACGAATAACATGCTAATATATTTATTACAGTTCTGCCCAAGGGGCAGTTTATGTTAGCAATAAAGAATTCCTGTCCAGGGTTTTCTACTGAACTCTGCTATTTAGCCTTGACAGATAAATAGAGTAAATCTGGTGTTTGGAAACACGGTTGAGGCCCTGAAAGAAAAGCACGGTGACTTTGGCCTGTGTCTGACTGATGAGGAAGCTGCTGTGACATGTTGTACAGACGAGAAGTATTATGACATTACTGGCATTAAACAAGAGATGAGAGAAAAGGTGGCCTGGTTTGGACTAACCAGGCACCAGACATTTAGCTTTCACTGCTGCACAGATCTGTCATTTCAGTTTTCAACCTTATGAGCCATCTGTGTGCTATGAGTGGATTCTGGTAGGTAACAAGTCCTTGTGTTGAAGATAAATGGACAAAATTATTAACTCAGCTCAGGCAGCTGAGGTTTGAACCTTGGCCTGCAAGTCTAGCTCTGGAATGCTAAATGTGTGTTTTTAGGAGATGAAAGGATTGATGTTCTGGGACCTGCTCTCCAGGTGAGAATGTGATTCATCTGCACATGGGGTTAATTAGGGATTGGATTCAGGCTGTTGAGGTTGATAGTCAGTGCACATCTGCCTGAGCACTGCCTGGTTGGAGAGAAATGGATAGCATATAATCTTCCCACTCTGCAGTGTTTCTTCCTTGTAGAGGGGTTTGGAGGATAAAGATGCACTGCAATCAGCTAAAGGAAACACACTCTAGTGAAGTAGTTAGAGAACTGTGGGTTTTTGAAGTAGCGTGTCCTGATTTCAGTCCTAACTGCACAAGTGTTGTGCATGTGACTTCTCTTTTTTTTTAAGTTATTAAATGTCTGCAAATGATTTACTGCATTAAAAATATGTGCAGCTTTCTTTGTTATGGCTGCACTATACTTGTGCTGGGATTACAATGGACTTGCAGTGCTGAAAGTTGGTGTCCCTTTTCCTGTGTCTGTGGGAGAGGACATCTTTGGAGCTGGAATGTGACACAGGACCAGGTGACATGTAACTGCAGCTGGCTTTCCCATGCACTTGTATAGACACATGTACCTTTGAGGAATTAGTTTATCAGATCAGGTTCTAATCAGAACTGACAGTTGTGCAGTAGGTTTTCAAGATGTCAGTGTGTAATTTCCAGCTGTCACATCTTTATAGTTATTTGATGATCTTGTCCTCGCTGAAGTATGTTGAGATACACCAACAGAAAGTGCTACAGAGAGGGTGAGTGTTGTTACCAAAGTGTTTCTTTCTTAAATGCTATTTTAATACTAAACAAGTGGATTCTGACTTTGCTTCTCGTACAAGGGATACTTTTGTGTATCACTCAATCACTCAGCAGTTTTGCTTTTATAATGCTGAGTATCTGTACTTTTACTGCTCCACCTGGTTGTTGCTGAGCAAGAAGAGCTTCTAAGTTGTCAAAAGAGTTGTCTATTTTAAAAGATTTTCAGACAGTTTTTAGTGACAAAACTTGTGGCGTGCTCAAACTTTTCAAATAAAGTTGATTTGTTTCCATCCCTTGGTTGGTGGGGTTTTTTTAATAAGCTTTGTCAGGGTGAGTCAGGGCTAAATCAATTTGCATGCCTACATGACATTTTATATAAATTTAGTTGCTTCAGTTTACAGTATAACATTAATTAAAATGACGTATCAAAATATATAAATTGGATTTGTAAGGAAAACAAAGTGCTTTTCCACCAGTTCGGGGAATTAAGCTTCTTTGAAGATACGTTGGGGAAAATTAACTGCCAGTGTATAATTTAAATAACAATTTACTGTGGATGTGTTTCAACATGCTAATCTATTTTATTTAGGAAAAGAAAAATCCTCTGTTCATATTTGCAGTTAGGAAACACAGCATCAGCAAAAGCTGTGGCAGCTTTGCAATGTCAAACAATCACTGAATTTCCCATACAGGCAGTGTTAGATACTGTCTCGTAGAAGTGCTTCCAGCCCTGAGGAAATTGGGTGCATCTATCTTGAGCAGATGCACAAGGAACAATTTGATTAGAGACCTATAAAAATTAATAAACTCTACCAATCTTGATATAGTGAACCTTTTCCTGGAACTAAGGAGGCAGAGTTGGAAATTTGCTCAGAACGGGGGGTTACAGGAGTATCTTTTCTATTTTAATGCATTGAATGAAGTGATGTATTTTACAGTGCGATTCACATTCCAGTTAACAGTACTGGGAGTATAATAAAAGCCTCTAGGATGCAATTTGTTCTTTGAAACAACTTTTCCCTTTCATATCTTTCCATGAAACAGCCCTTATCTGCCTTAGTGAAGGAAAATATTCAGTCCTGATAATCACTTAACCGCAAGTTCAGCTGCATGAAATGTAACTAAATATGCATAAACCAAAGCAATGCAAACAGCAGAGATAAAGTTCTGGTTAGAATTGGTGAAGGTAAGAAGATTAATTTAATACGAGAAAAGTTACTTTGCAATTTTATGAACTTTGTCAGATGGCACTGTGGTTACTGTTTAGGCAGGTGTGAAAGGCCTGCATTAGTCTTCAAAGGTGTATAAAATTTGTGTTCTATTCTTTTATTTTATAATACTGTTTTTCTGCATATGAATTATCTTATAGAATTACCATTAAAATTGTTTTCCACTTGTGAAAACTTTCCTAGGTTTAAGTCTGCTTAAAAAGATAAATATCAAACTTATTTAAATGACAATTTTGGAATGTCTCCAGCAGAAAAATTTTTGTTCTGTGTACATGGAAATTCATAGTTGATGGTCACAGGGTTGCCTCAAGCTTAAAACTTGATTGACCAAAATGAGTTCTGGAAATATTTTTGGTACATCTTACAGAAGACTTGCCAGATGATATATTGAAAACTTAATTTAAAATTACTAGGGATACATTGGATGAAATTTCTTTTAGTTTGCTACTTCTACTGGCTATCTGTAAAAACAGGCAAGAATTGGATAAAATAGGGCTGCAGCCAAAATTTAGGTGCACATACTGGTGTTATCCAACCAGAAATTATATTTAAAATAGGAAAAAATTTTTTGCCCTCTGAAAGGAGTAACATGGAAGGTTTGGTTCTATAATCTGGCCTGTTTAAATACAATAAAATATGTACATGCATGTATATTTTTCTCTTTCTTTCTAAGACTCTGGAAAAAAACCTGAATTATTTGCCTCATTTGCAAATGTAATCTCTGAGTGAAGGTGCATCGTGTTCTTCCTGACGTGTTCAGGAGTCAATGACACTACATTCCCAGGGCTCTCTCCCAAATACCCCCAAGTCATCCCATTTAGTTGTTTTGGTAACCCATCCAAACAGTCAGGCTGAGTGTGATAACGTGTGCAGTGGGCTGTATAACCAGATATAATTCTGACAGTTGATACTCTTTCTGTCTGTTACCTTATACAGGGATCAGGGGGAAAGAAGCTTAAAAAGCAAACCAGCTTTTTTGACCGCAGCTGTTGTAGGTATAATGTGGTTTCATTAAGATTTTATTGGAATGATTTTGTATAAATTTAAAGTAGCCAGTTGTTCATGAAAGATCTGTGCAAACTAAAATGGCTTTTATCTCAAACCTCTTTATAGGGTAGACTAGCACTTACTGCTTGGGTGTTTTCTTCTGTGCTGTAGAGTAGTCTGAGAAAACAGATGTAACTTTTTTATTCTTTTGATGAAGAAAGTGGAAAAAGTTGAAACCACGTAATTTCCTCCTGTGAAGGGCAAAGCAGTGCTGTTTGTGCTGACTGGTAAATACTCTGAGCTAGATGGAGAGTCATGAGTTTAACCTGTAGTTAGTCAGACTTGCAGTTAAGAGTCACTGCCATACTCGGGACACAGAACTGCACTAAATACAGGGTTTTCTTACTTAAGAGTAAAAATAAAGCAGTTTTATATCTCAAACCATATTTGTTGTGACAAAAAAAATCTTGGGGAAAAAAAAGGTAAGAAAACACTTCAAATATTTGGCATAGGTGGAAGGTGTGTCATCTGTCACAACCCTGTCTGTAATCAGTTTCTTGAACCGTGTGGTTAATACCTTAATCTATTGGTCACATCACTTGCTAGGTGTGAACTCCTTGTTATGAATGCTGCCTTTGCCAAGGGGCTTGAGGGAGGAGAAACCTCCTGAACTTCCTGTGTGTTTGCTGACTGCACACTTTGGTCTGCTCACTGCTCTTTAAGCTCTTTTGCTTTAAGTAGAAGATCTCTTGTTTGGATTGCTTTCTTGTGTTGCCTTCTAAGAGGAAAGATATCGTACATTGGTACAAACACAGTAAGAGCTGCCAAGTGAAGCTTCAGTGTGAGAAGAAAGAAGAAGCTGGTTCATTACAGAAACAAATTTCCTAAAATTGTGAGGATATGACCAAATGTGTAAATGCAGTTAATGCATACAAAGACAAGGTGCTGTTCAGATTCAGCATCTCTGGGTTTGCTGTCCCATGTCTTCTGTCTCTCTCCTGTCAAAACCATTTAGATAAATGGGTAGTAGAACTATTTTCTGAGTGTTACTATTTTATTTTAAACTGTAGCTATTTTTAACCAAATGCAATTTTATGACGTGGACTTGCTCTTCATTTCTTAAAATAATTACTCATGTCCTCTCATTTTCTTTTTGGATAAAATGCAGTTCATGCTGCAGTTGGTGGACACAGAAGGAGGCAGAGATTGTGCCGTGCTCAAAATCCAGCACATCCTTTTTTCATTTTCCAACTTGAGGCTGCCAATTCCTGTACTGCTCCCTTAGTGCTGTAGGCTTTTACTAAGCAGCTTTCTCAGCATGTGGATACTTTCAGGTAACTGTTCTGTATAAAGCTGGTATTTCTTTTTGGCAACCCACATCACTTCTTGTTTAAAATAAAAGGAAGCCACTACCAGCCTTTTTGAAAGGAGATGCTTAAAATTTTTGACTCTAAGTACCAGCCTCATGACAGCATGGTAGTTTGTCTTAATGATTTAGAATAGATTGTGACTTTTTATATTTTCATGGTTCCACTTCTGTGTTTTATTCCACTGCTCTGAAATATCTCCATGCTTGCAGTTAGTTCCAGAACTCTAATCATTAGGTATGTTGTCTTATAGAAACAGCCTCTGAATCATTATGGCAGAACTAAAACCAAAAGTCTATTTTACTTGGTCCGACAATACTGCAAATCTCTGTAAGGAACTCAGTTCTTGGATTATTTATATTTAGAGTGCCCAATCTCTTATGCATTTAAAAATTCAAGAAACAGCTGTTTATGGCAGTACCCCTGTAATGAGTAAATTGTTTTGTTGGCATTATTTTCACTGAGATGTGCAGATGTTGATAACAGGATTTCTGATCTCTGTTTACAGTTGCACTGTGCCATGATTGAGTAAATACTAATTTCCTTGTGTGCTTTCTCAGTTTAGAACTAATTTTCTGTCATTTTCTGAAGGGCAAAGTATTTGCCACATCAGTTTCAAGTAGAGCACTTCTTGCAGTGAATAACATTTGTTCAGGAATTTTGGCTGAGTGGGAGGGTGAGGAAGAGGTGTGCCTTGGCATTGCCAAGCGAAAACATCACTCCCCAGAAATGCAATGCGTCATAAAGCCCGCAACACATGTGGCTGCCTGGAACAGGCACTCAGGTAGCAGCAGTGGCACTGTCTGGGTGAAAGCTGCCTTTGGTGGTGGTGATTCTGGTGCCTTGGTGGCTGCTCAAGGCTGAGGGGTTTTGGTGTTCTGTGCTCTCCCAATGGCTTTGCTTCTAGGTTGATTTGAGGGGCAGGTTTTGCACAAGCGTTGGAAGTCACCTCTGATGCAGGAGCGGTGTCTCTGTGTGGTGGCAGAGGGTCTGTAGGACGTGGCCTTTTGGTAACAGAGCAGGTGAATGACTGTCCCTCTCAGAACAACAGCAGAGCTGTCCCAGTCACTTCAGAAGACTCCAGTCTGAGTTACCCTTCAGATGATGATTAATACAAATTGAGGATGTACAAGAGCTTTTTGTCTCCCCTTTTATGTGATTTAAAAATAAGTGGCTGTTGGGGTTCCTTCTGGGCTTGAGCTTGGGTCTCCAGGGAAGGGGCCACAGAATCTGCCTGGTAACTTGTGCATCATGTCTTTACCCTGAGCTCTAAAGTGTATCTTTTAAACATCATCCACTCTTGACACAGATGATGTGGACATTGACAGTTTATTAAATCTCTGTGTAAATTGTAGTGTAACCAGTCTGGTTTTTGGTTATCCTGAGAATTAGACACACTGAAAATAAATGTGCCAGCTGTTGTTCTAATACTTCTGCCAGCTCAAATACAGTCTTTCAGAAGTGTGTCATGGTACTTTCATGTTGTGGCCAGTCTGAATAAACTGAAATGGGGACAGTAAAGGATTTGGCTGAAGTAAAGTGACTGATTCAGTAGTGCAGTGATCCTGCATTGAGCCAGGAGAGATGGGTGTTGTGGTGGTGTCTGTGGCTCAAGACTTGCTGCTTCACAGCAGCATGACTATGCAAGTTGTGATAAGATGGACGCTTTATCCTCCCAGGGTATGGGCAAGTGGAAGTTAGGGCCCCACAAATTCTTTTTCAGTAGAATTCAGTTAATTGTTCTCTTACTTTCTGGCATGGCAAGAGTTGGTGTGGTTTTATTAAGAAATGTTATAAACTCTTTGATGTGCAAAATTCTCATTTTTAGACTAAATGCACAGGAAACTTTTGAGTAATAATGTGAAGTGGACGCAAGGGATCTGTAATCATGCAAATGAACACTAAAGTGTTTAATAAAGAGGATGAGTTGCGACTTTGATCATGCTCCAGAAGCCTCTGCTGTGTGCAGTCAATAAACCTCAGACTCCTGAGTTGGCAAAGAGGCAATTTGGGTGAGAGAAGCTGGGAAACACCTTGGTGGTGCACAAATGGAGGGAGATTGCTGAAAGGCAATGTGTGAGCTGCTGCTCACAGTAACAATGAGCATTGCACAGCCAGAGATTTTCATTGAGCTGAATCAACAAGTTGTAAATGAGGTCGTGAGCCAGTTAATACATGTGTTCTTGTCCAGCAGGGTTTAACTTTACTTTTCTGCTTAGTATTATTTTCACAGTTTATTTTCTCTGGTGGGGCCTAAATCTGCACCATCTTTCACAAGAGGCAGTAGAAATTCTCTTCTTGTGCTCCTGAATAGGAACTGAGTGGGGGATCTGTGTATTTTTAAGGTTGGCAGAATGTATCTCCTGTAGTGCTCCTTAGAGCTGGAAGCCTAAAGGTCTCAGTCGCTTTCTTGGTGGCCTGGCAGCAGGGCACTATGACTGTATTCAGGAAAGAGATTATTCTGTCTTGTCTTTTTTCTTTTTTTTAACGTGTGTTAAACCCATTTCTTTACTGAGGCAGGAATTGTGCTTCCCTGAGCCTGCTGCTTACCCTTCAGCAGAGATGTACTTGGTGAGTTAAGAGACAATACACTCAAGTCTCAAGAGCAAAAATAGCACAACCTAAATCAAGGGAGCGGAGTGCTCACTGCAGACAGAGAGCTCAGAAAGCTTTGGTTGGAAGTGAGCTTTAGTTACTTTTAACCCATGTCTAAAGCCTGCCCAGCAAAATGACTGTTTCTCAGTCTGTAAATCCTTGTGTGTGGGGACTCTCTCCAAAGGGGTACAAGTTCTCAGCATCGTGACTTTTTTTGACAGAGAAGGTGCAAATGAAAACAGAATGTAATGATTTGGATGAGAAAGCTACTGTGAGAAACTTCATTTCCTGGTCCTTTTTTTTGGAGTGGAATCTTGTTTACGCCATACACTAATTACATCATTTGTCTGGGTGAGAACAAAGGGAATAGAATATTACTGAATTTGAGCTTGTCTTCCTTTTCTTCTGCAATGAGATGGTTTGGTAATGAATTATTTGCCTTTTTTTTTTGGCAGAGGCGTTCTTCATAGAAATGAGGTTGGTACCACTTTGGGAATAGGGCCTCTGCAGTAAAAATGCAAATATTGCAGTATGAAGTGTGTTGAAATCTCCTTCTTATCAAGTCACAAGAGAGAATTGTAAATAAGAGTGAATGGGAACTACTGTAGATGTCTGTTGCTCTGCCCCTCTTCAAAATCCAACAATTAGACCAAATGGCTACTTTAAAGTGAACATTTAAATTCCAGCCCAACCTCGTGAGTGGTGGAGTTCATTGCTCAAGCTTCTGCAATAACCTTGGCTGTCTTGTGCTGCTTCCTTGCACAGTGTTATGAGCATCTGTGCTGTTTGGAAGCTGGTTAGAAGGCACAGTATCTGTAGTCATTTTGTCTTCTGACTTGTGTTTTGTTTTTGTTTTGTTTTGTTTGTTTTTTTTTGTTTGGTTTTTTTTTGTTTTGTTTTTTTTTTTCCTTTAGTGTATCCTGAAGGATCCTAACTATTTTGGTTAAAGTTGTGATCATGTAGAGAAGAAGAACGAACTTCAGTAACCTCTACAATCCTTCCATCTAAGTTGTCTGTGTTAGAGTGCAGTTGCTGCCCTCTAAAATGTCTTACAGAAATGATCCTACCATCACTCAGGTACATCATCATGTGGCCAAGGAGCAGACTTTCATGTGATAGAATAAGGTAAAGGAGATGGCAGAGCTTAAATACAGATACAGTAAACAGGTATTCTAAGACTATTTATAGAATAATTGAGGAATAAAGACTGCATAATAAACTCCACTTAGTTCTTCACCTGAAGCTGACTCACAGGCTACAGTGAGAAGGAAAGGTTTAGAGAGATTTGACTCACGTGCTGGAATGATAAATGGGTGTGGGTTGTTTCACAGGGAGAATTGTCCCTCACTAAGGAATCGAGGGAAGGGGGTAAATGCAGCAGAAATGAGGTGGAAGAATGTCAGGGGATGGTATGAGAGCTGCTGGATCCAGCTCATGAGGCTGTGGTTGGTGTAGGCTCCCTAAACGTCTTCATGGAGACTTTGCTGAGGAGTTCCTGCTCTTGTCATTTGTATATTTGGTAGAAAAAAGGTGATGAACAAGGAACAGGAATTCCATAAAATACAGGTGTTTGCTAAGAAAACCAATTATACAGAACATCTGCTCTACTTGGCTAACTATAAAAGCATGTTATTCTGTATAAAACAGTTGCTAGAAGGAAACATGTAGTGCTGTATTTCAAGCCCCCTTAAAAAAGCTTCAGATAAAAATTATAGAACCATAGAAGGGTTTGAGGTGGGAGAGACCTTAAAGGTCATTTGGTTCAACCCCTTTGCAATAAGTGCAGGGATATCTGCAGCTGATCAGCTTGCTCAGAACCTCTCCAGCCTGAACTTGAATGTTTCTAGGGGTGGGGCATCCACAGCCTTTCTTGTCAACTTGTTCCAGTGTTTCACTACACTCAGTTCTTTCTTGTATCTCATCTAAATTGATCTTTTTTTAGTTTAGAACCGCTGCTCCTGGTCCTGTCACTACTGGTACTATTATAAAGACTGCCCCCATCTTTCTTGTAATCCCCCTTTAAATACTGAAAGGCTACAGTGAGGCCTTCCCAGAGCCTTCTGTTCTCCAGGCTGAACAGCCCCAGCTCTCTCAGCCTGTCTCCAAAGGAGAGGTGCTCCAGCCCTTTGGTCAAAGTGATACTGTACAGAAACTAGTTACTTGTATCATAATTCATTTTAATAAACTATCAATTATTTCAGCTTTTGAAAGGGCACACCCTCAGACGAAGGTACAACTTGTCATATCCACTTCATGAAGGTACTGGAAAAATTATCTTTAATGTTAAATACATAAATAATATATTGGTATTTAAAATAGGTAAGTAAATAGGCTTTGTCTGTCCTGTCGTCGCTCCTGTCATCTGTCTTACCTTGGTTGATCTCTGCTTGGCATCCTGTGGGCCTGATGCCTTTTCTAGGAGCATCTTGCAGGATAGTTTTTTGAAGACCAAACTGTTGGTAGAATTTTACAGAGGTGGCTTATTGAACATGGCAGATACTAAGCAGCCTTCAAGTACTTCTATGTAAATACTGACTCTGACATAGTATCTTTTTCAAATACTGGGACATACTGTGTTCCCAAGCTGCTTTATAGTAGCTGGTTATGTCACTGCTCATGAGTGCTTAATCTAGAGTTGCATTATTTAAAAAACTCAAGGTATAAATTAACTCAGGAAAAAAAGACTGTGCCTTGTGTTGCTGCATAGATGGATGAAACAGTAAATGTAACATGACTAGTGTAGCTGTAAGGGTCAGGGCAAGTTCTTCTACAGCATTCTGTTCTTAGCTTCAGGGGAGTTCTTGGCTGTTGCTGGATTGTTTTCCTAAATGGATTTCAGTGCCAGGCACTTGAGCTGACCTTCAGACGCAGCATGAGTGCACCGCATTGTGATGGAGAGCTCGGAGATAAAGGTTAGTAAGGGTGTCATGTGCTGGGTTTTTGACCTGCAGCCTGTCTGGGAAAGAGAGGAGTATGGACATGTACCACCCAGTTATGAAGTGGACTTCAAAGTGCTGCTTTGAGTATCCAAATGAGAGCAGGCATGATAAAAGATCAGTGTTCTGCTTGTTGGAGAGTCTGCTGAGCAGCCATGGTCAGAGTAAAGCTGTATCCACATTGTGTGTTTTTCCACAGTCTCACTAAATGCTAACAAGAAGTGCCAGAACTGCTGGTATAAATGCCTACAAATCCTAGGCTGTGCCAATTCTTGTCCCTGATTTATGCAGCAGTGATTAATTTTACTAGTATGAGGTACAGCCTGTGTGTCCCCATCTCAAATTATGGACATGCAAAGAGTCTTCAAACCATAAAGATACAGCAGAAGAATTAAAATGTGTAATGCTAATCAGTGTGGAAAAGTGTTCTGTGTGTCCTGTGTTTGAGGAAAAGGATATTTTACATCAATGTACTGAATTTTGTGATTGGATGGGCTTTTTTCTCCACTGCACTGAAAGTTGCTTTCACTTGGAAGAAGGTGGAGACCTAGGCCTGTTTTCTCTTTGTTGTACAGGTTATGTTCATTGTCTTGTTAAAATACTGTGGATCAAGTCCCCTTCTTGACATGTAGATGTGATCTTACAGAAGCTGGTAAAGCTACTTCTGGTCATGGAGAAGGAAGGAAAAAGGGGCAGGTATTTTGTGTGCTTTGTGTTTTGATGAGAGGAAAATGCAGGTACATGAAATTTAAGCCAAATGAAAACAAAGGCATTGGAGATATGAATAGTTTTGAGTGTTAGTTCATATTTTAAGAAATTTGTGGTTAGATAGTGTTTTTTGAAATATCAACATCTACTTTTTGTTACAGGTTACATCTTAAGTGTTGTGCTCCTAACTTTACCAAGACAACACCTGGTTCAGCTTTACCTGTACTTTTTGACTGCACTGCTGCTTTATGCTGGGCACCAAATTTCCAGGTAAGAATAAATGGATTAATTTTGTTAGCTTGGTTTGGGAATTAGCAAATTAACTGTTACTTTGTTAGTATCTTCTATAAATGGTTTTGTGGAGGCCTTTTTTCTATGTCAAATGCCTAAATATATCATGTTGTTCTTTGCATTGAAAAAGTTTATGGAATTAAATACGCAGTCAAGTAGTTCTTTTAAGTCACTGAAAACACACCAGGAATTTTGAGCTACTTTTCTGTGGAGTGTCATATCCACTAATCTGAGGAAAGAAAGCACTTACCACAAGACTAAATGTGGCCTCTGATGCAATAGTCTGAATTTCTCAATAGCTCAGCTAACATGCTTTCAGCACTGGGGTGTTTTAAAAAGCAGATGGGATGTTACTTGTAGTTCCCTGGCACCTGGAGAGCAAATAGGGATCTGAAAGATGGTAAAAGCAAAGTAATAGTGGGATTTATTCTCAAATTTGTCTTTGTACAATATATTTTAAAATGGAAACAGACAGATGTTTGGGATCTAAAATGCAGAGCGAGAGGCTGGGGAACTCTGCATCAAACAGGACAAAGTCAACCATCTTTCTTTGGCCACAGCTAGATCTGTTGAAAGCCACTGTAAACTCTCAGGATGTCTAATTGGAACCAAAGCAAGTGCCCTCACATTAAAGGCTTTATAGGGGAAGTTTTGAAAATATAGTCTTGAGCTTGACTTCGTTTGGTGCCTGCTGATGGGAAACACTTAAAAATGTGCTTTCAATTGGTTTAAGGGAAGTGATAGTTTTGTTATTTCTGCATTAAAATTGTTGTTCCAAAGCATTTGCTGGAATGCCTGTTGCTTGGTATGTTGCATTGCAGGGGACTGTTAATGAAGGTTTTGTGGCAACTTGACTTGTCACTGTTGTGGCTGTCAGAGTTGCAGTTAATGATTTCCTGAAACGATGAGTGTCCCAGAGAGGAATTATGGTCTCTTATTGCCTCAGTAGGAAGGAAAGAGAGATTTTTATCATCCTCAGGGGAGTCCTGAGTTATTATAGATGGAGTTTGTGGCTGTTTCTTAAAGGGTTGAAGGCTTACTTATTAGAAAAAGCAAACTAAACATTATTTGAGAACTTGTGTTGAAATAAAAATGAAGCTGGTAACAAATGCCCATCAGACACAGGGCTTTGGTCCAGAATATTTACAGCTAGAGATGCATATTATATGCCAGTCTGGATCTTTATATGTTTTATAAGAAAGGGAGATAATACGCATTTGGTTGATACTTGAAGGGATAGATAGCACTGTGTTTGCTTTTAATACCCTTTTTGTTTGTGTTTCTATGTAATAGGAATTCTCACCTCTGTAGCTTTATGAGGTTCGGGACTTCCCAGGCTTCCTTGTAATATGTTTATAACTATTGCTTGGCCTATTTGGTGTGTTCATACTAAGCTTTCTCTATTTGATGCTTCTGGAGTGAGTTAATAAAGACTTTAATTAAATCTTGCATCAGCTGGCACAAAAAATATATTTAATTAGAAGATGTCTTGGATTCAAATAGTCCAGTATTCCCGAGGTATTTTGCAAAGCAGATGTAGTTGCTAACACTTTTGAGTGAGCTTACCCATTCCCTAGACATCAGGCTGATTTGGTTTGGAAGGAAGCAGAGTAAAGGGATTCTCTGCAGCAGCCTTTGTATAATCAGAGAATCATGTGTGAGGAATGGCACTTGCAATGGCTTTACAAAAGAATTTTTGAATCCCGTTGGTTTTCATATTGAAAACAGTAGAGTGTAACAGACAAATCTGTTGGTGGAGCCCATCCTTTTGTTGCCAAAACTATCCAATTCCAACTGATGTTTCTATTTAGCAGCCTGATCATAACAAACATACAGTAGTCACATGGGCAAACTGTTCCTTCATGGTTTTTGTTAGTAGTTCCGCTTAGAGCTGAAAACTTCCAGGGACTTGCTTGCATGCACTACCAGTTGGGATGCTATTTAAGACCAATGAAGAGGTCTCATATTGAGGCCAGTTTGGTTGGTGCAAATTATAGAACAAGACCAGAATCAGCTGGCACTTGTGACTCTGCAGTGTCCTGGAAATTCCGAGCTGTTGAAAGAAAATTCTCAATGCTTTTTTTCCACCCCAGAAATAGCTTGCAGTTCATCTGCAAGTCTGGGAATAAGATCATCTGAATTTTATAGTTAAACTCTAACTTCAGACTTCCAGATCTACATGACCTTGACAAGTCACTTAATTTCTTAAATGTTTGTTTCCTTGTCTGCAGTACTGAGAGCTGCCTTGATGTGTAAAGATGGATTAGCTAATATTTGTGAATACTTGGAGCATCAGAGATGATGTAGTTTGTATGTAACATGTTAACCTGGCAGTTTGGGTGGAAATGACATATCATCTGTTTATGGAAGAAAGAGGAGTCAGCTTTAAAAAACCAAAATACTTGTTAGAGAAATTTCTCTGCACTAGGTTTCCCGCAGCAGAGTCTCCAATTCTAGGAAAAATTAATAATTCAGTGACACAGCAATAGGAACAGTTTGAGCTGAGTGCCTCCAGCCAGGGACCCAGAACACACAAATCCCTGGGCTTTGTACCCTTACAATCTATCCACCCATTCTTCACACACTCTTCATGTGCTTTGCACACACATCTTGGCCCCGTGGTGGGTTTTGTTGTGGGACGTTCTTGTTCCCTGTAGGACTGTGTCTCCAGGTGGGTATTAGCTGCTTTTATCTGGCTGGGTTGCAGGTTCTGCTGGCAGTCATGTCTTCCCTATCTTCCAGTTGACAGCGGTCTCAGGGCATCCCTTTGTGTAACTGAGCAGAAATTCAAGAGAAGTTTGACTTTTGTAGGTGGGAGTTTGCAGGTTGTGGGCCTAAGACTCCAGCAACTCTGACTAATTCATGCTAAGCAAAACTGCTCATCCAAAAAAATACAGTTAAAAGAATTCAGCCAACTAAACCTAATTTACAACAGTCCTGCCATTGCTTTTATTAAGCGTTTCTACTAAGATGTCAGAAGGAACTCATGAATTCTTTCAGGGCCTTTAACTATGACCCTTAGTCTCACATATGTTATTACAAGAAACAGGCACAATATAATCAGAGCAAACAATATCACTGCTAGATGGAACATCTGATTATAGATTCTTCTTGCTGTTGGTGGCTGCCCAAAGAGAGTTTCCCACTATTGGTGTTCTCCCTTCTTCTTCTCTCTTTTCATGACATGATGTATCTCTTCTGCATCACAATGAATGGTGATTAGAGTCTTTTGTCCATGGTTTTGGACACACTCTAACAGTTGATACAGGTGGTTGTGCTTAGGAGCTTCCTCACCAATGAAGGATTCATTCCAATGAGGGCAGGTAATAAATCTTGTGTATAATTGCACTGTAACTATTGATAGGAAATAATAGGAGGTGATAATTAAAATTGCCTCCTACTGTGTTATTAGAGTTAGAAATAATTGGGTGATTATTTGTCCCTGAAGTGCCGTTATTTACAAACATAAGATTGCAGAGTTCTTACACGAGCAAATCCTTTTCCAGCATACACAAGTACAGTTTCAGGGGTTTCTTCAGAATGTATTTCAAGTGACAGACATTTTGTTCAGTGTCAAAACAAATGTCTTGGGCTTTGATGGTTTTGCTTTCACAAATAACTCCCTGTTGTTCCCCTGCAACACATGCATCAACACTGACAGTCTGCCGTTTGATACTGTTTTGTTGGGCCCATATTCTCTGTTTCAGTGGATAGAGTGCAGTTCTATTGTGATTCAGTCCTAATGCAGGGATTGGGTGTGTGGTGTATATAGCTGTGTTGCATATTGTTGAGACAAAAGCTGTGGCCTAATTATATGGGAAAATTGGCTGGGTACCACCACAGTTGGAGTTCTCTTTCAAAATCAGTTGCATTTTCCAGATTTTCTTTTTTAAATTTCAATGGGAGAGATACCCCATTCCCCTTCTCTTACATTTTTGGCTGCTGTAGATTGTATCTACAGTTGTGCTTGGATGCAGTTAAGAGCCAGTGCTGATTTCAGAAATTTGTGTGATCAGGTGGAGGTGTAGCTAAGCTTGTTGTGTTGGGCAGTGAGACAATGTTTGGTATCAAGTTAATTATTTTCACAGATCACATTAACATATATTCTATTTACTTGAAATCTGGTGTCCAACCACATGCAACAGCTGGAATTGAACATTAAACAGCAGTCAGAAGCACTGGGGCAATGAACTGTGGTCTTGCTGGTTATCTCTGTTAAATCTGGATCTTGAGCTGTATCTGATTCACAGCAAAAAACGAGAGCTCCTTCATGGGGTTTTGTAGAGATTTGGTCACCCAGCCCATAAAAATCCTCACAAACTTCCTCCCCTTTAATCTTGTTAACTTGATACCACACTGGGTCATACATTGATTTTATACTTAGCCATGCAGCTGTGGTCATCTGGGTTAACAGCACCAAGAGTAGGGAGCTGTCTCACTTCATCTCTTCAGAGTATCAATTCTTCCTTGTGCCATCATTCATTAGCTGGATGGTTACTCACCACTCGTTTGACACGAGAATGGTGTATCTAATTTTCTTTCCCTAAATCAGTAATGCATTTGTCCAGGGCTTTTATCCTCTAAGCGGTGTCGTAAATAAGTGAATCTTAATTGATTGAAAGTTCCATGTAGTGGCCAAATTTCCTGGGGCCCCCACCAGCTGTCCTAGTAATATATGGCCATTCCTCCTGGCACAAGGCCACTGTGTGCCTTTTAGATAATTGAGCTGTATCATAAATCTTTTCCCAATTTTTCCATACTTCAGCCAAGGGTATCCCCTTTTCTATGCCAAGAAAGAAGAAAGAAAAAACAATAAAAAATACTTTTAGGGTGACCCTCCTGTTGATTCACGAGGTTCAGAAAGAAACCCCTTGCTTTCTGAACTCCTTCTCAGAGAGGAGTGTAGGTGCAGCTGAATCCAGTCTTAGTCTCAGACTTGGCCAACAGTTGTTATCTGAGGGATTAAATTTCCCATTGCTAAGAGGGACTTGAGCCCCATTTAAATGTGGAACTTGAACCCCGTTTCTATGTGCAGCCTTCTGCTGATCAGGCTGCACACCCATAAGTGAGCTGCAGCAGTGGGGGTCTCAAACCCACTGCAATACGTTCTCCAAACCTGCTTAAGGAATTTTAACACTTACCCTTCAATGCCTCCTGCTCCAAAGGTCCCAGGTGAACTCACCCAGTGCCAGCAGTTTTATTTGGAGATGAGAGAGTGTGAAGGTGGTGACCTAAGGTCCCATTTGATCACCAAATTTCTTGCTCTAGGTTTTCCGCAGCAGAGTCTCCAATTCCAGGAAAAAATTAATAATATTTAAATAAATTCAGTGACACAGCAATAGGAACATTTTGAGCTGAGTGCCTCCAGCCAGGGACCCAGAACACACAAATCCCTGGGCTTTGTACCCTTACAATCTATCCACCTGTTCTTCACACACTCTTCATGTGCTTTGCACGCACATCTTGGCCCCGTGGTGGGTTTTGTTCCCTGTAGGACTGTGTCTCCAGGTGGGTATTAGCTGCTTTTATCTGGCTGGGTTGCAGGTTCTGCTGGCAGTCGTGTCTTCCTTATCTTCCAGTTGACAGCGGTCTCAGGGCGTCCCTTTGTGTAACTGAGCAGAAATTCAAGAGAAGTTTGACTTTTGTAGGTGGGAGTTTGCAGGTTGTGGGCCTAAGACTCCAGCAACTTTGACTAATTCATGCTAAGCAAAACTGCTCATCCAAAAAAATACAGTTAAAAGAATTCATCCAACTAAATGAATTTACCACAGTCCTGGCACTCCTGGCAAGGAAGGTGGATGCTGGTTTTATTTTATATGTAGTTGCACAAATGTCTTGCTTAAAAGAATCACATTTCTTTTACCTGTTTCCAGCAAAAAAGGCTTGGGAAAATAAATTATGCAGTTCTGTAGATTGGAGGTGATGCAATTAAACACACTGTTAATGCCAAAAAACGGAGTCCACATCATTGTCTTATTTCATGTTTTATAGTTTTGTTAAGATTGTATTCCAAGTGTTGAACCTCAGAGAACTTAAGATGAGAATAAGGTGGAGAGCAAGAGACTGAATTGCTTTGTATGGATAAACTTAAAATACACAATTTTAAGGTTGTCTGTAGGCATTAGAAACCTATGAGAGTGTGTTTGTTGGCAGTGGAGATTAATCAGCTGAAGTAAATGTCAGTGATATGAGTCAATTAGGTCAGATAACCACTGTGCCTTATGTCAGTCAATTACAAAGCATATTTTTAGTAACAGAAGACCTTTCTGCACTTCCAGTAACAAAAAATGATCATGTGTGAAGCACTGTATCCCTTTACCTTTTCAGAGCAAGGTTAGTTATGGCTGGCTGTCAGTACCTGTTAACAGGCCGGCAGTTGGATTAAATGAGGCTGGGAATGCATTTATAGAACGAACAGCAGGCAGTCTGATCGAACCTTTATTCTTAAATCCAAATTTTCTGAAGTAATAATGTAGTTTCAGTCATTTCATTAACTGGTAAATAATGATTTTAGCATTCTTGTTTTCTTACATTGCTGCAATAAAGTGAACAATCCTCAAATGTAAAAGCTGCAGATTAATACAGCTTTAATTGATCAAAATTGAGTGCAGGCACTTGTTTTTTTCATCATCTTGTATGGCACTGCAGCTGTTCGAGGCATCTTCTGATTGGTATCTGTGCCAAAAGAGCCTTGTGCTTGTCCTGGTAATAAGAGAATCATTGCTTTGACTTTCCTCATTCAGACATCATCTACAAATACTGTTTAAAAAATTTAGGAGATCTTAAAACATTGCTTTTCCAAACTGGTGGGCCTAAAACTCAATTATAATTGAGAGTTACCTAGAGAATTCAGCCGAATGCAGACCTCAGTGCAGATGACTGAATCAGACAACAGCAAGAAATGTAGCTCGAAGAAATTTGGGTCATCTCCAGACACGTTCTGGTGTTGAAGAAGCAACTGTAACTGTCTTTCTTAGCCAAGTTGGGTAAGGTTATCTTGCTGCATTGATATCCTGGATGATTTTGTAACCTGCTTCCTAAACAGATATAGAAGAAACTTCATGTCTTTACTGGTTTCCTTCTAGCAGCCTAGAAATAGCCGATGTTTTCACCCTGAATTTGGGGATGGAGCATGATATTGCTAATACAAAAAGCAATCTTCAGTGTGTTGCAAGTGCTGTTACTTTTTTCTCTCTTTGTAACTCTGACGGATCATCCTGTTTGTGTTGGTGATGCTTTCAGCAAGTGCTTTCTGCTGGTTCATTTGATGTAAAGAAATAGAAAAATCTTTGTCTCAAAGATTACATCCTTATTGGAATACAATCTGCCCTTTGGAAGGTGAAAAAAAAGCATTTGTGTTCAGCTATACCTCGATAACAAATTTCTTTCTAGAATAGGTGCCTTTCAGTCCTCATGTGTATTTAATTGTAGGTTGCAGTCTGAAGAGCCCATTTCAACATACCTCACGTATACTATGACACTTGAAAAGCTGCTGTGAGTAGGCAGTGTTGTCAGCTATGAAGAACAGGCTTTGAAGTGTTTGTTTTAGTACTTTGAGATTTATGTCTTGAATTCCAGAGATTTTTTGCAAGTGAAAGTGCAAACACCTTAGCTTGGGGGGTAGGAAGCTAATACTAGGAGAGGGGTATATTTCCACTTTTCTGGGGGGAAGTGCATGCTTTCAGTACTACTGAGTTGCATCTATTTCTGCACTAAAATAAAAAGAACAGTTCTTGTATTGGCTGTGGTTTCCGGTCCTGTTTGCTGTGCTTTGTCTGTAGCTGTTCCCAGCAAGCGTGGCTTGCTTTACTGGTATAAATAAACATGTAATAAAAGAATTGCCCCTTGAGCAAACAGACTCCCTTAGCTCCATGCAGGGTCAGATCAAGTGTGTCTGTCTGGCATTCTGGGGATGTGATGCAGGTAGACACGAATGGCTGGACAGGATGAGCCAGACAAAAGCACAGGCTTAGTTGTGCTGCTAATGCCCAAGGTGGTGGTGCCCTAACAGGGGTGGAATCACAGTCCTGGAGTGGGGCAAGGAAGGGTCGTCGGGCAAGGAAGAAAAATGGGCTGGAGAGCTGGATGCAAAAGGTCAGGAGTAGTGTCTGCTGTCCCATGGCAGGGGATTAAGGAGCCACTGGAGAATTCCTGCTGTGCTGTTCCAGGATCATCTGAAAGTGCAAAATGCTTGGTGTTAGTGCGAGGTTCATATTTGAGTTCTGTTGCTGTTACATGTGTTAACCTTGAAGACAAAGCCTGTGGATAATCACCAACAGCAGGGAAATGCCCAGTCTCCTCAGGTTCTTACCTTTTACTTTGGTTGCCAGAACCTACCCTCCCAGCCACCCTATTTGGGGGAAATTACACATGCCCTTTCAAATTTTCAGGCTCCTATTAGGTCTGTCAAGAGCATTCTATCAGTTTGAGGGTATCCAGTAGGTCCCCCAAGTTTCCCAGACTAGAACTACACTTTTAAATCATGTTGGATGAAAGGATTATGTAGCAACTCTGTTCCTGACTCTATTCCATGACTGTCACTTTTCCTTCATACCTATTTTTTACTTCAAGGCAGAGAACTTGTTAGGTGCAAAATATTACGAGCATTAAATTGGAAGACCTCTCTGTCGAGCCCTCAAATTTTTTCTTCCACACGTTGCTGGTAGGAAAAGCAATTATTGTTAGGAAGAAAAACACTTAACAAGGATACTTAAAAATGGAATGGTCCTTAAGAGGCTTTGTCAATAAGCAGTTTGAGGCCACGCTCTGAAGAACAGCTTGGATGTCCCAAAGGATTTTTACAGCTCTGCCAGTGAGTCTAATTACAGATAATTCTGCTCTCTCTTAAGTCATGCTTCAGTTAGATCCCTCCATCAGTGAAGCTGCTGTAACAGTAATGTTAATATTGCTTTTTGTAATTTAGTTAATTGGCTGTGGCATACATTGAAGTTACATATGTGTGGAATGAATAAATTGCTTCTTGTCTGATCAGCTTGATCATAATAGTTTTTGGGTTTATTTTTTAGGGATTATGTGCGAAGCGAATTGGAATCAGGATATGAGGGACCAATGTACTTGGAGCCTCTCTCTATGAACCGTTTCATGACTGCTTTAGTAGGTAAGTGCTTTAAATATTTGAGATGCAGGAGAGAGCTCTGACCAGTTCTTTTCATTGAAACCTGTGCATGTTTTACCTCTTGCTTTCAGTTCTCTTTTATTACTTTTAGTAGTTGTGATTCTTATTAATATGCAAGAGGCATGGGAGGATAGCTGTAGCCTGCCTGGCCTTTTCTGTGCAGCTCTGAAATATTTTCCAGGTCTGTTTGTCATGCTCTGCTGCTATGTTATTGTCAGATTGAGATTGTTACTGTCAGATAAGTTCTGACTCAGGACAACTGGCTTGTCTATATTAATATTTATGCGAAAAGTACTGTAGAAATTTCAGCAGTAACATACATTTGTGGTGATTTTGTCAATTCAAGTGTTGTACACGTATTAATTCTCTATTGAGTTGAGAGATGAACATTATCATTCTCTTACAAAACATGATGAAATATATTTGTGGGTGTGTGCAGGGGACTGCAGGTTTTTTTACAGAGTCTTCAGGATGTTTCTAATTAAAGAGTTAAGGAATAAGAAGTCAAAAGTACGTTTAAGTTGGGTTTGATTAATGACAGAGATGACTCCTCTACCTAAAAATCCCAAACAAATCTTGAAGAATTGGACTTCCTAGACTGTTTTCCTAGCCTTTGAACTTTGACTGGAAGAGAATAAATTCAGCATTAAGGTGTTACACTAAACCATATGTTCTTCTGAGAGGATACTGGAATACACACACCCTGTGTGTATTTTAAAATTAAGCCTGAGACAAGCTTGGAAGAAAAATCTTCCTTAATTCCTTTCAGTAAGATCTATGGTTTTCATCAGATTATTGACAGATTTAGTCAGCCATGTACTGTTGGCAAAACTCATCTGCTTTCTGTTTACTTGCAGCTGCTACTGGCAGCTAGAAGTGGGTTTACTACTCAACAGTATGTTAGGTCTGCCAGAATATACACATCTCCCATTTGCCTGCATCCTTACTTCCAAATGTGGCATTTGTCTTTGCTTTTAATATTTTTAATAGAAATAACATTGGTAATTTTCAAGGAAATGTTATTTAGATATAGTTTCTTCTCTCTTGTGAATTTCTAGATATATTTTGCTGTCTCGTCAAATGACACCAAAGTACAACTGAAGCTTTTAACATGTTTCTATGAGAAAATGTTTGTAATTATTCCTTTGGATCTCTCTCAGGTGCAATGCAGGGTCCCATGGTAAAGCAGAATCCCTTAGAGAGCTTCACAAAGCTGCAGGCAGGCCTGGGCAGGAGGAGATTCAGGAGGCATTGTGTCATTGGTAACACTTAGACAGAAACTAAACCAAGAGTCAAAGTAAGGGAGAAAATACTGGTTTTATCCAGTATAGTTTTGAGTTGTAGTGGGTGTCAGACTAAAGTGTCCC
Source organism: Pachyramphus minor (assembly GCA_013397135.1). Lineage (NCBI taxonomy): Eukaryota > Metazoa > Chordata > Aves > Passeriformes > Tyrannidae > Pachyramphus > Pachyramphus minor. Next base: position 174,779 of record VYXB01007491.1, read on the forward strand.
CTTACTGTAATTGTATTTTTGAAGTAGGTGCTTGGCTGTACTAGCAAGTGTGTGTACATTAATGTATTTAATATCCCCATTCTTAATTTCCCCTGTTCTTCTAAAGCCAACTTGAAAGCACAGTTTTGATTTTGATGGCAAGAGGTCATCTTTGGGGAAGACCTGTGAAAGTGGGCTATGAGGCTTGGCAGTGTTTTGTATAAATATGAAATATTTTCTCAAATCAGTTCTCTACAAGGTATGTATTCAGTGGAGTCTCAGGAACACAGCACTGAGCGGTGTCATCCTCACACCAAAAGGAATATACAGATGCTTTGCTCCATCTTTTCCTCACGTATTCTCCCAGAATGTTGTGCTGCAGCACTCTTGACAAGGGCACTGAAGTTAAGTGTTTGAGGGAGTAGTGGTGCTACTGGTACAGCTCTGGTTCCTAAAAATTCTGGTCAAAGCTGAGGGGGTGATGTACAGTGTGCCACTTGGTTCACATATTTATTGTTTATTAATGCTTTAATTCATTAGTACTTTTTGAATGGGCTCTCATTGTCATTTCTTCCCCTGCATCTAATTCAACCTGATGACTGTTGAGAAGGGATAATAATGCATTCCTAAGTGCTGGATGGAAGAAATAAATGCCTTTGGAGATGGCCCCTTGGATGTGGGTACCACTTTGGGAGCACTTCAGCTGTGAATGTTACCCTTCCTAAAGGTGGTTTTGGAAGTGATGCTACCATAAAGACTTACTTTTTTTAGTGCACAGTAATGGGATTATATATTAACTTTAGGATGCCCTGTTTTTTGAGTAACAATCAGTGCTGTAGCCAGGAAGTTTAATATCAGCTTTCGAAAATCGTGAATGAAATAAAGACATTTCTGTACTCAAGTGGCTCGTACAGTGGCTGTGCCACATCAGCTTTCTTTTACATTTTTCCATTAACTTATGAGCTGGGAGGCTCTGGCTATGTGTCAGCAATGTTTGATGTATTTGTGGAGGTTTTGGGAAGGGAAGAGAGTGGACAGGAAGGTCACACAATGGATTTCTTCCTTATTGCCTCATTCCCTAGCAGAGGAACATGGCTGGTGTCCTGCACGGGGATTCCTGTTGTTGGGTTCATTAGCTCTGTCTGGCAGTTTTCAGTCAACAGCATTTCAAGTCACCTGGATTTGATAGTCTTGGCAGATAGCTAGGGTGGTAAAATCTATGATTTGCTATGAAGTACAGACTAATTTCTCTGGCTGATCCTGCTGTGTGATATTGGTGACTGATGCTGTATGGCCCCACCTGGAGATAAAGTGTGATTTACTGCAGATAGAGATTGGCTGTCCTGCATGAAGGTGCTGCTGCCCCAGTTGAAAATGGAAGCTCTGTTGGAGACATTCACTCCCTTCCTAAAGGGGTTGAGAGTTGACAAGGTGCACACCCCAGGAAGGAGGTTGGGACCTCCAGAGGAATTGCTCCATATACTTCCTTTGCGGGTGTGTACAGCTCTCTTGCCATGGCAAACAACTTTTGATTGGTGTTTAAATTAGAAAGGTGGGAGGGTCAGAGTTGAGCAGGGATGACCAGCATTCTTGGCATGTGGCTGCTGGAGGAAAGCAGGTTTAGGTGTTTACTGAGATGAGACGGGACTCAGAGGTTCTAATTTGTGATTGGAGAACTCCAGAGTCATCCCAAAGCAGCACTGGATTGTTTGATGTGATGCTGCCGCAGTGTTTTATTTCAGATGATGACACTCTGAGTAAATCCTGAAGAACATATTGGATGCTGGTGTTTGTGTCCCTTTGTGTGTGAAGCTGGGTTGCCTTAGTTACAGTGAGTCGCAGAAATCCTCACAAGCTGCCTGCCGGGCTCCTGAATATTACAGCACAGCAGTGCGCTGGTGGTGTCTTAAATAGGGTTGTAGCAACGTGTGTGTGGGCAGAGAACAACAAAGCAGAGGGAGAATGCCTCTGAGCTAGAGTCTGCTGAATGTTGAAAAAGAGGAGTAGAGTAACTTTCTCTGAGGCTTATAAGACCCAGTATGCTGATAGTGTCTTGCTGAGAGCAACGGTGCTTGTTCTGAAAAGACATCTGCTAATTCAAAAATACATCTAGCAAATTGGCAGTAGGAATTAAACTTGAAAGAGGACAGTGTGAAGAAGGGAGAACTTTGTATGCTTAAGCAGTAGAGATGTCTTTCAGCTCAGTTGCAGTTATTTTGAAATCAGAAGTCCTTCACCAGGTAGGGAAGCTTGGCAGAATGAAAGCAAAACCCTGGTACTGCTGTTTCTCCTCTCGCAGCTTCCCTCCCCTGCTCCTCCAGAAGGGCTTACAAGGTCAGTGAGCTTATGTGAGCACATGGAGTTCACGCTGACCTAGGGATGTTACTCGCCTTGATTTGGTTCCTCTGTTTTGCTAAGCCTCGCTCCTGGTTTCAGGAAGAGTTGTGAAATGCAAACATTAGTAGAGATTGTTCCAAAACAGGGCATAAGCACTTGGGTTTATTACAACATATTATGACTTTTTTGGATATAAGCTGACATAGATGGTGAACAAGGGGCTGTTTTCAAATAATATGCAGTAATCTTTTTTTCTTACTGCAAAATGATGAGTGAGAATTGTTCTTATCCAGGCAATGTGCATTTTGCCCCATGCCATTTCCTCTGGGATCAAGGATACAACTTCCAGTGACTCTAATAGGAGCAGCTATAATGGAGTGATCTGCCCTAGAAATACCACCCTCCAAATCTCTGGGTGTAGGGGGGAAATGTGCTTGTGTCCCTGCCACTTATTACAGAGAATTTAGTTGTTAATTATCTGTCACTTGCAAGCTTCAGTGATAATTTTGAGCAACTGCCTCGGGGCGTTATGAAGTTATTGAAGTCTCAGCTGCTGACCTGGCTGTTCTCCTGTTGCTGTTCTTGGCCAGTAATTCCTCTTGACAGTATAAATATTGTTGTTCTAAAAGCCATTGGGGACCTTTGGTTGCTTTTTTTGTGTGGGTTGGGATGAAATAGCGTAGCTGGGCTTCAGGAAAGCTGCTGTGTGTACAGATACCAATGGGATTTCAGCTGTGGTGGGGATGGTAAAGAAAAAGATGACTTTTGGGTTGTCCTTTATATGACTTATTCCTGGGACTTCATATTAATCTGATTCTGCATGTGTTTAGGGTTTACAGCTTGCTAATCTGTGAAGTGAAAGCATGCCCTGTGCACAGTTTGAAAAGGGTAACAACTTTAGTGACCCAGCAAAAGACACGGAAGAGCCTGGTTTCGTAACAGAGATGTCCTAGTTACAACCATCATAATATGCTGGATGTTGATAACTGTGTTCTGGAAAGATAACGTATTAAAATACGCTTTTTCCTGAAGGGGATAATCAGCTTGATTCTGAAATGCTGTGTCCCGTTTCCAGGGCAGCTGGTGGTGTGTACACTCTGCTCCTGCGTCATGAAAACCAAGCAGATCTGGCTGTTCTCTGCCCACATGCTCCCTCTCCTGGCACGGCTCTGCCTCGTCCCGCTGGAAACCATCGTCATCATCAACAAATTCGCCATGATTTTCACTGGTTTGGAAGTTCTCTACTTTCTGGCATCAAATCTTCTGGTGCCGTATAACTTGGCGAAATCTGCGTATAGAGAGCTTGTCCAGGTAAGATGGTGAATGTTACACTTTTATTTTCCTTTTTCTGAGCCTTTTTTGCAGGAAGAAATAAAGTACTTTTGGCTGTCTTCTGTACACCTCTGTGTGTATGTGCTAACTCATGCTTTCTTAGCAATCCAAATGTGCTCCTATCCATGGCATCTTCTTTCTTTAATTATATGATAGCTTTGTATTAGCCTGATTTATGCTGCTGGCCAGCTGAGCATGTCCACTTTATTTGGACATTGATTATTCCTTCCCAAATCCAGGCTAAAAGGTAAGACTGTGCCAGAATGGAATATATTTACAGCCTCATTAAATGAGCAAGGAAATCCCCGTGCATTCACTGTAGTATCTGTTCATTTTGAGAAATGCCTTCTGTATGAAAAGTGTTTGTAATTACAGAAGTGTTAAATAGGGAGTAACACGGAAGGTGATTTTGACTCTTAATAATCACTGACTTAGTGACTTGTAACTTGCACAGTGGTTTGAAAGATCTGTGGTATTTTCTTTAGAGCTGCAGCATTGCTGAGGCCTTGAGCAAAAGTTGACATAAACAGTGAAGACTGATCTGACATGTGTTCATTTTGTTAATTCTTTGACATCTGATACATGCTTGGTTGAAAATTTACTTTCTTGGTGCTACAGAAACATCACACATCATGATTTTTTTATATAAACTATGTATGTTTATACATCCATCTATATATTTCAACATAAAAAGAGTGATGCTTGCTTGACTTTTGACTGACTCACTGTTTCAGCTCTCACCACTGGCTGGATTTTTTTTCAAACCAAGACATTATTTTTTTTTCCTTCTGCTCTTCAGTCCAGAAATAGTCTGAAAACCAACTTGTTAAGCTCTTTCAAAGCCTTCTTTAAAGCTCTTGTTTGCTGTCATATCTGTCATATGCAAATAAAAACTTGGCAGCAGTAGGTGCCTGGTGTGCCAAGGTCTCAGCATGTCATGTTGATCATTGATGTCTGGTTATTTATTTTGTATGTAGTTGATCTTTAGAGCAGGATTATCCTTCTGTGTTTGTACATCACCTAGCATGGTCTGACCTTATCCATGGAATCATAGACTTGTTTAGGTTGGAAAAGAACTCTGAGATCATCAAGTCCAACTGCTAACCCAGCACTGCCAAGGCCATCACTAAAACATATTCCTAAGAGCCACATCTACACATCTTTTGAATCCCTCTAGGGATGGTGACTTCACCACTGCCTTAGGCAGTGCTTGACCACCCTTTCAGGGAAGAATTTTTTTCTAATATCCAACCAAAACCTTCCCTGGCTTGTAGATTTGATGATCAAAATTAATTCAGGAGCTAACTGGCAAGCTTCAATATGCTTTTTTCCAGGGAGAGTAGGAAAATCTTGCTTACTCTTGATTTAGAGGGTTAACTTGTGGGGTAATAGTTGGGTGTCTTTGTACAGTTCAAAGCCTTGCAACAGGTTGGAACCAGCATTTCCATTTTCCATGCGCATGAATGGATACACAGGTTAGCTTCCTGAAGTCAAATTCAGATTAGATGTGTACTTGAGACTTGTATCTGGTTTTTATTAGACACATTTAAAACAATTCAGTATCTTACCAGTGTTTTAATTGCAAATACATTCCAGGTTGAGGGGAGAAATAGTTGTTTCTTGCTGATTTGTTTTGGTTGGTTTGTTTGTCAGAATTGTATTTTAAATATTGCTGTTACTGAGCTTTCCTCCTCATCTCTAGGATTGCTTGCCTCCCCCATCCTCCATCACAGTGTTTCCTATCTTTCAATGCTGAGCTGTAATACAGTATTGTAATCATGAGGAAGAAGTATTCCTTGTGCTTGGCCTTTGGATGCTGATCATACTTTTTCTCCTGACTTTTTGTACAGAGGGCATGAAAATTTTTTTCCTTGGGAATACAGAAAAAATGGTAGAAACTTTATAACGTGTCACTGGGTTTATAAAAGCATTGGATGCTGCTTTTCTAAATGCATGGAATAGAGTTGGAATGAATAGTTGTGTGTGAATAGGTTTTGACTGGTATTGAAAATATGGGAAAGCAGGATTTTTGTTTTTCAGGAGCTTGCTTCTGTTTGCCTTTGTTCCTGAAACAGAACAGAAAATACATTGGCTAATAGTGTGTTCATGTAACTGGATGCAACTCCACTACAAATCAAGCTTAGTATGCATATTCCAGAGGAGGATATTGGCGTTCCCTCTGGAATATTTTCCTCCTTGTATTTCCATTGCTACAACTTTGAGCAGTTGTTAATTTTCAGTGGGTCCTTCACCCTGGTGTTCGTGAGTTTGCTGCTGTTTTAGGCTGGATTTGATAGCGGTTGTCAATGTCAGGGCCTGGTGAATATTGGGTTGTTAAACACTGAGACAGCCCTAAGAAGTGGTCCAAGGCAGCTTTTTGTGTGTGTTAGACTGTGCCTAAGGGTATAATTTAAAAGCAGGCGCAGACCCTTGGCTGGCTGTTTGCAGCAGAAGATGCCAGAAATACCTCATGGTTATGAATCTACATTATAAGCATAGCATGACCCTTTTCTGATATGGTGGAGCCCTCTGCCAGGAGCTGCACAGGATTGCTTCCATTGGTCCCAGGCCAGGGAAGTGTCCCTTGGGCAGGTGCACTTCCTTCACAAGTCTGTGGGCAAATCTAAGCACAGGAGGTTGGCACTGCACCACTGCCAGCAGCAATTGCTTGCCCATCAGCCCCTGTACATACTGCAGCATGTCCCATTAATGTAATATCCTTCATGCTGGCCATAAAAGACTTAAGTAGCAGCTTTTTTAGCATTTGCTAAAATTTCCTTGCCATGGCTTGTCACTGTGGGAAGCAGGTGATGAGGAATCAGTAGTTATGAGTGCTTTCCTCTAGTTCTGAGTTTGTAGTAAGTCCAGCTATGAAGTTCCAACTTCTTGGAAATGACTGCGTTGTAACTTAGTCTTTGCAATACAAAAGAAGTAATTTGAGCTTCAGAGTTTTCTGCAATACATCTTAATGAAGCATGAATTTCTAAACACTTGGTGGATTAGGTACGTCTTCCTTTTGGGATACTTAAACATAAAATGCCTGAGATATTAAGTTTGTTCTTAAAAACAGGTCAGCAAAGTAGATTTCCTGTATTGTTGACTGTCCTTTTGTTATCAAATCCCAGATGCTGTAACCCAATAACAAATTGCCTTTTTGTGTCTTGCCCAGGTGGTGGAGGTGTACGGGCTCCTGGCCTTGGGAATGTCTTTGTGGAACCAGCTGGTCGTCCCAGTGCTTTTCATGGTGTTTTGGCTTGTTTTATTTGCTCTTCAGATCTATTCCTATTTCAGTACACGGGACCAGCCTGCCTCGAGAGAGAGGCTCCTCTTCCTCTTCTTGACCAGGTAATTGACTTATCTGCAAATAGTTAGTTTTCTGTTTTGTCTGTCTTCTGAAGTGAATGTGGATGCTCTTTGAAAGATGAGATATGTATATTGGCTTTATTGCACTTGTATACCGTAAAATATTGTGACTGTATATACAAAACCTGTAAGGCTTGTCCTACAAAAGCATGGGTCCCATTCAGAACAGACAGCATTAGCAGAACTGTGGAAGAGTTCCCAAAGAAAGCAAAACATTCCTTTGAGAAGGAGTAGATCTTATTCATGCTTACGTTGCTTTTTGAGCCTTGTACGTTTTGTTTTATCATTTTGGTGTGGGACACATTCTTGAGCTCATCTAAGCAGCCAAAGCACCCAACTCTCAAAGTTAAAACAAACAGAATTTGGTGTTTAAAACTGTTATGTGTCTGTCATTTTCCTTGTTCATCTCAAAATCTTTTCCATGTGTTTGTAACTGCTGTGATTTTGGGAAAGCCATGAGGACTTCAGCTCTTTGGGACAATTTGTAAACTAGTGCTTGACACATAAACACAAAAAAGCTCCTCAGGCTTCTCTTTGAGCTCTTAAGCTCCTCTGGGACCCTTACATAGTAGATCAAGTTTAAGAAGGGTCCTAAAATTACTCTAACAAAAAAATATTGGACATCAAGCAGAAAAGCCAGGATTCTTGATTTCTAATAATTTGTTTTGAAGCAAAACTTAGAGGTCTTCAAATATTCTACAAAAATAACTGTTTTAAGTACTGTATTTTTCACCACCTCTACCTTCAGGAACATTTAAAAAGTTTTTCAGCCCCCCTTGACTTGGTAAACACACAGAATTTGGAGGCTTACCAGAAGCACTGTACATTGTATATGTAAACACATCAACGTTGAATTGCTTTCAAAGGAGATTTCCGGTTTAAGTAGTTGTTAAAAGAGAGAAAGTAAATGCCTCTCGGATGAGTTTTGTTTATTTTTGAAGCATATGCTTCCTCAAACTCTTCTGTCAGAGCACTGGACTGCTTCACTCATCAGTTGGTTAATTAGCAGGAGATGTTTTTGGCCACGGCACTTTCTCTCCTCACAAGACTGCTGTCCTGAAGAACAAATGAAGATTTTTTTTTCTTTTTTTTTTTTAAATGAATGAGGTGTCAGTGTGTTTTAGATGTGTGAGAATTTTCAGGTGTATAACCCCTGGCTGACAACTGGGTCTTTACCTGGCATTGGCAGCATTGTGTTTCAGAAACTGAAGCACATTCAAATATCACAGTGCCAGGACCAGCAGAAGAGCAACCCGAAGGTGAGGGAGCTGAAGTGATGCAGCTGTTCTCAGCATCACCAGATGTAGTCTGGGGTGTCAATCTGTGGGGTTCCATTGCTGTAGTAACACAGAGGAAGAAGCCTCCTGAGGGGAAGTGTCCTCCACTGTCTTATTCTGCTGCTTCTGGATCAGCCATTAGAAAAGAAATTGAGACAGGTCCTGTGTACCTGAACCTGGTGTGAACGCAGCCAAACAGCCCCCAGTCTCCCAACAGGACTTACTAGTTTGAGGTTTGTTTGTGTTACTGTGTGTGTGAGGGGAACGTGCCTAAGTGAATCCATGTGCTCTCACTGTGTGTTTGTGGTGCTGGCTGACATTCCAGCAAGTCAGCTGGGTGGGTTGTGGCTGTGGGATTGCCTGTGGTTCTGAATGCCCAGTGACAGTAGGACAGTGCCACCGCGTGGCACCGCACTGAGGGGACCGCAGGAATGTCACAGCACAGCCCTGGCTCCAGTGGGGACCTGGGATGAACTTAGGTCTTGGAAAGAAGTAATACATCTCATCTTTTTTCGTCTGTTGGAGGGTTTAATGGTGGTGTAGAGCTTTCCATATTTTCGTTAAACCAATCCAATTTTGCTTTAAAAGCAACTTGCACAGTTAACAGGACATGGGGAGAGCTCATCGCTTTGCTTTTAATTGACCAACTTTTCCTTTCTGTTTCTTCTCCCCTCTCTCCTCCCAGTATTGCCGAATGCTGTAGCACTCCGTACTCACTGCTGGGATTGGTCTTCACAGTCTCTTTTGTTGCTTTGGGAGTTCTGACTCTCTGCAAGTTTTACTTGCAAGGTTACCGAGCATTCATGAATGATCCTGCTATGAACAGGTAAGTGCCTCATTGTGCCTTGGGTTGAAAAAGAAACAGACAAAAAAAGGATTTATATAGAAATACATGGGTGGCATTGCAGTTTTTTAACTTTTGAACTCTTAGGTATCCTCTTAGGTATCCTTGACCAGCTTTTTGTTTTCCAGTCTGTGTGTGTGCATTGGAAGGATTTGAGGTGAAAATACTTTTTAGAGACTTCTTGGGAGATGATTCATTTTTCTAACAGGTTCAGGGCTGTTAGGACACTGAGGCTGGGGGATTCCTCCTCTTAAGATGCAACCTGGGTCCTTAAAATGCTTTTTACTGGGTGGTGTCTAAGCTGGATGTAGCCCAGGTGCTGCTTGTCAAGAGCAGGATTCTGAAATCTGCTGGTTTCTAACCCAAACTGTTCAGCATTTCTGAAAATATTCCCGTCTGGTTAAAGCCTTAGCAGGTACGTCAATGAAACCTAGAACCAAGGACATGTGAAAGGTTGGGACAGAAACAACTTATTTCCTAGTGTTTCTAGATGTACTTTTGAACCAGCATGGACACACAGATGTGATTGATTGTTCTTTTGCCTGTGTTGATCTGCAGGGGAATGACTGAAGGAGTCACACTCCTGATCCTGGCTGTGCAGACAGGTTTGATTGAGCTCCAAGTTGTGCATCGGGCGTTCCTGCTCAGTATTATTCTTTTCATTGTGGTGGCATCCATACTTCAGTCCATGCTGGAAATTGCTGATCCCATTGTCTTGGCACTGGGAGCCTCAAGGGACAAGTAAGAGACTGGTTTCCTAAACTGAAAGTTACTCAATGCTCTTTTAGGAGGTGATAAACTAGTAATTGATGGTCTAATTTTGATTTTTAGTAGCTTGTAAAGTTACCCTGGTTTTTTTTGTATGCAGATTTCTTTTCTAGTCTAAATTTTCCCTCTCTGTCCTACCCCCTCAAGGGCACACAGTAATACTTTTCCCCATACTCTGTGCTGACAAATGGGGCTGACTTCAGTCAGCTGCTCCCGCTCAGGACTGTGTCCATCCAGCCTGTGCAAGGCCACACTGCTCTGCAGCTTCTGGCTGCCCACTCCCTGTGTAAAACTGCTCACTGGTTACTCTGCCTAGCAAGAGTGTCAGTGCACTGTGGTCTCAGTTGAGCAAATCCAGGACTGTGCTCTCCCCACCTTCACTCCATTGTGTGGATTTGCTGAATGGTTTTTCTTAACCTCCTCTGCAGTTGGGTGGGTTTCCCTCTGATGCAGTGATCTCATGCAGCTGTTGAGGGTGGGAAGTTTCTAGGAGTGACCTAGTGTTATATATTGTAAAATATATTCTTTTGGTGAGGCTATGGTCCCAAATTGATAGGGTTTATTGGCACAAAGTAAGAGGTGGAAGGTTTGCATTAGTGTCCTACCTGTTCTGATCATGTGGGTTAGTTTAATTTGTGTTTTGAAGAGTTGTGTTGGTGGTATCTGGTGTTTTCATGTTAATCTGTGTGTATCTTTGTTAATTGCTTTTGCCTTTTCCCTTTCTGTAACCTGTAAGTGAAGAAACAAAAAGAGGTTTGTTCATGTGTAGTTTGTTTAGCTTAGAGGCTGCTTGTAGCCAGTGTGTTCTGTCTGCAGCAACCTTAACTTGCAATATAGTAACAGAGAGAAAGGGAGCAGAGGCGGGCTATAAGCATCTGCCTGCCTTAAACAAGCATTCTGTGGTGACAGTGAGTTTTAACTCTTCTGCCAAATCTCCCAGGCAGTTCTAAATCATCTAGGATCAGGATAAATTCCACTTCAGGTCTTGCTTTCTCCTTCACCCACAGAGACAGAATTTCAGACCTCAGAGTAGCATTGTGATGTTTCTTCAGACTATTTGATTAACCAATTTGTGCTGCTGTCCTGTCCCCACAATAGTTTCACTTTTTCTGCACCTCATTTCCAGAGCTTAATAAGATTAAAATAAAACCTGAGGAACAAGTGGAGGTAGTATAGTGAATTACTCAAGATATTCTGAAAGGCTTCACCAGTGGGTGACTGTAAAAAGATTGATGGTGTGTTTAGGTTGGGGAGGAGATTAGGAAGAAGTAAATGACAGGAGCAGAGAAAGGACTGGCAGAGATGAATGTTCAAGTCCTGCTACCTTTCTTCTTTTGTGATCTCTGAATTGGGGAAGATACTTCTAAAGGCAGTAGGGTTAAATCTAGTGATGGAAGGAAATAGCTTTGCCCCACACGTATTAGCAGAAAGATACAAAAGAGTTGGAAGAATTATATAATCTAGAGACCTCTTGTTTATTTAGACAAAATTTTTGTCCAAACAGTTACAGGTTTTATAATTTATTGCAATGGACTTTCATCTGAAACATTCAGTATATCTTTTTTTTTTGTCAAAACACTGGCTTGATCCAGTATGACAGTTACTGTAGGTGAATTTTTGCCCATAATTTTTGTGTCTCTATTGAAAACAGCAAAGGTCAGATGAGAGGGAACTTTCCATAGTTGTTGTAGGCTTGCGTGAAAGATGGGAATGAGATTGTGCCCAAGTAAAATAGAAACTCCTTTCAACAAGTTAAAGCCTGGAGCAAACATCTGACAGGCCTACATCCAGCAGGCAGTCTGTTCTTAGTCTGACAGTAAAATCTGACTTGAAAAATAAAACCCTATTGTGTTGTTTGCAGGAGTCTGTGGAAGCACTTCCGAGCAGTCAGCCTCTGTCTGTTCTTACTCGTGTTCCCTGCATACATGGCCTACATGATTTGTCAGTTTTTCCACATGGATTTCTGGCTGTTGATCATTATCTCCAGCAGTATTTTAACCTCTCTTCAGGTAAGAACGTTAGCCCTGTGAAGCATTAACTGCGATCCTGTTACTCTGAGGGGAGAAATACATGATGAGAAAAGAGTAGGAATGATAGAAGGGCGGAATTACAAGAGGTGATATAAAGTCTCTTCCTTTATACTGTATCTGAGGCTAAGGAGCTCCTGGGGTGAGCTGAGAACATAGGTGAATGGAAACCTATTTCAAAATGTAACTCCAGAAGGCTTTTGAGGGTGTAACAATTATAGTAAAAAGGTTTTTCCCCAAGTATTTATTTGTGTCATTACTTAGCTATAGCTGTTTGAAAGCAATTTGATGTTCAGAACCACATCAGTGTAAATACAGGATTGTGAGTATTTGATATCTTTGGGGCCTGGCTACCCTCTGTCCAGCTTGGAAGTGTTGTGTGTACAGAGCTCAGTGGATGATGCCAAATGACTTAAGCTCCAGGACTGAATGCTGAACTCATGGTCTTGAACTGTGTTACAGGTGCTTGGGACACTCTTCATTTATGTTTTGTTTATGGTGGAGGAGTTCAGAAAAGAGCCAGTAGAAAACATGGATGATGTGATTTATTACGTGAATGGCACGTACCGGCTGCTGGAGTTCCTGGTGGCGCTTTGTGTGGTGGCCTATGGAGTCTCAGAAACCATCTTTGGTGAATGGACCGTGATGGGTTCTGTGATCATCTTCATTCACTCCTACTACAATGTGTGGCTGCGGGCCCAGCTGGGCTGGAAAAGTTTCCTTCTTCGAAGGGACGCTGTGAATAAGATAAAATCCCTGCCCGTGGCCACGAAGGAGCAGTTGGAGCAGCACAATGATATCTGTGCCATCTGCTACCAGGTAAGAATGGAAGTGTCAAAAGATTGGCTTGAATTGAATTACCTCCAGACTATCAAGTTCAGTCTGCAACTACTAAAATAAGTTATTTGAATTATGTTTAATGAATAATACTGTCCTCAGTAAGTTACTGGAATTACCTGGTTTTCTGCTTTGTGAAAATTGATTTGGAGCATTGTCACTGAATAGGCTTTATGAATGAGGAGATTGCTCTGAATAGATTTGTTTAAACTGTCATTCTTATTTCTCTAGTTACACAACAAACTGTGTCCTTGAGCTGCTTGGATACCTCTCATGTTTGGGTTGAGCTGGTCTCAGTAGCAGCAAATGTGTCCTTTCTTCATTAGTGGAAGATTTTATTAGTGAAAGACAATGTGTTCTCAGTAGCTGATTTCTTATTATTCTGTAGAAGCAGCTCAGTCTCTGCAGTCATTGCTACTTCATGTGCAATGTCAGTTTTGTAACAGAAATCTAATTATCAAAAGGTTAAGGGTCTTGCTAACATAAGCCAGCAGATGTAAAGATCTCAGACATTAATGCTGAAAGTAATATCTTTATCACACTTGTAGCTCCAAAGTCTCTTACTTTCGAATACAAATAGTAGTTATATGTGACAGTGGAAGAATCACCCTAAGATTAGTAGTGTGCAGTTAGAGTATGATTGGATTGACACTAAACTGGATCAAATTCTTTGATTCTGCCAAATCGAACAGCTGTGTTGGAAACACCAGACTATGTAGGTCTCAGCTGACAGTTTAGGGCATCACTTAATTTCTGGTGTGCTGTTGTTATATGTTGTATCTGTAATTGTGCTGTTTTGACTTGCACAATTGTTTCTTGAGCCAACCGGTCCTGTGACTCTCATCCTGCAAAAGCTTGTCTTTAATAATACCTTATAAACAAAGATTTTTTTTGCCTAATTTCTAATACCTGTAATACAGAAAGCCAGACCCGGTCTGTGTTTGATTTGTGTGTGTATCAAAGAACCATTAAGGTTGGAAAAGACCTCCAAGACCATTGACTCCAACCTTTGACCAATCACCACCTTATCAACTAGACCATGGCACTGAGTGCCACATCCAGTCATACCTTGAACACCTCCAGGGATGGGGACTCCACCAGCTCCCTGGGCAGCCCCTTTCCAATGCCTGACAACCCCTTCCATGAAGAAATTCTTCCTGATGCCCAACCTGAACCTCCCCTGGCACAGCTTGAGCCCATGTCCTCTTGTGCTGTTTCTTGTTACCTGGGAGAAGAGACTGAGCCCCACCTGCCTACAACCTCCTTTCAGGGAGTTGGAGAGAGCGAGAAGGTCTCCCCTGAGCCTGCTTTTCTCCAGGTTGAGCCCCCTTAGCTGCCCCTCATATGGAGGCTTGTTGGTATGAAGGAAGGAACCTTCTCTTGCTTGGCTGTGGACTGCTTCTGTCTTCTCCATGCCTGGTGGACCCGTTAGATGTGTGGGGCAAGAGGAGAGGAATGAGGTTATAAATAATAAAATCTTCCTTTGTGTCTTTCAGGATATGAAAACTGCTGTAATCACACCATGTAGCCATTTTTTTCATGCGGGTTGTCTTAAGAAGTGGCTGTACGTGCAAGAAACCTGCCCTCTGTGCCACTGCCAACTGAAGAGCCCTTCACAGCTACCGGGACTGGGACCAGAGCCAGTGCAACAGCCAAATCCTAGTGCAGAGCGAAACACCAGGCCTGGAAACGCAGCTGAGCCACCTGGTGCTGAATGTGACAATAAGTCAAGTGTGACAGACAGCCCAAGCAGGGGCACGGGCCAGGCTGCCGATGGAAACGACAGCCTGGAGGCCTCTGCCCATCCAGGGGGGTCTCACAGCGTGGACAGTGACACAGGCCCCTGTGAGGCCACCCAGGGAGCAGCTTGTGCTGCAGAACTACTTGCAGCCCAGGAGGGATGCCCTGCTCGAGATCTGAGGGTTTGTGTCCAGCTCTGAGGCTACACAGGATGACATGGGAACAAACACATTTCAGAGATCCATGTTTGACTCAGAAGAAAACCAGTCCTTCCGCAGCTGCGAAAGAAGTGTAGCTATTAATGCTGGTTGATATGTAATCTCCCATGCTGAATTTTATGGGCTGCTTGGTAGTGGTAACTCCAGTGAGATGTAGTAGAAATGACTCCAGAAGCTCTCTGAACTGTGGGCATAGGAAGGATGTCTGGAAATAAATAGCAGTGAAAAAGAGTGTTTTCAAGACGTAGGTGAGGGGTAAGAGAAGTGAAAAGGCCTGTGAGAGGTTGTAGCCAGATGGACAGAACGCTGGCTTGGTTTTGGTCAGGAAGAGGGGTTACATACAGTTGTGTCCCAGGGTCCTGAGGGGCGTTAAAGGCCATGAGTTGCCAGTCTCTGACTGACGTGCAGCTTCGGCTGCTGATGTTTTTTTATGGCACGTAAGCAAAAATCAAAGATGTAACGGCAGCAATTGTACGAGAAGATGGAAGCACTCCTAATACGTCGTGTGTATGCTTTGGGTGTTCTTGGGGCAGTTGCATTTGAATTCATGTAATCTATAGTGACTCTTGACTTTTATGACAGAGTCGTCAATATTTTGATGTATATGAAACTTTTGCTAATAATGGGCACAGTCTGGGCTGCATGAAGTAAACTAAAGCTCTAATGAACACTTTGACCTCTGCTGCCATGTGCAAGGAGGAAAGTGGGATGAGTTTTAGGGCACAGATAGAGGCCTGGCAGAACTGTGCTGTGTAATGTTTAATCCTTGCAACTGAATTAAAACAGTATTAAACTCTGGCAATATTTGCACTTTGGGAATGAGTACATTATTGTGTATGATCAGACTCCGCAAATGCCACTTTTAAAGCTGTTAATAGGTTTGCACCTTTTTTTCTTTGACAAGGACATGTCCATACTTAAATTTTTACATTCATCATGGCTTCAAGTAGAACAAGGGACTGGGGTGGGGAAATAGGTGGGAGTAGGGGGCAGGCAATTTTTTTATGTGAATTTTGATATGAAGAGAAATTAGTCACTTATTTATACGATAGGCTTGACTCAAGTGTTTTTCAAAGTCGGTATTCCTAATGTGAAATGTGATACTATTTTATTTTTAGTAGTAAATTTGGATGTAGACTGACAGACATAGCTGAATGTCTTAATAAATTACATTTGAAGATTTTTACACCTGGTTATGTGATTCTTGCACTGAAATTCCATGAGTTGAGAGGTGGTTTTGCAGTAGTAGCCCTTTGTTCCCCTTGGAGATCAGTGAAACTCCCAGTGCCTGTGTTCTCCCCCATTCCCATTTCAGTGCTGTGTCCTGGTGGTAGCTCCTGGCCTCCTCTGGTTCTTGCCAGCAGATCTTGGCCAACAAAGGCACATTTGCTCCTGGAGGCTGTGCCTGCTGCTGCTTAGCCCCAGACAAACCCCAAACCTGTTTCCTTCTCACCTGTCAGGATGGGAATATCAGTTCCTCTTTGTTTTTTTTTACATATTAATCAGAAATTTGGATTTAACATGTGGTTCACTGATCATTCCAAAGCCTGTATTAGCAGCTTGGAGGGGAAAAAAAAAATTTTTGAGAATATTTTTCATTAACTCATCTTTTCAGTCCTTTCAGTCTGTGGTCTGGGTCCTGCTCTGCCATACCTGCATTTCTGTGGAATTGAATCTTTCTCAGAGTGGTGTTTTGTATGTCCAAGCTTTCAATCTACGTAACTTAGGCTTGTGCTCACCTGTGGTATCACATGAGGTCTGTAGGGCAGAAAGGAGTCACAAGGGTCATCAACACCAGCTCATTCCTATCCCACACTCTCACATCGTTGTTTTCATAAATACAGGAAGTGGCGCTGAGAAAGTAGAAAAAGCCCAAGGTTTGCCTTCAGTGCTTTCGCCAAGAAGCTGTTCCTCAGCCTGCCTGATCTTTTGGCAAGTAACCTTTTAATTTATAACCTAAATGGTTCATAGGTAACTGGTAATGCAAAAGCTATAGGAAGGGACTGTGGTTTGCAGCAACAGTCTGGAGGCTGCTCATTAGGAATCAATAGGCCCATGGTAGGTTCAACAACCACGCTGTCTGCCAAGACTGCAGGTAGGAAATGTGGATATGGCACTGGAAGGGAGCCTGACAGACCAGGGAGGTACATGCTGTCTTGTAGAAATGATCCTGCAGTATTCCCAGTGGAGTGAACCAAAAGCAATCTCAGAGTCCTACATCCTGGCAAGAGGCGCATGATGGGATGAAAACAGCTCTGATGCACTGATTTTACTGAAAAAATGATACTTTGAAGAGGGAGGGGAGAGAGGCTTGCAGACTTCATAGGATCAGGGCTTTTCTTCAAAGATGAAAGTTCCCTTCATTAGATCCCAACACGTTTACAAAGAGTTGTAAGAGCAGAGTGAGGTGTAGTGTGTCCATTGCTGCAGGATGCACGAGGCAGAGCGAACTTGTCAGTTAAAAAAAACCCCACTTGCTGGACTGCAAAGTTCAAGGGAGGTGATGTGTGTGTTTTTGGGTTTTCAACAACTCAAAAATGCTGGCAGAATACCATATTCTGAAAACTAGGTAGCTAGCTGGGGACAGCTTGCTCTGGAAGGAACTTAAAAATACGCCTGTGAGGAGTGGGGGTGGGTGGGAAAGACATACTGATAAGCCAAGCAGACCATATCTGGCAGGTCAGGAAGTTCAGGGATGAAGTGAGAACGGCCAGAACTGAGGCCAACTTAGAACTTGCAGAAGAAGTAAACTTGAAGAGGGATGGGAGAAAAAGGGGGAAGGCTGCTCTGGGGGAGCAGGGAGGTAAGGAATTAAATGAACCGTCTGTTTTGGTGCTCTGTAGAGCATGTGGGTGAACACTCCTGACCTCTGAGTTCTGTCTGGTGCAGAACTCCCTCTTGGATGCTGCTTTGAGTTCATTTTCTTTTTCTCTGCAGCTGTGCATGAGTAAATGGGAAAAAAATGCTTTTTGAGTGTTTACGATCAGGGTGTAACTGTAGGCTGAGGCCTGAAATCATTTCTGTGTGGACTCCTGATGGTGGTGTGATTGATAAACATTTGGACTCAAAAAGATGCTTCCAGCTAGGTGATATAATGGGAACAGTTGGGAATTTTATGGCTGGTTGTTTTTTTGTTGGAAATAAGGTGCTGATCACGTGGTGTGGTTGTGTCCAGTCAGTCCTATCAGGTATCCCAGTGCTGCTGATTCACAGAGCCCATTGCTCTGGACTCAGGGAAACGTATTTACACAAGGTGAGATGACTCCATGAGCGAACAGGTCTGTGGTGAGGAGTTTGATTTGAAAGCCTTGGTTGCTCTCAGCTCCCTTTAGGTTTTAGAAGTTTTGCAAGGGAGGAACCTATTTCCTTGCTTGCTCCTAGTGAAACAATTTTGTGCCAAGGCTGAAAGTTCTTGAAATACACAAGGCTTTTCAGCATGGGAAAATCTCTTCATTTGGAGTCCCCATTTTCCTGATTAAATTCAATTCAATAGTTTTCTAATGTAAGCAAACGTTTGGGCTCAAACTATCTGAATTTTTCAGAACAAACTTGTACATTTTTCCTAGCCAGGACAGGCAAGGATTTTGAGTTCAGTTGGTTCAAAATTCAAATTATCCTTGGCAAATAAGATATAGATATAAGAATGTTGATATTGGTGTCCAGAAAAACACCCTGTGCTTGGGGAGAACTGTCTGTTTGAAGCCTGTTATGTTGCTGGGTAGCATTCAGAATGAAAGTAGCCAAATAAAGGTGAATCTGGTGTTAGTGGATTTTGTTTGGGTTGCAGGAAGCCTGCATGGTTTGGAGCCAGCAGGATAGCGTGGTGGTCACTGGGTAGGAACAATCCGTGGACCACTGTGGGTTTACGCTGCTCCGAGGAGGGCAGTGGAGACAACCGGGGAGATTGGTGCTCTGTTTTCCCTCCCACATGTTGAGTTTGCACGAAGAGTCTTAATTTTTCAGCTTTTCAGTCTCTGCAGTGCCTGGAGCTGTTGAGTATTAGCCAAGTCTGTCCAGTCAGGATTGCTCATTCTAAGTCTTGCCTGTGATGTTGCCCCATGAAAACATTTGTGGGAAAGAATTGACAAATATATTTCCCTACTAATCTCCTTGGCTTTTCTTGCATAAAGTTGTCAGTAAATGCAACTTTAAACTCAATTTTTCTTAGTGTTACAATACTGAATTTAACAATTGACTGGTCCCTGTTTTTGTGATATGCATGTGCAATCACATTAAGGATCACAATTCACAGCCCCACACCCTGAAGATACCAGTTTTCTTTTTGACAATGCCTAATTTTTTAACTATGGCTATTTTACTTCCTGGTATCCTGATGAAGTCCCAGGCTAGAAGTGTGGTGACTTCTCTCCTTGGTGCAGTTCAGCTGTGCCTGGGAATACTGAGTGCCAGCTGGAGACTCTGGCCAGGGAAATTCCATCTCTTTTCATAAAGGAAGTTATGATTCAGTTGTTAAACCACTAACCAATGCCTTTGAGCCTGTACAGAATACATTTGCTATTTCCTTGAAAACCAAATGCTTTTAGAGAAAAATGTTGCTTGCTAAACTTGGTGAACTCTCTACAACTTCCCAAAAAGTCCATAGGTTGCTCTCCAGAGAGTTCTGTCTTCTCCTTTTCAGTGACAGAGATGACCAGGATGAAGATGATGGAGTCAGGAGGAAAAGGGAGGTTGGGAAGGGAAAAAGCAGGGGCTGGGTGCCAGCAGCTTATTAAACAATGCTTAGAGACCTGGCACACATGCAAACCTAAAGGTGACCATCCTGGTTAAAAAGAAAATACAGTTAAAGAGAAAACCAAATAATATGCCTAACAACACCAAGATTTAAAAAAAAAAAAAAAAAGATTTCTTTGTGTTACAAGTAATTAGACACAAATTTTCCCAGTGGTTGCCATTTCCTGGAGGCTTACAATCCAGATCCTTAAATAAATCTGGTAGCTGAAACACTCTTGACTTACACCACGGCCAAAGAGCAGACAATCTGCAGAATTTTGCAGCAACAGATGTGAAAGGCCTAGGACTGTGACATGGATAAATGATTCAATTCTTAAGAATTCAAAATGTAAAACTGGCTTAATTGGATCAAAATAATCAATTGAATAGATATCTGGTATTTATAAGTGAAATGATATACAGTTCCTTAATTGACCATAGTCTGAGTTTTCTTTAAATTGATTGTTCACTTCTAGCTTGGGGAAAAAATGCCAGCTGGAATGCAGAGGGATTAAGTTTTATTTATTTTCCTTGCTAAGAGCCACATTGTGCAATTTAAAAGGAAATGTCCTTGAAAGATGGGTTCCTTTGTAAACTGTTTCAGCCCTTGTTTGTTTTCAGATGGAAATTAATTTCTCAAAGGCCCTCCATGTTAGAAAGTCTGTGTTGATAAGTAAAGAAAAATAAAAAATTGTAACCTGCTAAAATACATCTTGTTTTCAAGATAAAAATCTTTGCATGCATGTAGCTGAGTTTGGGGCACAGCTGATTTGGCCATCTTACTGGAAAAAAGGGTGGTAATGGTCTCCATTGGCACAGGTAGTAGAAAACAATCCATGGGAGAACCTCAAACCCAACTATTAGAGATTACTAGAATTCTTCTTTATGCTTTGATGAGCTTAAATACTGATTTTAAGCACTGCAGGGGATGTAAGTGAATAAAAACTAAAAGTGAGTCACTAAAATTGTGCCCCTTCAGCTATTTCTCACCAGTTACAGTTGCATTTAAGACAATTCTGATGTTTTCCAGGACCCCTTTTTTTCCAGGCAGGACCCCGGAGACAGGTGTTAGGTCTGGGATGAAGTGCTGCTGCTGGTCAGCTGCTTGTAAGCACAGAATCATGGAATGATTTGTGTTGGGAGAGGCCTTAAAGACCACCCAGTCCAACCCCCTGCCGTAGGCAGGCACACCCTTCCACTAGACTAAAATTGCTCAAACCCTCATGATCTTCTCAGTCTTGCCCTCAGCAGAAAATATAAGTCTTACAATACAAGGTTTTATTATCTGGGTCTGCCTGTGCACTGATGGGTGTGGAATTGTTCCCTCTGGTTTTGGACACAAGTGTGCCCTATATCCATCTGTGCTGTGCTTTGGAGGGGACCAAGCAGCAATGGCTGTGGTGGTTTCATGGTCCTCTGATGTTGTTCTCTATCAGACTGTGAGGTTAAACTCCTCTGTGCAGAAACCCAGAGCGCTCCCGAGGATCCAACCCTCCCACCGGTCCTAAACATGTTTGCATAAACATCGGGATGAAGTTACGCCCTATACAACGAGACTCTCGGCTTCCCAGGAGCCCGGGGTCGCTTTCCAGAGGGTTTGTTCTTCTTTTCGGTGATAGATGACCGGGATGAAGAGGCTGGAGCAGGGAGGAAGAGGTGGGTGGAAGGCGGGGAGCGGCGGGGCCGGTGCCGGCAGCCGCCACGGCGGGGCAGTGCGGGACCGGCGGCAGCTCCTGGCAGCGGGTTTGGACAACTTAAACGCTGCCCGGGAGTATTACGGGCGAAAAATTACCAGTAATAATAATAATAAAAAAATCCAGGTTTGAATTCACCACCGAAGCCACGGGTGGAGCTGCGGTCTGTGGTGCTGATGCGCTGCTGAGTTTGCTGGAAAAATAGGATTTACCTTTACAGGGAATCAGAAATCTGCTCTGACAATGGTATTTTTCTTTCAGCTTGAAAGATTTCCCCCGACCCCCCGTCTTAAAAAACACAGCACAGTTGACTCTGCTCTCAGCGACAAAGCTCTGAGTGGCCACGAAGGCAATTCCTTCCTTTGGAGCTTCCCACAGATAACAATTTGTATCATAGAAATAATTTCATTTGGATCAGGATTTCTGCTCAATATAACCCAAGGGTATTCTGAGAATTGCTTGGATTCTGGAGAAATCCCACTGGACATCACTCAACACTGTCCAGCTTCAATTACGGGATCAGATGTTTTTCCCTCTTCCCTTTGCAGAGGATTTTTTAGCTGGGATGTGCAAACACAGGCCACTGTCACATGCTCTGATGGGAGGCTGCTCTGCAGCTCCTTGAATACAATATCTTTCGCCTTCTTGCATAAATATTTTAATTGCTAATTTGCTGGTTTCGTTTAACACAGATTTGGCATTTATCATTTGAATTTAAACTTGTTAAAATTGACAATTTTCTTGGCTACCTATGTTAATAATTTAAAGAGAAAGCTCATTATTAAATTATTATGGGTAATTATTTTGTAACTAGTGTGGAAATTGTAATTTCTGCAGCCTTAAAAGATCCTGGAAGGAGTGCATGCAGATCAATATGGATCAAATCCCAGAAAGTGTAAAGATGCACAGAAAGCATCTTCTGTAGAAAATGTTATATAGCTGGGTGAAAATACTAAAGTTAGACTGTTATTTTCTATAGTTGCAACTACAAAGCCTTGGAGATTGATGACATAAAGAGATGTAGTTGGAGGGTCACAAGAGCCTTTTTAAATCTGGGTTCTGATTTGTTCTGAAGCTGTGTCCGGGAACCGGTGGGATGGGATTTGTGTGAGTGCACCTTGCAGATCTCAACAAGCCCCAGTCAGCACGTTCTCTGACAAAGGGAAACAGTCCTGACAGGGTACTGTAGCTCCAGCACTCCCACTTAGTCCACACCGTACCTGCTGGAATGGGGGCAGAGCTGAGCCCCACAGGATTTCCAGTGGTCAGGTAAATGCTGCTGATTTCAGTGAGTCAGTGCTGAGCTTTACTGGGCAGAAAAAACTCCTCCTCTGACCCCATAAATGATGTGGAGGAGCCTCTCCCTGCCTGCGGCCCCAGACTCCCCATCCCTGGGAGGTGTTTGTGCTGCAGTCAGTGCTCACCTGTTTTTGCAGCTACCTGCACACCCCTCCCTGGCCCAAACAGCCGCCTCCGTTGGTTACACGTGCCAGAAGTTTGTTGTGTTTTGGCTGTGACATAGTCAGCATGGATGTAATTACCTTAAAAAGGAACTTTTGAGGTGCCGGGCGTGTTACTGAGGTAAATGATGCCAGCACGGCCCCTCCAACATTCCCCAATTTCTCAGCATCCGGCCAGTGGTCTCTGCATCTGGATTTAGCCCACAGCAAAAATGAGAACAATGAGGTAGAGTGGAACCCCCTCCCTGCTCCCACCAGATGGCCCTCACGCTTTTTTAATTTCCCTCTAAACGGCTGAGAAATGCTCTGCAAGCACTTGGTGAGTTTACAAGGGATGCAAATCTTTCCCGTCACTTTATTTTGGAAGGAGGCAGCGTGGGGTCCTGGGTGGTGCAGTGGCAGACACCCCTCAGCTTTCTCGGTCCCCCACTTTTCCTGGGTCTCTGGGGTGAGTTCTGAATGAGAAGCAAGGAGGGATTTCAGGGGGGCGTAGAACAGGTTCTGGAAGTGGGGCTGGGCTGGACCTCACACACGTGTGTTACAGACACATCCAGCGTGAGCACCTGGGCCCCTCTGGAGGCAGGTTGGGCTGTTTCTTGCTCAGACATCAGCCCTCAGTCTTTGCCTGTCAGTAGCTGCCAAATTCTGCCAGTGATGCTTTACACTTTTTGAGAGCAAGGGACAACTTGGGAAGTAGTGAATCTGGCAGTAACTTGTTTTTCTGTTGATCTCAGAAAAACAAAACAAAAAATTAGGACATTTTAAAGGGACATTTACGAACTCCTTACCGCTCATTTTGATATTTGAGTTCCGACTTAATGGTAGTTTTATAGTATCAAGAAATGCAAACAGAACTTTTCAGCTTGGAAAATTGAGAATTCCTGAGTTTTGGCACTAGTATCAACCACCCTTGATCCTGGATTTCCTAATGTTTGCATCTTCCCCCCTACGCCAGGATCATTGTTCCTGTGAGAACAATACCGGATCTGGCTCTCTCATTCCGTGCTGTTGTGGGAGTATTTCAGTGCATTAACCAGTAGGTTTGTTTATGAACCTAAAGGTGCTGCCCTGCCCTCATTGCTGTAAGCTTTTCCATCTGTATGCCCCCATCCTGACCTTGATCTACCGGGGGGCTCCAGAGGGCTTGTTCACGCTCCAGCCCTCCTGGCTTTTCTATCGGGATTAGCTTTAAGGGGCTCGAGTTGTTGAAGGGTTTTTCTACTGATAAATGGATTGAGACCCATATTTTAATCTCACGTCATCAAACATTCATCAGATACTCTTGGTCATTACCGACAGAGCCAGGTTTGAACTAGTGACCCCGCAGTAAAAGGTCCCATTAGCAATTTCCTTAAACTGTCAAGTCATTGCATGACACGAATGAAATGCGATGGGATTTTTTTTTTTTTTCCACAGGTAAAGGCAGTGGGTTTCTGCCTAATTTTTATTTACTAATGACCGTGTTACCAAAACACTCCGTGTTAAAGTCTTTGTGCTCTCACACAAGAAATATGAAGACATACAACAGTGGGGTTCATTGCCCGAATGCAGCCCCTCCATGGGGGTTCGGGCAGCTGCGTGGTCCCACAATGCCACGCAAATGTCACCCATTTGGTCCATGAATGGAGAGAAGGTTGGAGAGTTCCTGTGGCAAATCCCATCCTCAGCATGCCAGGCACAGCACACACACCCCATGCCAAGACGGGTCTGGGCTGTGTGTGTGTTTCTCTCTATAAGCAATAAAAGCAGAGACTGGCAGACATTTAGAGAACCTTGTCTGGCCCACATCACACCGGACTGTTCTTTTACCAGCAATTTTTGTACCCGAGTTCTTTCTCTCTTTACAGAATCATTTGAAGAAATGTGTGAGAAGAGGGAAAAAATTACCTCTGGCAGTCATGTTATAATGGCCCTGGTGCTGACAGCCCTTTGGGAACAGTGGCAGCAGCAGGGTAAGTATATATGACATCTTTGTAGTGATAAAGAAACAAATAAATGTTCCCATTAACACTCCATCAGGTCAACAGCTATTCCAGACCAACATGATGTTAGAGGAACCGCTTTGATTCATATCATCTAAGACACACTTCTCTTGCAGCATATCTTCTGCAAGGCACATAAACCAGAGGTCCTGCTCTGACCAGGTGGAGTCATTAAAGAATCAGTGAACTTTTTACAAGTTGCTTGAAATACCCTGGCCAGACTCCAGCTCCAGTGTTGCTGCCGTGTCTGTTTAACAGTTCCTTCATCACACCACGACAATGACTCTGTTTCAGTGCTGGAGGAAGTTATTTCTCCATACATCGTTTGTAAGGCATTTTTGGAGGCTTCTGAATGCTTCCTAAGCCCTGCAGTGAGATCAGTGGGATGTGAGCCTTACCATAACAGTCTGCTCAGGAAGCATGAGCAGCATTTGTATGTCATCCATAATGAATGTGTGTGCATATGGAACAAACACACGTGCACACAGATGCCTCCTCAGACAGGCTGCCCCTTTCCTGTGCAATTCAGCATGAGCTGAGCTTCACTAAGGACCATGATGTCTCACTCCTCCCACAAGTGCTGGTTAGCGAACAGCAACTTCCAAGAAATTTCCACGTGTAAGAGTGTTTAAGCACACTTTAGCTCTTTTAGACTTTAAAACGGGTACAAACTTTATAACTAACATGAAATAACACTGAATTCCTCATGAATTCCCTTCTTTCCCATGTAAGCAGCACTGTCCAGGTATCTTTTTACCAGAACTTTTTTTATTTTCTCACACAGGTTGACTATTTTTGACAAAAGAAAAAAGTCCTGAGAAGGGACATAAGAAGAGCAGGTGGATGGGTTTGGTCTGCCTCGAGTCACACAGATCCTACACAAAGATGAAAACAAAGGAATCCCCTGATCTGGATCACACAAAGCTGGGAATTGAAGTTCAAGTTGTCCAAAGCTCTGGAAAGTGAGTATCTCTTTGTATCTTAAACTTTGTTGCAACAAAAGCCCTTCTATGCTGTGTCCTGGTAAAATCTCACTAGTCAAAGGTATGCCTGTGACTCCAGACAAAATTCTGAGCCACATGTACTTCTTTCTGCTTCTGCTGAAATTGTAAGACCTTCTAATGTTAACATGAATGCCAGAGAAAATAGGTTTCAAAATGGTCAGCACAAAAAGAACAGCCAAATCCTGAGCAATCCGGTCCTAGACACAGAAAACTTAATGCTTACAACCTACCAGCAATTAAATCTCCAATTCCCCGATTTGGTGGGATAGCCTGAGATTTTGGAGGGCATCCTTCAAAAGAGCTGGTGCACCTCTAAGTTGAAATCCCAAGAAGTAAAGTCCTCACAGTTTATGTAAGTGTTTAAAAGGAGATACAGCTTCCAGAGTCATGTAGATACTTCTGATGATATTCAGTTCTGATTCAGCAAAGTGTGTGACAACTTCAGTGGATATTTAAATCCATTCCATGTAATATGCTCAAACTCATCCTCTTGAAGGGAAGGAGTGCATGTCTCTGGGTTTGTCCCTTCTCTCTTCAGTTGTAGATGTGCTCTTACCTCTCCCCTGAAGCCAATAGCAGTTGAATATATGTTTACATGCTTTACTGAACTGACAGTGTAAAAATCATAGCAAGGTTTTTGTGATAAAATAAGCATAATCTGTCCAGTGCCTGCCAGCATAAACTGGTGTTGCAAGCTTGTGTGAGTAGTGTGGGGATCAAATATCTGCAGTTGTCTACAGCATAGTGCCATATCATAGGATCACAGAATGGTTTGGGTTGGAAGCAACCTTGAAGATCAATCTTGTTCCAATCCCCCAGCTGTGGGCAGGATGTGATCCACTAGATCAGGCTGCCCAGGGCCCCCATCCAGCCTGGTCCAGAACACTTCTAGGGATTGGTCATCTACAACTTCTCTAGGTAACCTGTTCCAGTGCCTCACACCAACCTGAGTAAAGAATTTCCTTCTGTCATCTAACCTAATCCCCCATCTTTTAGTTTAAAACTATTCCCCCTTGTCCTATCACTATCTGCCTATGTAAAAAGTAATTTTTTTTTTTTTTTTTTTTTTTAAAGCCCCCTTTAAGTATTGAGGCTGAGCAACCCCAACTTTCCCAGCCTGTCCTCACAGGAGGGGTGCTCCAACCCTCGGAGCATCCACTCCCACAGGTCCACAGTCCTAAGGAAACACATTTCATTTGCGCTTGCAGGTGAAAGTGGGGGTTGCCCCCCCCCGGCAGGGGCAGTTTTCCCTCTTCCCATGAGCTGCGCTGCCAGGACGGGCCCCCCCGGTGCCGCCGGGCGCGATTCCCCNCGGCCCCGTGCAGGGCTCGCCCCGACGTGACTCCGCAGCTCTGCTCGCCCCCAACCCCCCGATCCCGGGGAGTTGCCATGAGGGGGCTGCTGCCCCAGGTAGAAATGGGGACGTTGGGCTTGGGGCGTGGTAATCCTCCCGCCTTTTTTTTGATGGGTCCATGGGAGAGGGTTTGCTCTGCTGGACTCTTGCTGCTGTCTGACAATCCCCCTGCCCCAGGGTCCTGCACTTCTCCACCTCCAGGCACCCCGAGGTGGGTCCCCCCTTCTGCCCCGGGTCTTCAAGGTTCCCTCAGCACTGCGCTGGTTCCGACCTGCAGGAGTTAACCCCGACCTGGGGGAAGAGCCCCAACAACCCATCCTAGACCGGGAGCAACTGGGAAAATCCCTAGTCCGTCAACGGAGGCAAGAGGAGGAAAGCTGCTGGATGAACCTTTCCATCCAGGTTGCCTGATACTGCTTCTTCATGGCATCTGGGGTAAAAGTGGGGTGCTGTCACCATCAAATGACAGATCCTGTAGTGATCCCAGAGGCATCCAGGCTCCTTCCTCCTGAACAGGACAGGCAGAGCATCATATCCCAGTCCTCTGAGCCTTTTTCTCATCTTGTCCTTCTCTGCAGGAGCAAGCCAGGTAGGAGGAATAAAACACCCCAAGTAGCTGAACAGTGGCATCACCACCTCCCAGGATGGGCACTGGGTTTATCTGTGGATGGGAAGTCTTTGTATCAAAACAGGAGCCTGTTAGCTATAAGGAAAATACTTGTGGAAAGCATTTTTGCTGTGGAGGATACAAGTGAACTGTTCCCAAACCCTCTGAAAAGTGCAGATATGCGCTCAGAACCCCAGTGCTCTGCTTTTGGTCCCACCTTGAGAAGAGAGGCTGCTTTTCCCTTTCCCCCCCATCAGCATGAGTCTGTTGTTCATCTGCCTTCTCCCAAGAAGGGCAGGAAGGAGCATGGTCCCTTTGGGGGAACCTCATCCAGCTGCAAAGGTCAGGGAGTAGGGAGCAGAAGGCTTTTCTCTCAGAAATTCCCACTTCCAACTACTTCTTCCCTGCTTTGGAGTCTGGGCAGAGGGAAGCGGGGCCTGACTGTCCCCCCAGTGCTGGGAGCGCAGGGACTGGAGGCAGCAGGAGGGAGTTGTCCTGGATAAACTCCAGGTCAGAGGCGAGAGGGGCCTTGGGCCCACTTGGAAACGGCGTCAGGGCAGGGGAGAGGCCTTTCCCTATGCAGGAGAGACTCCTGTGCTCTGGGCTTTCCGTCTCCAGCCTCATAGGGTTTGTGTTTATCTTCCGAAGTGAAACCTCCTTCCATGGCTCCCTTGTTTAAAGGCCTCAAAGCCAGTTGTTCCCCAGGAGCCTTGTTTTCTCCTACATAGGACAAGCAAGCCGGGCCAGGCTTTTCCTCCTCTGTTCCCTTCCACTGGCATTTGGATCTCAGCATTGCCCCACCCCTGCTATCTGTGATGACCAGGGAAACTGTGACCATGTCCAGGTCCTGTCTGTAAACAGCTCTTGCCTGTGCTGCAAAGTCACAGCTCATGGCTTTGTGTTGCTGGGTAAAATCCACAGCTCAACCGCGCGGCTCTCGCTCGCTCTGGGAGCAGAGCGTTTACTCACCCCTGGGAGCAAATCACAGCCTGCAAGTCTGTGTGTGTTTTATTCTGCCTTGAATGTTGAGAGCATGTAACTCTGGCTTGCAGAGAAACCTCGCTGCAATGTGCCCAAGTTTCCTTCTGCAGCAAAACAGTTAAATGCCAAGTCCCAGCCAGTCCACTGAGGACTCCCCCGTGGCAGGCTGAGGAGTGTCCTCCAGCTCCATTTGCCATGCTGAGGAAAGGACAGACCCATCTTTCCACATGAATACATTCCAGCCTCATAACCAGCCTGACAGTGGTCTGTGTGCTGCTGCAGTCAGACTGTGGTGGTCCAGAGAGCAGACTCAGGCAGGGAGCAGACAGTGAGAGCTAAACGCAACTGGAAATTCTTTAAAATCAAACCCCCAATATGTAGGGTTGGCCTCTGCAGGGTGGATGGAGCACAGAAGTCTCCTCGCTTGGTGACAGCTCTTTTTAAAAAATTTACTTTATTTTAGTTTTTTCACTCTCTCCATCTTTTTTTTTTTTTTTTTCCCGAGAGTCCTGATTTTCTCATCCCCTCCCTGTGTCCCTCTGCTTTTTTTTCACACCTCCAGTGGGGGTCGAGCCAGTGTTTAACTCTTTCGTCCTTGTAGCAATTAGTTACTGGCTTTGAGAATACTCATAAGCCCCAGGTGGGACATCTCCCCTGGCCTTCAGCAGGAGACCTTCACACAGACCTTCCTGTGTGTTGGACACAGAGGCACAAGTCTTCTATAAGGAGGAAAGCAGTGAGAACTTGTCACTCTTAATGTCATGGCTGGCTGTCCCTGCCCAGAGGAGGTGCCCTCAGACTGCTGCTGGGATGCTGTTCCTCTCAGCATCCAGGAAAACTCATGGAAACGGTCCCCTGATCCCCTGAACAGATTTGAAGGGCAAAATCTGCCAACTGCTCCGTATATTGATTCAAATGCGTTATTCCACCCTGGGCAGATCCCTGCCCTGGGAAAGGAGCAATCAGTGCAGGTGCAAATAGCTTTTAATTGCAAAATGTATCTCACCATGGAGGCATTTAGGCTGGATGTGATACAACTGATACATCAGCAGCCGGAGGAAGACCAATAAGCTGGAGCACCGCAGGAGCCAAACTGCTCCTATGCAATACCTGTGGTGTAAATATTCATATGTGGCTGTATGTCTGTGTTCTTCCACACATTCCTGAGATATGACACAGTAGTATTAAGAGAAGATTCAAATATCATCTTCAGGGAATGTGAAAGGTTGCTGTCTGTGATGGTTCCTATATAGAAACTCTGCAAGCTTGGAATGGGGATGTTTTTTGTGTGGACTCTCCTAAAGTCAAAGATCGGGCGCAGTTTCTCAGTGCCAGCGAGGTGCTGGCAGCGGGCTCCGTGCCTGATTTGGAGGAAGAGCTCTGCCCGAGGCTTATCTGTGGGCTCAGGCGGCTGTGTCACACCAAGTGATGTACAGGTGGCTGGGACGGGGTCCTATATAGGGCTGCCTTAGGTTGCCTCTGGAGCTGTATAGCGGTGCTGGCTGTTCTCCGGGCCCTTAGCTGGGCTTCGGGCAGGGCGACGCATCCCGCAGGGCTCCGCTGCCCTTCGCGGAGCTCTGCAGCCCCTGGAAGGGGCGGGCGGGAGCCTCCCGCCGCTCCCGGGGCAGCATCTCCCGCACCTCGGAGCAGGGAGCGGGGGGATAGAGGGACACGGAAGCAATTCGGAGATAACGCTGACACTTCAGAGATGACCCTCCCCAAAACGGGTCGGGGGATCCCCCTCAAGTCTCCGCGGTGTGACATCGCCCTGGAGAGAGCGAGTTGCCTGGCTTGCCGGGATGCACAGAATTTTGGTTTATTATGCGTGCAAAGATGCGCACGGCAGTGTTTGGGGAGGCATAACGCACTCAGCCGGCACAGCGAGCTCCCATCCGCGGCAAGAGCCCGTGACAGAGGCCAGACCCTGGGCTCATAGGAACGAGTCGTGCGGGGAAAGGTGGGAGGGTGATGCGGGGAGAGCGGCGGGCGGCAGGTCGGGGAGTCCGCGGAGAGGTGCGGGACCGCGCCCGCTCTGCCGCCCCGCAGCCAGCCCGGCTCTTCCCTAGCGAGCGCAGGAATTGGTTTTATTATTATTTTCCCTAGGAAAACAAAAATCGGACTTCCTAGGAAAACAAAAAAAAAGAAGGAACTTTCACAGCGAACCGTCCTGTTCGGAAATCGAGTGCTTGTGCCGCAGAGCAGCGCAGCGTTCCCGGGAGTGGAGCAGGAGCCGGGGCGAGCGGCGAGGGTCCAGCGGGGATTTGCGGCGGGGAAGTTTCCCCCACGCGTGTTTCCAGCAGGGATAACCCCGCTGCGAGGGGCGGCCTCTCCTCCCCGGGCTCAGGCAGAGCGGGCACGACCAGAGGGGCAGGGGCGGG
>VYXB01007491.1:207159-285407 GCA_013397135.1 Pachyramphus minor
GGCGCTGCGGGAGAGGGAGGGGGCACGGGGAGCCCCAGGGTCTCCCTCCGGCCGTCCGTCCGCGCCGCCGCCGCCGCGGGTGCGCCCCTCTCGCTCCCTTTCCCGGCGTGCGCCCGGCTCCGGCAACTCGCTTCCTGCGCGGCTGGAGGAGGGAGGAGAGAGGAGAGGAGCGGAGAGCGCTTCGGCTGCGAGAGGAGAGAAGAAAGAGGGAGAAAAGAAAGAAAGAAAAGAGAGAGGGGAGAAGGGGGGGGGGACTTGCCTCTCTTGTCACTGGAAAATGACACTTGATGTAGCAGAGCCTGCCGCAGCTCCCGTTCATCCTATTGTTTCTTAAACTGCCATCTGAGATTTTTTTTTTTTCCTGCTGCCATCCGAGGGGTGTCTTCATACAAAAGGGACTTCAAGTACTCCTCCGGCTTGTGAGCGCTGCAACCAGCCCCCAGCACCCCGCCAGCCCCTCCAAGCACCCAAACAAACTGCACACGCAGCAAACAGCAGCAACAAAACCGGGCTCTGATTGCTTCTGGATTTTTTTTTTTAATGTCCGTGCCTGTGATTGCTTTCTCCGACTTGCTTTGATTCCAGAGATCAGCTGCAGAGAGAGAAAAAGGAGAGAAAGAAAAAAAACCCCACATATAACAGTCCGCCTGGCGATTTTATCACTTTTTAAAATTTTGAGTAAAGAAGGAAGATTTGCGCTGTTGTTTCTGATTCATGTTTGGGATTCAGGAAAGCATCCAGCGGAGTGGGAGCAGCATGAAGGAAGAGCCCCTCGGCGCGGGGATGAACGCGGTGCGGACATGGATGCAGGGAGCCGGCGTCCTGGACGCCAGCACGGCCGCTCAGAGGTAGGCAGGCTCCGCGCCCGCTCCGCTCCGCGCCCCGGGGCGCTCCCCGCCCGCAGCGCTGCTCCCCGCGGGCAGCGCCTTTCCCCCCCGCGCCAACAAAAACCCTGCCCTGGAGCTCTGCTACCAGCAGTGAGTTTCGCGTAGATGTCGCCAGTTAAATATTTATCCCTATTGTCCCGTAGGAATGACTTTTTATTAAATAATGATAACAATAATAAAGGAAGTGGTGAGTTTCGCTAGGTACGGATAGGTGGGTTTCATCTCTCTGGCCCCCTGTGTTTGCTCGGAGGAAGGAGTTTTCAAAACTATGTTTGCTGCTGATTTAGTCTTGAGATCTCCAAATGACAGTTTCGTCCTCCGATAAGCAGCGAGTTGTGCACGGATATATCCAAAATATATTTCTCTACCTCGCTTTCCTACCCTCGTCACAATCAGCAGCTCCTCTTCTTTTCCTCCGATAAGCAGGGAGTTTGCAAAGCTTTCTCCAGGAGAAATTTATTTTGAATCCCCTTAGTAAAACCACTGTCACTTATTTTTGAAAAAGAAGTCACTCCAAAAAGGAGGTGGCGAAGCTGCACCCAGCCTCGCTTTCTCCCTTATTTCTCCTTCTTCCCATCCTCTTCCCCGCCAAAAAAAAAAAAAAAAAAAAAAAAAGGCACGAACCAAACCCTGATGCCGGATTCGCAGCCTGAGCCCTAGAGCCGGCATCAGCCGGCATCAGTTTAATGTTGACATCTCCCTGTGTCTCCCACCTCGCCCCGCACCCCTCCCTTTGGAGCCCTCTAAGGAAGGGAAAGTTTCTGCAGGGACAACCCTGAAATATTTCAAGTTGTCTCCTGGCCTCGGTGTTTACCCACCGCTCCGGCGCGGGAGGAAAGGCTCGCAGGACTGAGGCTGCAAGATAAGGCACATGGGCGCTGGGGTGACAGCTCCGAGCCGAGTTTGAGAAGTGGCAGGACCGATGCTGCTCCGCGGGGCAACGCGCCGGCGGCGCTGAGCGCGGCTCAGCCGCCATGCAGGGCCGGCTGCGGGCGGGCACGGCCCCTGGGGAGGGCTGGTGGGTACCGGGGTCGGGGGGGCTGCTGGGGGCCTCGGGCTCGCCGCAGGGCGGGATGGGGTCGGGGCTGCGCGGGGTTCGGAGCTTGAGCCTTTCCCCGCGCCCGGAGGGAAAAAAGCTCCGGGGCGACTCGGGGGGAGGGGGAGATGCTCAGCTCCGGGTGGGACCCAGCCGGGTCCCGGCGGGGAAAACAACCGGCCCGGGAGTCGGCTCGGGGGACGTGAGGCCGCGTCGTCGGGGCTGCCGCTAACCCGCATGTTTCTGGTCCCAGCGGAGTGGGTCTGGCCCGGGCTCACTTCGAGAAACAGCCGCCTTCCAACCTGAGGAAGTCCAACTTTTTCCACTTCGTCCTGGCTCTGTACGACCGGCAGGGGCAGCCCGTGGAGATCGAACGCACCGCCTTCGTGGGCTTCGTGGAGAAGGAGAAGGTGAGTAGCCTGGTGCCCCGCGAGGGCTTGGCGGCCTCTCCCGGGCCCTCCTCCCTGCTCCGCTCCCCCGGGGCCGAGGCGTCGGCTCGTCCCGGGAGCCAACGCCGCCGCCCGGGCGCCTCACTCTTCCCCTGTCCCGGAGGGCAAATGGGGAGGGGGTGTCCCCTGATCCCTCGCTATGCCCGGGGCAGGAGAGAGGGCTGAAAGCTGCCCCATCCAGCCCCGGGGGCACCCGGAGCGTGAATGATGGAGAAACTTCATTGATACTCTTTTCCCTTTCCCTCCGGCCTCCCGCGCTCCTTTTGACTTCAGGAAGCCAACAGTGAAAAGACCAACAACGGGATCCACTACCGCCTGCAGCTGCTCTACAGCAATGGTAAGGGCTGGGAGCCCCCGGCGTCAGCTCCGTCGCCTCCCGCAGCCTCCGCGCCTTCAGAGCCCACCAGAGGCCGGGGAGCCGCTGCCCCGGCTCCCCTCCGCTCCGCGCACCCCTGCGCTCGGTGCCGGGGCTCTGCGGGGACAAGGGCGGCCCCGGCGGGCCCGAGCCCTCGGGCGAGCCCAGGCGCGCTGCCCCGCTCCTCACACCTCTGCCTTGTTTCAGGGATCAGGACGGAGCAGGATTTCTACGTGCGACTCATCGACTCCATGACCAAGCAGGTGGGTGCTGCGGGACGCCCGCGGAGGAGGGGGGTGCCGGGGGAGGGGGTGGCAGCCGTCGGGGCGGCCCCCGGGAGCGCGGCGGGGCGGCCCGCGGAGCCGAAACCCGCCCCCGCGGCGGAGCGGCTCTGCCCCGGCGGGGAAGGGAAGAGAAGGGGCCGCCACCTCCCGCGGGCGCGGCCGCGCTCCCCTCTCTGCGGCGTCGGGGCTGCGGGGCGGCGCGGAGGGTCCCCGCGGGACCCCTGCCTGCAACCAGGCTGGGGGGGCGAAAAATACAGGCGACCCTCCAGCCATCCCAGCCAGGGTTGGGGCTGGATTTGCCGCTTAATTAATAAGAATTAACCTCCGGCCTCCGCCAGGCCCCGAGCGCTGCCGGCACAAGCCGCTGCCCTGGCGCGGGGCTCTGTCGGTCCGTCCGTTCTTTGCGCTGCTGCCGGGTCCGTGGGTTAAAGGAAGAGCGATTGTATCGTGACACGTTTGCATGTCAGAATAGTTCCCCGAATCGCGGCGCGGGGAGCGGCGAGCTCGGTGTCGGACTCGGGAAGACAGCAGGGATTGTCAGTGGAATTAATCCTCATTTTAAGTTTGCACTTTAGTCTCCCAAACAGAGTAATAACGTGCGTGCCTACCTGTAAAAAATACTTTTCTGTTTAAAACCAGTATTGTTACAAAGGGACTATCTGAACAAATCGATTCTCTCTCTCTCTCTTTTTTTTTTTTAAATTGTTATTCTCGCTTTTTATTTCTATTCATATCAGAATATTTTCCTCATAGATTACGTTTCAAGTAGTTGGGATCGCTTTTAAGCCTTTTCATTCTTAAAATATGTTTCTTCCCCTCTTAATCTGTTTTACTTGTTAAAGAAAATCCTTGCATTTTATTTAAGAAAAACATGAAAGGTTTTTTTTGTACCGATAGGAAAAGTAAGTCCCTGTCTGTTGTCTGTAGAGACAAAACTCTTGGCTTGTATTTGGGTTTCTTTTCTACAGTAAAACATAAAAACATAACGCTCTAAGGGCTGAGTTTGTTTTACAAAACTCTCTTTGATGGTCACAAAACATCTTTTCCTGCTATTGAAGACTATCTTTCAACAGAAAAAAAAAAAGAAAGAAAAAAAAAGAAAAAAGGAACTTGGATGAATTTTGCTAGACAATCCACTGTGCATCTGAACTCTGTTACACTGTATACTCCCAAACAGAGTCCATTCCCTGCAGGAATTAAAACAGCAGCAACATACCCTTCTTCATAAAAAAATCCTGGAAAGTGTTTGCTGTCATTCCTGGTTTTTCAGGCACAAATTGGTTAGTTTTTGTTAAAAGTAACAAAATCTTCCTGATACATGAACTCTTTTTAGTCCTTTTGGAGCTTGTGTGTTTCAGTGTAGACAACGTGAGAGAGACTATCAATAAATATTATCTTTAAAAAGCTTTCCTATCATTACGGAAATGCGAAGTCTCTGCTCATAATCCTGTTGAAAACAGAGCCCTGGACTCATGGAGAGCAATAGATTAAAAATAATTTTCTTAACAAAGGCATCTTGCATATGAAGAGTTCATCCTAAGGCACTGTTTGACCTCTTGGTCTCTCATTATTATCAAGTCATCAGAGGGTCTTTGGAGAGAAAGGGGAAAAAATCCCTGAGATACAGTTTATTTGTAAAACATATCGTGTAGCTTTAAAGCATGCTCACAATGAAGAAGAAGGGGGAAAAAAATCTCTCTGATTTCAGGAAGTCTTAGAAAAACAAAGTTAGTGCAAATTACAGATTTTGGGGAAAGTGCGGTGGGTTTGAGAAGTGGGGATTTAAGAACAAAAGCTCTCTGAACTTAGATTAGAAAACAGGGAGAGAAAGGCTATTTCAGACACAAACATGTTTGCTTACGTATTAATTTCATGCATACAATTTCTTTAGCCATGACTATAATTGCTTATGAAAAATAGGGCATTGTCATGTCAAAGCTGTGGCATGTGTCGCTCTGAATTTTTTTGGGGGCTGGACGCTAAATTCTCCTTCTTCTGTTTTAATTCTTTCTTTTCAAAAGTGAAATTATTGCAGAGTTGGGATCGCATCGGTTACTGAATGCTTATTAGGAAGTGAAGTACAACACATGACAGAAGCTCACCCAAATGTTGAATATATCATTTATATTTTATGACAGTGAATTATATAGAAGATTCTCAAGTAACTTTCAAATCATCAAACTGTAATTAAATATTGCAAAGACTGTCTGAAAATTCTTTAATTTTTAATGAAAGTTAAATATATATTGTCAGTCTACTTGAAGGTGTAGTATTTTAATGCACGACGCTCAGAACAAATTGGATAATGAAATGATTACTTTTAAATGAAACTGTTGCAGAAGCGTACACGTTTCAGCTGGCAAGTATCTTCTCAGTCCTCACACACACACACATTCACACACTCGATAATTGTGAATTCCCAGACTAAAATTACAGCTACTCTGAGGTTTCTGGTGGCAAATTAAAAATCCCACAGAGGCAAAGCTTGAATGAGCTAGGTTCCCCAGATCATGCAGGAAAGTATCTGTGGCTTTTTTTATATTATTTTTTTTTTCAAATATGGACACGTCAGATTTATATGTATTCTCTTCGTCTCACAGTTACAAATTGCAAGGTTTTGTATGGTTGCAGATTAGTAAGTTAAGCAAGATAAAATAAAAGCCGTTCTGCAAATCAGACCTAGATTTCTGTACATAGGATTGCTGCTCAGAGATTTAATGTGAATGTCCCATCAGCAGCATGTATTCTACTGGCAGGTAGGCAGGGCTTGGCTGTGCTGGGGGCTGTGTATGTAATAAAGAGTAGATATTCCTTCTCCTAAATGTTCTTGATCTAAGTCAGGGATTTGTTCATGTGGCTGTGCCCAGCTAAGAAACCCGTAGCAGGAGTCCTGTCATGGGTGGGACAGAGGGATCTACACATCCTGGTGCGCGCGTGTGTGTTCTCTGTCAGCTGTGGAGCAGGACGGGAAGCAGGGCTGGAGAGTGGAAGTAACCAAGAGTTGTGTTGTGAGCTGCTGTATCCCATGGCAGATCTGGGCTGTAGGATGAACTGTGCAGGCTCTACCCCAAAACATGAGCTTTGGCTGCATGTGCGCTCCTTGGGAACGTGGGCTGTGGGACTTCCAAGCGGGAAACCCAGGCAGGATTGGTTCAAAGTGCATCATTTTGAGTTGCATTTGGGATGACGCGCTTGGACTTTGGTGGTGGCCCCAGAGAAGCGCTGGGTGAGACAGGAATTTCTTGGCTTTCAGTGGTCTTGCTAAGTTTCCAAAATGCGTCCCCCATCATTTGAAAATTGTAAATACTACACACAAATCATTCATGTGGTGGGGAAGTTCTTTTTTTCAGTTTGGGTAACAACATTTGTTGTCAAAACTGGCTTAATTAAATTTTCTTTCACGTTATATTGGCACCTCATTTTATGTCAGGATCACATTCCTAATGCGTTCAAAACCCTGTAGGATCCCAAACTTTATAGCTGTTGCTTTCCGTAAAGCAGCGGCTCCTCCCGCAGTAGGTCTGGCTCTAACAATGATGCATTTTGAAATTGCCTGCAAAGCGTGAAATATGTCTGCTCTAATGAAACTGGAGTTTTTAGGCAAGTCTAAGGATTTTAATATATTTATGGAGAAGAGATGCCCTCTATTTCTTTGGCTGTATTTTCATAAAGTTGAGATATTTCACTATTAGAAAAGATGGAGGAGATAAATCTAAAATAGTTGTTCCCCACCCATTTTTCCTTCAGCCGTTCTCATCCATAAGATATAACGGATGCTAATATGGCTCAGGCATCTTAAGAATCATAAGTTTTGCTCGATTGCTATTGTCTATTTCTGAGAGTCCTCATGAGTCAAAAATCTTAAACCCTGTTTATATTTTGGTTTTTTTTTTTCAGTACTATAACTCCGGATGCAAATGGTTTTTCTGTTGACTTCTCTGTCATTCTCTGGTGTCTGCAGATATTTGATCAGCTCCTATTCTGTGCATGGCATGGCCCTTTTCTGGCAGCTACATGCATGGGAAAAAAAAATGTTATCAATAAGTTCAGAGGAGCCTCAGCAGACTCAGAGAAATTTCACACAAACATAAAACAAAACCTAACCCCTGTGATGGGGAAAGTTTACATTGCACCAGATTTTAGCAGCTTTCTTGTGCCTTTGGTGAGATGTCAGAAGCGCAGGTGATTTTAATTTTCTTGTACAGAGAGGAATGGAGAAGTTTGGAATTTGCATGCATGATCAGGACCTGTGTTTGGGAAAATGTAAACTCATCACAGTGGAAAATGTGTTGTTTGGAGTCTGAGGGTGAAAACAAAGCTGAGGATTTTGGAGAGACTGCCTGAGCCAGATGGCCTGGTGCATTCCCAGTCTGGCAGCCCAACTGCTCCCTCCTGTATAATATACAGCCATTTGTTCTGGGATATTTACGCTAGAGCTGTTTCCATGTGAATGTTTGAAAACCATTAAAAATGAACATATTAGGAGAGATAAATTTATTTAATTCATGTGAATACGCCGATAAGCAGGCTGTGAATCAAAGGCAGAGAGAGACTGGATAAAATAATTAGATGCTTCTGAATTGTGCATCGAGAGACGGAACAAGAACTCCCTGTCCTCGCCCCAGGACCAGCACTCCGCTGCTTGTCTGGGATAAACCTCATTGGGATGAGTTGAAATTTTGCTGGGGAAAGGGGTAAAACCTCGGGTAACTAAGGGTTAAGGATTCAAAGCCAAATAAATGTAATTCCCAGTATTTTCTGTGTAGATATATAGTGGGTACAAGCCTAATTCTCCCTGGGTGAGACTCTGGCCCATCTGAAGTCAATTGCACAGCGCCTATTGAATTCGGTGCGGCCAGAGTTTTATTTTCTCCCTGCGCGTACGGCCATATATGTCATTCCAAATCATTTTAGTTCTGTTTTGGAAAAGACCCTAATTTTAATGAGTTTTTCCTTCCCTTTTATTTCTGTGAAGGAGATACTTTGTTTCGTGAAGCAGCCGAGGAATTTGAAAGCAAGTGGGTTTAGATGCATGTTGGTGATTTCTCTCCTTCTCTTACTCTTTTAAAATCAAGGCCATGACATAACTGAGTAATATAATGACCATGATCTCATTCCTTCAAGATTGTTTTTCGTCCAGTTCCGAAAGCAGGATTGCTTGACTGGCAAACTGACACCAGGAGACGATTCTGCCCTTAGTTCTACCAGCATAAATCTGGATTTATTCAGGAATGGTTAAAGGACCAAATCTGGCTCTATATTTTTCCAAATTATTCTTCAACTCTTTTATTGCTTTATCCTGCTGTCTTTATTGGGGAAAAAGTGGATTAAATGCGATTTGTAGTCTCAACTTTTATATTAGCCTCCTTCCTTTTATCTTTAATTTTGAAATTTTTTTTTTTTATAACATACTCTGTCGCGGAAAAGTTTAGGCAAATCACTGGACGCACTTGACTGCGACGTGCTCAATGTAGGAATTTTTATTTGCTGGCAAGCAGCGAATTGCATTTAATTCAACTTTTTATGCAGCTTTTGTTTACGTGGAAGTGAGGAAGTCTTATATTTTTGACACCAATTTTTCGGGACCTGATTTTGAAATCTGCTTGTGCATGAATGATTGTTACTCACTGCGACTGCTTGTAGAAAGGTTACTTGGGTGAATAACTGCTTTCAAAATGGAAGATGAATTTTGTGGGGAAATGTTTAAGTTGCTCAGGAGTAGAACAGCTATTTTCAAATGCTTATGCAAAAACACCAAGTTAAAACTTCACAAAGTAAACAAAAAGAAAAAAAACAAAGTCTATAATTTTGCATTTCCTTTGCTGGTGTTCTGTTGGGCAACCCTGATGTGTATTTGCAGGCTTATTTTTAGCTCTGCTGTGGTCTAAGTTTATGCACTGTAACTTTCACTTTATCTCTCATTAATGTCATCCCTATTTGACAAAATCACGACGATGTTGCTGTGACAGGGAATCCGACACGATTACCCTGTTTTAAAGCCTGAACTTTGAAAAAAATCATAATTTAAAAAAAAAATTAAGATATTTTTGTGGAGAGGAGTAGCTTTTCAAATCCGAGAGTTAAACATTTTCAGAACAGTAACGTAGTAGACCCTTCCTGTAAAAATACTTCTGGCAGCTCTAACGATCTGAAACTTTAGCAGTTCCTGTTTCCCTTTTGAAACTAATTGTAGAATTAATGCTTTAGAGCAGCGCGGTTTGTGAGGTGGTCGAGTATCTGCAACGCTCTCGGGCAGCCATTCATGGGAGTAAACAGTTGGTGCTTCACACACCCGTTTGCACAAGTGAATTGGGACACAGGAATGGGAGATGGGCATGAGCTGCTCAGAAATTAACTCAGCAAGTTCTCCTGCTTCCTAGAATATCCTAGAAATTCCTGCAGGAATAGGGTATGCGGGAGTAGCCGCATTGTACGCGGAGAAAACAAAATGTGCACGGGTACAACTTCGATAATTGAATGCAAATAAAGTGAAAAGCAAATCCTTAGCGTAGAGGAAGGCAGAAGAGTGTCATGCACGCAAAGAAGGGATCACTGATGCTAAACACAACAGACAAGGTGATTATGTACCACAGTGTTGACTCTGCCCGTTCATTATTGCTATTTAGTTGAGTTATTTAAGTGGGTACCTGGAGGTTAAGTAAGCACAGCAGCAGGAAGGGGAGAGGAGGAGAGAATGGAGAGGAAAAACGGAAAATAAATTTAGTGTTCTGGTTTGTAATTTCTAGTGCTTCCTTGGCCCACTGGCAACAAGATAATCCATACTGGGTAAGTTTATTTTAAGAGTGTGAGAAGAACAAGCAAGTCCAGCAGCCCTCTCTCAGGCCCTGTTACCGCATGTCACACTGTGGAGGTGATGAGGAACTGGAGGTGCTTGTCCCCCTTATGGGCCTCGGGGGCAGATCTTGCTCTGCATTCTCAGAGGCAGATTGTTCTTTAACTGTTGATGAAGTCCAAAAAGTGCTGTCAGCTTCCTCCTTGCCTGGGCTGTCCCACTACCAGGTAGAAACTGAATTGGGGTTTTCTGGAGTCTTTCCCATGTCCCCACTGATCAACCCCACCAGGTGTCAGACAGTTACTTTGATTCTCTGGGTTTGGCTGGAAGGTGCTTCTCTCATCTTCCCCTTTAATGCTGGAAATGAGGATCTTCTGAATTTGTTCCACCTCCTGCTGTAACACAGGGATGACTGTAATGCCATTTTCCAAGGCTTCTTGCAAACTGTCTGTAGCTCTGCTGGGGAAGTACCTCAAGGTGGGGTCCCAGCTGGGGTCAGGGGGTTCTTGGTGTCTGTGCTCGGGGGACTTTCCATGAGTTCCCCTTACAGGAGTGCTGGGTTCACAGGTGTTGTGCCTCACTGCTGGAAATGAGGGGGCAGAAATCAGGTGGAACTCTGTGCCCATTAGTGGCAATGACAATGGAGGCTTCTGTTTTATCAGTAGTGAAACCACAACCCCACTGGCTCTCAGGTTTTAGAGGAATGCAAAACTGAAATTAAAAAATTAAAACTAGCAAAGGTAAGGTAACACAGACCTATTCCTTATATTGTTTATGGAATTATTAAATCATTTTATAATGCAGAATATTAATATTGCATTTTACTATTACTGTTGAAAGTCAGCTCATGGTTCTTCAGATTTGTGTGTCCTGAGATTTTTATCCCTTCTGGAGGTACAATACTTCTCACCCTTGGTGGGTTATATTTGTAAGGACTGGGAAAGTAGTTCGTATGATCCTACTTCATCCTATATTAAGGTAACTTTTTTCTGTCTGTATTTTCCTCACTTCAATTTCAAAGTGGTCTCATCTCTAAAATTTATTTCATCCATATAGCTTACTCATTA
Source organism: Pachyramphus minor (assembly GCA_013397135.1). Lineage (NCBI taxonomy): Eukaryota > Metazoa > Chordata > Aves > Passeriformes > Tyrannidae > Pachyramphus > Pachyramphus minor. The sequence goes on from VYXB01007491.1 coordinate 218,031, forward strand.
AATTTGAATACCTATTTCATCATTAGCTTTAGGGATAGCCATAGCAGATGTAATTTTACATGCAGAGTTTTTTTCCCCCGAATTTCTTCTTTCAAAGTCTGTATTTTCAAGGCTGAAAAGGTCACACCAAGCTCAAGGGTAGCGCTGATGCTCAGATGCAGGAGTGGTCATTCCTCCAAGGCTGGGACTCTGATCCCAGCTCTGGAGTGGCACCCTCAAAGATTTAGGAACTTCAGTGCTATCTAAAGATGCTGTTGCAAAGGAAGTTTTACTGCTGGGGGGGGTTTTGCGCCTGGGACCAGGGATGGTTGGAAAACATAACTCTGTGTGGGATGAGATGGCAACCCTGTCCTGTAGGGGCTGTGAGCACTAACCTAGTCAGTGTGCAACGCTGATCCCTCGCCGCTGGTCCTGCTGGTGAGAGCAAATGCAGACTCTTCTTGAAATGTGATTACACTGTCTTTCCACAGTTTTAGCTTAAAGGATCTTCCCTGTGCTGTCTCAGAGTCAAATTTCTGAAGTCGGTTGATCCTCTGTTTGTTTTGGTCTCCTCTGCTCTGGCAGGGCCTGCTCCTCACTTATTTATATCCCTGTAACTCCAGAGGTGCTCTCTGGAAAGTGGTGGATCACGAGGTTCAAGGGAAGAATCAGGCCCAGGCGCTTCCTCAGGAGCTACCTGGGCTGTGCAGCTTTTTTAATTAAAAATGCATGAGCTCTGTTTTTTTTTTTCCTTTTTTTTTTTTTTTTATTAATAAGTACTAAAAAAAACCAAGCCTTTGGGGTTTTTTTTTTCTTTTTTTTTTTTTTTTTTTAATGAATAGGACCCAAAGTATACCAAGCCTTGCTGGATTTTTTTTCTCTCTTTTTTTTTTTTTCTTTTCCCCTTTTAATGCTATTAGGTTTATATCTTATTCTGAATTGAAAAGAAAATTGTGGTTGTCTTGACTACTAAAAAACCCCCATCCTACACACCGCTCAAGAGATGTGCAACAGAGAGGAGGGAATTTAGCTGTACCCAGCTTGTGTTTTTTCCAACTGCAAGTCTTGGAGCAGGTTTGGTGGAGACACCGTGGTCTCTTCAGCCTGTGCCGTGGTTTGAAGCTCCAGCTACGCCTTCGCTTACTGTGATGCATTTTTATTTTCTCCAAACTCAACCTGATGCACAACTGAAAATTGTGTTTTGTTTCTAGGCGATAGTATATGAAGGCCAAGACAAGAACCCAGAAATGTGCCGAGTTCTGCTCACGCATGAAATAATGTGCAGGTAAGAAATACCCCACTTCCACTTAATTAGTGACGAGAAGATGAATCTGTCTCCCAAAATCTAGGTTGAACCTGCAGCTATTTTTGGACTTAAATTTATCTTTCTTGCATTAAACAATCCCAAAATAACACAGTTCGGTGTGTGTAATTAGCAGCAAGGTCTCAGTCGTCACACTAGTTTTCAATTATTTATAAAGAGTTATTCTTAACAGAACGCTGCTGGTTTTCATTTAGACACTGTAGTTTGCAAAAGGTCTCCTCACCAAAATTAACAGTCTATTACAGTCTTCTAGCAATAAATGTCTCTGCCCCCAATTCCCATCAAAACCTCTTCAGTAAAATGACAAAATAGTTCTGTGTTTTTTTTTTTCCTGGATGCACATTAAGGTGTGAGGTCAGGAGGCTTTTTTGTCCTGGTTGTTGCTCACTTGAGGTCCCTGGTCAGAAGGAGTAGAGCAGGTGATGCTCCTCCACGCGAAAGATTTCTTCATCTTGATTTTCTTTAAACTCCCCCATGCAGATTTGGCTCTGCCCTGTGCATTCTTGCACTGCCTGGGGTTGGTGACTAAAATTCAGGACAGTCAAATATCTTCTCCCCCAAACTTCTGCAGCTGCTTCCTTCTCTGTTCTGGCTGATTGAAATAGGTGAAGCCTCTTCTACTTCCTTTTTACCGGAGAGAAAGCGGCATCTTCCCCCAGATCCCTCTGACACCTCGGACAGCTTGACCCCTCAGTCTCAATAAAGTTAGTGGGTGTTTTTTGCATGGCTGAAAAAATCATTTGTTACATGTTATTCGATGGCAGAAAATAATTCCCTGGTGGAAGACGAGGCATTCTTGCATAAGCTCATTGTTAAATCAGTTGTTTTAAGACTGTAAAAATGCCATTGCATGCGTTGTAACTTTTGCAAAACACATTTACTAAAAAGGAGTAACTTGAGGGTAAAAACTAGTACCCTTCTAAGAGAATAAACTTGGATGAGGATTTCCTGGCAGGGGAGAGTCTTTCACAAAATATTCAAATGGAAATTTCTCTGTTGGCTGATTTTCTTTTTTTAAATTATTATTTTCTGGATATTTCTTCATTCTTGGGATCTCCATGTTTTTGTCCTCCATGACATCTCCTCCTGATAAAATCCTGCTGGGTGTGGCACCCTGTGATGCCTACAGGGAAGGAGCTTCTCTCCTTGCTCTGCCAGCCTGGGTGAAACCCTTCACAGCCTCCCCGAAATTCTTCCTTGCAGGATTTTGGGAGACTTTAGCTTTCAAGTCATGTTTTTCTAGGCTGCTTCATTCAGTAGGTTTGGCTTCTTCCAGGAAACCAAAGACAACCCATTACAGCTCCAGAACAATGACAGCAGATGGGTGTCTCCAAGAGGTGCCCGAGCTTCTGCTGCCTTTCAGAGCTGCATTGTTGCTTTGCTGAGGAGTCCTGGCCAGTTCTCCCTTTCCAAATGGAAACCCAGTCAGGTTGACAACTTGTAATTGCCCTAAAATTCATTGGCCCAATTAGCACCACTTTCACCCTGGATACCTAGCTAGGAACAATTCATGGAAATATTAAAGGAGGCCCCTGACCTGATAAGGCTGAAGTGCCTTTTGCTTTTCTCCTGTAGCAGACCAGTAAAACATGGACACTGGGCACGTGAGTAAAATCAAGCACATGCTCAAGTGCCTGCAGTGTCAGAGTCTGAATCTGTCGTTAGTCCTGGGTGAGGTACCCTCCTGACCCTTGACCAGCGAAGTTTGGAAGTAGGAATTACTCACTAAGCCAGAACCACCTACTTTGATGCATTAATTTTCTTACAAATACTTTAGAAGCATAAAGTGGATGAGGTAAATTAAAACTTTATATAGTGGGCTGAGTTTTAAGTAGAAGACCAAATACCTGCACTACAGATTTACAGCCGTTCAATATATTTTGACTGAGACAAAATTATTTCTGTTCTGGGAACGTGGAAAGATGTGCAGTCATTCCCTTTATTAAAGCACTTTGCTCTTTCTTTGTTCTTAAAATTTACTGGATCAGGAGCTTTATTCTTCTCCTTCTATTTATTTAGTGCTAGTCCTTGCTTTGTGTTTCATAACTATAAGGTGCAGGAGTAGAAAAAAAACACAACCTGACCATAGTAGGCAAATGTTGTGTGCCTGACAGGGTGGGGGAGACATATTCAAATTTCTTATAGCTCATATTAGATATTACCCATTTCCTTTGCTGCCTATATGTGTGTAAGAGGGTGCTGTTTGTTTACCAGGCCGCTTGACCCTATTGCACAAATCTGTCATCTATTGTGCTGCTAACACGCTTTTAAATTGCAAATCTGATGCTCTTTAGGGGTCTAGAAGGGAAAAAAACCCTCTCTCTCCACACCATTCTGTTTCTCTTGATTTCTTGCCTGTTGTAAGTGGAAGTTGGGATGTGCTGAATTTGCACCAGGGGTGCAAATGCAGCCTCAATTATAAGCATAAAATTAGAGTCTGTTCCCCATTAATCAGCCCAGCTAATTGCTATGCACTACCATTAGCCATATGGTGTGAAAGACAGCTTGCTCTCCCTAAGATGAAATTTCTTCATTTCAGACATGAAATAGTGAGGGCTCTGTATTTTAAAATAGCTTGTTTTAGATATTTAATTTCTAAACAACTTTCAGCAGTGCTTTCTATCAAGGCTAACTGCACAATAAAACTTTGCATTTATGTGACAAAGCTGGGTATTTATAGTGTACTACAGCTACTGCACAGAGGAGACAAAGAATTCAAATGTATAGGAGAGTCCTGGCTGTGGTAGGGAAGCGGAGCTGAGGTTTGCTTCAGGTAGCTGTTTATTTCAAAGGATTTCATTGTGTTTTGTCAAATATAAAAATCTACACTGTTGGCGAAATGTTAATAGCTGGGGAGAATTCACAGCTTCAGTGGAATTTATTAGTATTGTAGGCAGCATGGGGAGGGACATCTATAGTTAATATTGCCTCAACAATTTCCATTATGAAACCTTCAGTGGCTTACAGCTTTGCCAAACTTAAACTGTTCTGGCTGAAATATCCTTTGCAGGGTGTCAGCCTCAGGCTGACTTTCTTTGGAAAGTTTCAGCTAAAATGGTTCAGTGATTTCTGAGAATGAGGTTGGAGTAAAATATGGGTTTTGTCTGTGTAAAATAAGATCCTACAGCTGTTTTGCCAAGAGGGTTCCTGTACCTCCACACTTCAGGGTGAGAGGCTCTTTGGGGCAGGGGTTGTCCTGAGCGCATCATCTGCGGGAGAAAACCCACCTCGCTGGGGGCCTTCTGCAAAATCTCCCACATGGACTCGCTGACGACTTGTTAGAGCCTGGCAGCTGATGATCGGAAAGTCGCCTTTGCTTTGCTGGCCACGTGCCACGGCCCCGTAATTTCTCATTGTTCATTGTCCCCACAGAAAGGCTGAATGCAGATACACAAAACAGGGCTCCTCGCACGGGGGATGCTCCGGCCACCACCCCAGGGTGGGGACGGGAGCACTGGGGGGTGACAGATGTGGGGGTGAAGAGACCATGTCCTGTGTGCCCACAGTGGGGCCAGACATTGCGGGTAGAGATCCCCCAGCACAGGGAAGAGGAAACTGTGCAGAAAGAAGGTAGGAGGGCAGCAGGTCCCAAGAGGGTTGGGGTGAGGACAAAGGCAGCAATAGAATCTGGGGATAGTGGTGGCCAGGGGAAAGAGAGGCCTCAGAAGGAGCAGGCTGGGGATGGTGTGGGGCTTGGGCATGAGCCGTGAGGATGGCAATAGAAGGGGGGTAAATCTGGGATGCAGGAGCTGGAGGAAATTGTGATGAGAGGCTTCATCACTATCAAGGGCTACTTGTTTTAAAAACAAGCAAACCCCAAAACAAATCAGTTTTCGTAGGCTTTTTCTGTGGGCCAATGTGGCATTTTGTCTGAGCTGTGGCCCCTTGACCAACTTGGGGAGAGGTGTCATGGAAGAATAACAAAGACAAGTCCTTGTCCTCCTGGCTGCAAAGAATTGGCATTCTCTGCTCTTTTCCAGAGCCTTACTGGGAGCTGGAGGGTTTCTGGGTGGTTTGGAGAAATTCCTGAGAATTTTAAAATTCTTTCAGGAAAAGGAGAAAGGGTGCTGAATATTTAGGAACTTATTTCCAAGTGTTAAGTAGGCACTAAAAGCCAAAGCTTTTGAGGCAAATTGAATTAAAAGCACTTTTAAACAGGTCTGAAACTCATGGTTTGCATGATGTTTTAATTCTCTGCATAGAAAAACTACAGTGAAGAGGCCTCAAATTCTGCTTTTGGGGGAGAAAAAATGCAACAAAAAACCTGAGGTTTAACATATAATTATCTAGAACATGAAGGAACATTGAGGGCCTCCTTTCGTGCCAAAGAGTCACCAGATGGTGGGACGTGCCAGCCATGCAGCCCTCCCACATCACCCTCCAACGGCGGCCAGAGAGTGAGGTCTCCTGATACCACTGGGGACTATTGGGGTGCACACTTGGGAAGCCCTACCCAAATGAGGGGGCCACTTGATGAGCAATGAAGTGTCCACTCTCAAAGCTGGGATTGTCCTCAGTGATCAGTGCCTGGCTTCATCCTGCTTGTGGCAGGAGCTGATATTGAGGCATTCCCATCCCTGAGCCCTGTGGCCACCTTTCCTGCTGGGTTAATGCCCCGGGAAGGTGCCAGCCTCTGAGCCTGGTGGCTGCTTGGATGGTGGTATCTGCCCATCTCGTGCTGGGAGCCTGGGAACCTTTGCTTGCCTGAGTAAATGTGGCAATTTCTGTCCCTCCAGTCTGCTGGGAGAATGTCAGGACTAGCCCTGATTCGCTTCAGTCACAAGAACTGCATTGTCTTAACTTGTGCCAACTCTGTTTCTAATTACATTTTAATCATTTAAAAATGATTAGCAGTTTTTATTGCCTTGTTTGTGGGTAAATTTTCTCACCCCACACATTCTAGCTGCACTCCAATGACAAGTCCTTTTATAGGCAAAAAAGCCCCCAAACGTCCACATGACTATTTACCTACAGCATATTTTATTCCTTCCTAAATTTTAATACTTTCAGGGTGCCAAGGCTCTTGCGTTTTCTGGTGGATCAATTGTGGTATTGTGCTGTAAAATTAAGCAGTTTTTTTTGGCAATGCCAGACAATGTAACTTCCACCGAAATGAAGATACCGCACATGTGTTAACTGTGAAAAGGTTCAGCCCTGAATAGTTGCCTTGAAGCTTTTTGCGGTGAAAAGAATTATGTATTTTCCTCTCTTTGAAAACAAAATTATTATTTTTTTTTAAACCATGTTTAAACAGGCTGTTTTTGTAAAAGGCCCCTTTTTTTGTTATCTTTAGTGTGGTTAGTTGCTTTATTGCTAATCTTGGTGGGTAACTGTATATTATTCACTCTATTGTTCAGCAACACAAGAGAACCTTTGTCATACTCCCAATAGGGCTATTTATATAGTGTGGCACTTCTGAGGGCTTCTTCCTGCCTGATGTTCTTCCACCTTTTGGGGAAGGGAAAATAGTTCATCTGAGAGGGAGAGTGAGCAGTGGTCCCTCCTGACAGCTGCTGAAACACGGGCGATGCGCGGGTCCCTGGGATACATTGGGAACAAGCTTGGTGGTTTCCAAAGATTTGGTTGATACGCGGGTCCCTGGGATACATTGGGAACAAGCTTGGTGGTTTCCAAAGATTTGGTTGTGCGTGGCTGAGGTTTACCAGAAGGTTTATTGAACAGAGAGATGTGCTCAGGTCTGGCCAGGGAGAGCAGCCAGGGTGGTTCTCACTGCCTGTCACTTGGTGCCACCACAGGATGGGGTCCCTGCAGCCCTCACCCTACAGAAGCTACCCAGGCTTCATCCAGCAGGTCCTTGGGGACCAAGAAGGGCTTGGGATAGTCAGGAGCTTCTTGAATTTTTTTTTTTTGGTAGTTCTTTGAAGCCTTGACTTCAGTGAGGGATTTTCTCTTAAGGGACATCAACAAACAGGGAAACATCTTTCCCTGCAAGATGGGTGCTTCCTCCCTGGAGCGTGTGAGTGGGGGAAAGCCAAAAGCTTCGTTCACCTTTATAGCTGTGGCTTGGTCTTGTGGCTAAAAATGGGACTTTCTCTGGTCGAGAGAGCAGGATAGCCCTCATAATGCTCAGCCAGAGCTCTAGATGCACCAGGAGGGATTCCCACCCTACATAAACGCGTATATTGCCCATGAACTTACCTGCAATATATTTATGACTCCTTATAGACAATAACCCTGACAAGGAATCATCACAAACAACAATTTAACTTCTCTTAGGAAACAATGAGCCACCTTAGTTCAAAAGAATCCCAGCCTTGAGGTCAGCCACGGAGCAGTGCTTTGGGAGACGGAGCTTATATTTCACATGCCTGCTTTGTATCTGACCTGACGCAGGGCACCAGGCACCGGAGTGGTGCTCTCCATGGCATTAGTGATCATTAACATGCTCGGAAAACTTGGGGAAACAGGCACGCTCGAGCATAAAAAGCTGCTGCTGATGGCGCTTGCATTTTAGCTCTCCCATTAACACCAGTGTTTCTTAGAGAGAGAATAATTGTGCTTTTGCAGTTCGAGGAGGGGGAAGGTTTCCCAGTAGCTGAGAGCTGCGTAGAAGCAGGAATATCTTGTGGATGTGTAACATAAGCGTTAAGCAAATGTAAAAACCAGGCTCAGCAGGGAAAAATCTGCTTTATTTTCTGTGCCAGCATATGCGGGACAACTGTTAAACCCTATGGAAAAGAGCCTGCAAATAGGCAGGTCTCCCTGTTTTGGGCGATCCTTGAATTATTATTTGTGAAAGGGGCAAAACCCCTCTCTTTTTATATTTTCCGTTGCTAACCAGCTGTGCAAGAAGTTAAACATAGTAATTAACCCATATGTGACCCACTACATTTGACTGATTTCCAGGCAGGGCCAGTGCGGTAACTCTACCCGGCAATTTGAACCTACCATGTTCGTAATGATGATTTTACAGTGTAATGGTCGCACTAAATCCTTTCGCTTTTGCTCTGTAGCCGCTGTTGTGACAAGAAAAGCTGTGGCAACAGAAATGAGACTCCATCAGATCCAGTGATAATTGACAGGTAAGGACTGCTATTGTTTCCTTCCATTTTTTTTTCTCCCTCTCCTCATTATAATGAAACACCTGCCCTGTGTTGCTAATGGGGAAGAATTAGGAGTGTATACGGATGAAATTTTGTTTTTGATACTGCATTAGTTGTGCTTTACAATTGTGATTGCCTTGGAAGGACCATATGCAGGATAACGTAAGGATAACAGAGCACCCTGCTCTGTGGAGGGCTCCAGCTCTTGTAACTGATTCATGTGCATAAAGAGGAGATTTTTCTTCCTGACTTTCTGTGACTCAATTCACATACTATGCCAGGGAAGCTTCAGGAATAAAATAATAATAGTTTGTGATTTATGAAATGTGGTTGGGTGCTTATAAATATTTAACTTTTATTTGAAAAATGTTTGAATCATTATCACTTAGCTACTGTAGTTCTGTTGGATGCAATCCATCTACATTTTAAGGCTTTTATTTATGCATAAAAACAGTTAAGAAAATAGATCTGCAATGTAAGGTTTTTCCCCTCCTCTTATTTTCTTTGGTTGGAGTACTATTTTGACTGTATTGTCAGTTGATTAATTCATTTTTTCCTGTCTTAATTACTGTGTTTTTAAACAGATCCATATTGCTAATCTGACATCACTGAGTAAATCATTGTAGTAAAATACATCTATTTCAGTTGTTCCGAGCCACGTGTAGTTTCTGTGCTTGCAAATTATGCAAAATGGTAGCCAAAGAGCCATTTTTACATTTTAATTGTCCAAATGTGTTGTACAAAGCCGTGTGTGATAAGCAGGTTATTATGTAGCATTACTCTAGAGGAGTTAAATGGCCATGAAGCACTGAAAGTGTTTGTCATCAGCTGGGGAGAGCAACACCCTTGTGCTGATCTGTGAATAGAGGGAACTGAAGGGAACTACCTAAACACAGAGGGGTGAGAGCACAGAGCAGGGGGGTTTCCTTGCATTCTTGTCTCTTGTTTGCTACATTAAGTTTAAAGTATTGTCCATGCCAGTGCATCCACTTTATGAAGGACAGTGAGGAGGGTTTGATGTGTCAGGTCCCCGCCATGGAGAGCGGTCCAGGGGCATCCCAGAGCCTTGTGCTCATCCCAGCTCCCAGTCTTACAGTTCTTGGTTGAATGTGGTAAGAAAGTGCATATATTAGAAGCTTATAGCAGATGTTTCAGTTAGCTGTAAAAACTAATCCCGAGAATATTTAAATCTCAGAAGATATCTCTATTTATTTTAACTGGGCATATTTTCATCTTCTCTGAGCGTTGGGTAATACCAGAGCAAGTGTGTGGGGGGAAAAACCCCCAGTGAAATCTGTATAGAGCTTGTTTTATAAGCGTGTTGCAGAGTTGAACACTATAAACATGGTGTTAGAGTGGCATTTTGAGCAACATGAAAGCTACAAAATTCACATGAATTTTTCATTGTACTGGAAAGTGAGATGTTAAGATGCTAATGGCAGGTTTACAGAAATATTTTGTTTAACTATCTAGTATGCAAAACTGCTAGTTGCAAATCATTTTAAATTTTGAAAGCCAGGGATGTTTTCTGTTACATGTTTCCTGCAAAATGAAGAAAGCAGGTAAAGGGAAAAAACCAGCTTTAGCTTCCTAGCAGTAATCAATTTCTGTCTTTATATCAGTTGATGCAATAAGTACCAATGTTGAAGTTTCTTTTTAAAATGTGAGCTGAAAATAATTTAAAGCTGATAATACAAACCCTACCTCGCCACCCGCACTTAATTGTGCCTGGATTGTGAACGGGTTAAGCTTTTAAGTTCTTCACTTGGTTTTTAAATTGTGACTTTGATACAGAAGGTTGATATGACTGTGGTTTGAATAACACTTGATTTTGACCTGTTCCTGTGGGTTGCAATGGTATAAGAAATTTGACTCAGCAGTGCTGTAATTAGCCCTCCCCGTGTTTTTGAAACAGGATTGTGTTACCTGGATTGCATTAGTGTGGCTTCTATTGTTGCCGCTTCGCATCTGTCCCAGTAGGGTACTTAAAACCTTTTCTTGGCCAGGGCTAGTTCAAACAATTTAGGCCAAGTAAGTATGTGCTTTATACAGTTAGTGGCTTTAGTGATGTTTCTTGTGACATTTATCCTATTCATTTTTTTTCTCCCCTTTGGTTTGGAAAGGATGAAGTGATCTATGTGGAGCCTTTTTACCTTAAAAACGAGTCCTTTAAAATTGTTCTATGATTAAAATGCCTGCACAAGTCAGACCATGTGTTTGGTTGTATTCCATTGTCACTTCTCCATGCACACAGTTTTTAACTATTATGTCAATTGATATGCAAAACCATATTTAGATATTTTTATTTGCATTGAGCTTAGAGAATTCATTTACCATTTGGGCTAAAGCACTCCCACATGCCTTACGCTCCGATAAAGTCTTTGCCTATGGATTTAATCTAACTCTTGCGTCAAATCCTGTGAATCCACAGACTCTGACTTAACATAGAATTTGACATAGAATCTATCCATGGGATTTTTGACTTATGTACTTACATGGAAATGCTATCCTCTTCTGACAAGTTTGAATAGTATTTTGGATTGATTAATTCTCTTTGATGAGGTTAGAGAGAGTTGGGATAGGGAGGGCTCTGGCTTTGTGGTGGTTTGGTGAAGCTGGAGAAGAGGCTGTTTGGCAACTTCAAAGTTACATGTGCTCTATTCTTTTTCAAACCCTGGATATACATGAAAAGTGAATCATATATTTCTATTTAATCAAAATGTGGCATTTAAAAAAGAAGTATGTAGCTGTGTTTGAAACAGGAAATTACTTTATCCTTTATAAAATTGTTTTATACTTTGCTCTATTACAGTATCAGCAGATACAGCAGTGAAAAGGACCTAAAGAAATTTATACTCATATAATGATCTAAATGTTCTTTGGAGAACAAAATAAATCTGTTATACTTATAGAGCAGTAATTCCAAGGAAGTTTGTTGGAAATCTGTGTGTGTCTGTATCATCTTCTTAGCATAGCCTCTATATTTTATTGCTAATCCAGTTACATGTGTTGAGATGAAGTTCTGATGAACAGGAACTCATTTTAAAAGGGGTATTATTGTCACAATACAAATGCACAATTCCTCCTACGAGTGCAGTGGCAGGGCTGTATTGTAATCACACTTAAAGAAAACACAGAGCACTTCCTGTTATTAAATTAAATTCTAGATTGATTTAACTTTCAAATTGTAACTCATATTTGAATTTAAAAGGTTTGCAATAAAATTCCTGTGAAGAAATTGAATAAATTGTAGTTTTATTACCACTCTGGATATCCTGGTGTCCTAACCTTTTTCCTTACAGTTATCTTAGTTCAATAAATAAAACCTCATTAGACTATTCCCATTTCAACGAGTTTATTAAATTTTACAGGAGTAATTAGCATAAGCTGTGCTAATTTTTCTGGAAGACTAATGAGAGAGCTTCCTAATTAGGTTTGCTTTGTAAGAATCAGAAAAGATGATAATGACAAAAGTCACATAGGGGAGAAAGTGGGGCTTTATGTTGTTCCTTGGTTCAGGAAAGAGACTCCTCTCTCAACACACTGTTCCAAACTTTTAAACCCATTTTACCATTGTCAGGACTGATATTTAATGGTGTTAACCAGTGCCTGCTGGGGTTTCTTTACCTTTTATGGCTGCATCCAGTAAATAAGAATCCTACTGACTGATGAAATAGGAATAATCACTGCAGCCCCAAATATAGTGGCAGAAAATGTATATACACCATATATATCCTATACCTCCAGCTTGTGACATTGCATGGTAAAAGGGCTGAAAACAGCCTGATTGGCAAATACTGGTTCATCCCAAATTTTCCTTCTTCCCAGAGTACTTGAGCAGGCTGATGACAGTGACCTGGAATTGTCTTTACTGAGATTTACCAATACAGACAAGACCTACTTAAGAAATCTGGCCACTGTCTTTTGGATAGATATTCTTTAGCCAAGGGGCTCCTTGCTGGAGGTCCCCTGGGTGGCACTGTGTGCCCTTCAGGGGCAGGACACCATGGGGATGGCCAGGGTCTCTTCTGGCCCTGCTCTGGCAGTACACTGAAGTTCTTCATGTGCTGCTTCAAGTGCAATTTTGGAGCAGTCAGGCTCCTCTGTCTTTGAAGATGTTTATGCCTTTCCAGTTCCATCAGAGTTCTTGTCCAAGAAGCAGGGGTGGGGACTTGTGGATTGGAGGCTGTAATATTTTGTCTGCCTTATTATCAGATGACACCAAAGTATGTTTTAATGTATGACCTGCTACCAGTGTCTGAAAGGCCTGTGTGCTTCCAACACCTGCTGTACAGGATGCTCGGCTGGGCTCTCCCCAGCATACCCAGCTTCCATGGCTGTGGAGGGAGCCAACTTACCTACAAATGGTTTTGAAATCTTTCAGCCTTTAACCTAAAAAATTTTATGTTTGTGAGTAGGATTTCACTGTGCAATGACATGAAAAGTCAATATCTCTGTTTTACCGCTTTACAAGTCATCGTGTAGTGGATTGTATTTTACAGGCCTGATCATCTTTTCATCCTAAATACCAGAAAGGTGAAAAAGTGGTACAGTGGACTGTATCACACTCCCTGTATCCTTCCCCCAGACACACTGGTTAGGCAGATGTGGCGATTAATGCATTTTGCAGTAGCTTTCCATGCCTGGAGGGAGAGTGATGGAGTTGCAGGCAGAGCCTGCCAGCTTCAGGAGAGGTGCTGGCACGGGAACAAGGTGGGCTTTGCTTGGGAGGGAGCTGCTGAGGATTTCTTTGCTGCAGGGAATGGCATCAGTGCTGTAGCTGATCCCCACCAGACTACAGGGATGTGGGCTCGTCACACAGCAAAGCGGCAAGAGATGCCAGGTGTTTTGGCAGGGGTTCCTGTGCAGGAGTCCCAGTTCCTGGCCTGTCCTGGTCATATCCTTGGTCCCCCTGCCCATATCAGTACCACAGCCTGGCTGTGTGGGGTCAGGGGAAGGTGTGTGCTGCTCTCCCCTTGCTTATACTAGGTATGGGGCTGCAGGAGCCTGGGGGTCCCATCTGTCCTGGCTCCTTGGGTGAGCTTTGCACATATGAGGAGCAGGAGGGCAGGCATGATGTGCTTTGATCTCAAGACTTAGGTGAAAAATGTTGCCTAGATATTTGTTGTCTAAATATTTGGCTCTGGCTCGTAATCTTGTACTGGAAAGTGCATCCTGCATTGCTGTGCCCCTTCCAGAACCAGATGGGAGTTACTGATGCAACAGGGAGGGAGTTGGAGGAGCAGAAGCTGGATGACAGAGAACTACCCCCAGCACTGCACAAAGATGTCTCTCAGGATGTCTTTTAAGGCTGTGCTGCCTAAACCCTCTGGGCCTCTGAGCAGGGTGTTCAGAGAGGCAGAAGTTGGCCTCGAGCGCTTCATGCGAGCTCCTGGAGCCTGTGAACCCTTACATTTCTGAGAGGGGAGGGACTGAAACACACATCCTCAAGGATTTGGTTGTGATTGATGCAGCTGAGAAGCATTACCCAAAACATTTCCCACATGACTTAGGCAACCAAAGGCATTTTGAGCTGCTGTGAGATAAATGAGAGACTGATCACTAGATGCTTCTCACACAGAGATTCTGCTGTGTATGTTTTCCCCTCTACCACTGCTACTCATGTGGCATTAGTCCTCTTTCTGGTGATGAAATCACTAGAGCTGGGGGTAACTTTGCAAGGATTCTTGCAAAAATCTCTTGGTTTCAGCCTATTGGGGTTGGCACATATCACTGTTGCTTCTAAATTCCTTTATTTTGCTCTTGGGGCTGAATGAACTTGGTCAGGGTCAAAACAGCTTCTGCTTATTGTTTGTTTGATTTCTCTTCCCTCCACCTCCAAGTATAAGAATTTTTGTATGGTCTTAAAAGTATTGTGCAAAACCTTAATTTGGACTAAGCTTCACTCAGAAATTCTGTTTGTGATTTCCTCAGCAAACCTCTTCTGAGTTTTCAGTTTGTTATTAACCTCCAAACCAGGCAAGTCTTATGTGGATTTGGGTTTCACTGCAAATATTTCAAACATTTCACACTAACAGTTACTTGCTTCTTTCAGTGATGCCTTTTGAATCTGCAGCTAGTGTTCTGGGCCTTAGTTGGGATCTTATGCCTGATTATGACTATTTAATATCACAGTGATATAACAGAGGCTCTTATCTCAAAGAAGGCTCAGTGTGCTAGATGCTCTCTAGTCTCTAAGTAGGTAGATGATCCCATTCCAGAAGAGAAATGGTTCTCCTGATACAGTCTAAAAATTGAGGTTGAGATTTTTCTGTGGAGAATAAAAAGCTTGTGTTGAATGTCCCGGGAATGAGGGGAACTGAACACAAGCTTAGCTATTGCTTTCGGTGTTTGACTGTAAGTGCTCATCCACAGCCTGTTGGGGCTTGGCCAGTGGTGACTTGAGTGCCCACCTGGGATGTGCTGGACCTGTTGTCCCAAGATCCCAAGGTCAGCATGTGCATGTCCGTTGGGATCTGCCGTGTCATGGGTGGATGAGAATGGCTGAGCTGTTCTTCACCTACCGCATCCAGAGCCGGCTACCAGCAGATCAGTAAATCCCTTGGGTTCTTTTGGAAAATCTCAGCCTTGGTCAGCAAGGATTAACAATTTTAGGAGACTGCACTGGTTTGTCTTAGTCCTCAAGGTCCATCCTGAAGATCCTGTGGGTTTGCTTGTGCAGAGGAGTACCCCAAAGTCTAACTGAGACCTAGTGGATGACTGCTGCTCTGGATGCAGGATTTGGGCATCCGAGGTTAGAGGTGCTTTAAAAAGTTTGTTTGGCTCTGTGCAGCGACCTACTGCAGCATTAGGAAAGCTCCAAGTGCTCCGGTCTGGTCCCACGAGGTGCCCAGGGTCTGACAGGGTGATCCATCCCTTTGTTTCTCATCACAAAACTTCAAATGTGCTACTCATACCTATCAATATCTTAATATGGACTCATACTTCAAAGCATGTCCTGCAGCAGGGAGGATCTGCTCAGCTCAGTGGGCTCCCTGGCTCCACTGTGCCAGTCCTTCTCTCTCAAGAGAGGGAATTTTTTTTTTGGAAAAAAATACTGGCTCTTTCTCATATGCATATATATATATACGCACATAGTTTCTGGAGTGGATAAATTTCCTGTTCCATCCTAGCACCTGATTTATTTCCATATTTGCTGTCACAGTGGGAATGCATAAATGAATAAGAGCAATAGGGAAATGTGTTTGCAAAGATCATCCTCAGTTTTAATGCAGATTAGCTAAAATTCTTCTGAACATGAAAAATGTATCTCGGCTCTGTCCCGGCGTTTATTGGGTAAAAACAAAACCCAAGCCTTATCCTGCAGACACTGAGGGGTGTGTGTGTAGTTTTCTTCCTGGGAGTAGTCATAAATGTTTGCATGTTCCAGCCACCATAAAGTATTCTTGTAAGTAATTGGCCACATTTACAAAAATACGTTACATTCAAAGAAACTTCTGCCTGCTGGAAGTATTTAATTTTAATACAACATCTAACTAATAAGGTTAAAAGAGTAAGAAACACTTGTAGGTTACTGTGCAAATTATGACTGAGATAACTTTCTAGAAATGGCTTTAATGCTGTCCTCAGAGAGCAGCAAGTCTCTGTACTAGTAGTAGGAAATGCTGGTATGAATTTTTCTTTTTCCCTGTAGCATCATGGAGTTTTTTTTCTGTAACTCTCTGGAAAAGTACAGAAAAGCCATACAAAGTTCTCTGTGTGTCACATTAGCTGTTTTGCATAGGTAGTTTGTGATCAGAATATATTACTGTATCAACTGGATATTTACTTTTTTGCTAAGGACAATATTTTAGAGGATGTTTTTATTTTTTTTTTTATGGAATGAATTATTTTCTACCAACTTTTTAAAAACAGCATGCGGAAATAGAAAATGTGAATACAAATTTTCTGATGCTGTTAATATGTGAATGATATGAAATCAGTTATTAAAAGGCTTTATATCAAGTCACTGAAATTATATACTGGACAGTAGTAAGGTGACCCAGATATAGAGTCTCTCAGTGCAATCGTTGAGATGCTATGAACAGTACTGTTTTGTCTTTGGGTTCTTGCTGCCTCTAAAGGTGTAGGCAGATGAAGATAACTTTAAAAAGAGCTATTTCTCCAATTACAAGCTTTTGTCCAAGAGCAAAGAAAGATTTTTAGGCTAACAGCATTCAGTATAACAAAATTAAATTCCCTTCATCTGACAAGAAGCTGGGTTTGGCAATAGTTTGGGATTTTTTGTTGGAGATAGAGCAGAAAGTGCCCTCTGCACTCCCTGTTTTTCCCAGCCAGCCCTGAGACGGGGTGACCCGAGCTGGGGGGAGCAAGGTGGGCAGGGTGGGTGGGCACTGGGAGGTGTCACACACTGGGAGAGTGGACACCAGTTCGCTTGGGGACATCATTTTCCCTTTGCTGTGTTCCCCTCCCGGGGGTCTGGGGGGGGTGGTGAGGGAGCAGCATCCCACTGCCACCCCCCTCTGTGCCAGGACACCCGGCCAAATCTTTTTGGTTTTGTAACAACACAGTAACGTCCAATCTGGAATTCCACAACTATGGCATCTCGCTAACCGGCTGAGGCACAATAGTTCAGTAATGTAATATAAAAAGTAATGGTGTTAGCTAACACATCCTTAATAAGATATTGTCTGCTGCTCTGCCATATGCTACCGAGCAGGCTTTCCCTCTGTGGGGCTTTTGAGTTCTCTCAATAAGATTATTTCAAATACTCTAATCCTGAATCATTGACATGAATACAAAAGCCTAGTGACATCTAATAGATGCCTCTTAGCTTTGCTTTTCCTCTTGTTCCTTTCCTTTTTTTTTCTCTTTTTACCTGACAAAAAGCTTACAGACACTTGGGCTCTGTCTCTCAGTACCAGCATGTGGGTCCCCTCATGAAACATAAAGGAGGAAAAAGGACTGACATAGGGCTGATAAGCCACAGAGCAAAGGACCATAGAATTAAAAGTAAATGCCAGTAAATCCTACCCTGTACACTCAGTTGTTCTTTTATTGTTTTCTTTAACTCTTCCAGTGCCATGCTGGGCTGGAAGGAGATGAAAAATGGGGTTTAAAAAAAAATAAATGTTACAATAACATAGTGCCAGAGTCCTACAGACTTGCTTGACACTTGAGTTTTCTTGGTGCTCCTCTCACCTTGACTTTCTAATCAGAGTTGCAAACTGTTTCAGCTAATTGCATCATTCAATGAACTGAATGTTTAGGTACTTTTTTTCAAAGATTAAACAAACAAACGAACAAAAAGACACTTTTAAGTGTCATGATAGTGACCCTGGGAAGGATTAATTTTATATAACTCAATGTTAGAAAGACTTGAAATCCCACTGTTAGAGTCTAGCTATCAAAAAATGATCTTCCCCTTAGTGTTGTCTCAATGACTGTCAGAGACAGAAAATCATTTCCTGTTCATCTTCTTTTGGACTTTGACAAACTGTTCAGCTGTTGATTCCAAAATTTCCCTTTGGAAAAAGTTATTGGTGCAGGATACAGCCAGTGTGTGCAATGGGTTAAAAATTAGCTATTTAAAATATAATAATTTTCCTTAATTTTTTCCCATATTTCCACGTGAGGCTTTCCTGACCAGCATAACCATCCGCTTTCACCCAACTGAGTCAGGTCTTTTCTGTAAACTCCCTCAATATAATCTTTCAGTCGAATTTTTTGGCATCTGCATCACTACATAACCATTGGCTGACTTCCCAGATGTTAAGTCACTTTGATAAGTAGATGTTAAAAACCACTTTACCTAGTTCAAATTTTGTAGAAGGATGACACAAGGAGAGGAGAAATGTATTCTGTATTCATTAGCAAGTTCTTTGCTCTAAAAGAAGAATAAAATTAGCCACACTCAGAGCTATTAAGATCTGATGTAGCATCTCCTCCCTTCTGCTCCATGTGCCTCCATGGTGCCAGCATAGTCCTTCACAGGCTGGAATTTGACTGCAGACAGGAGCACACTCCGTGCCACATCTTGCTGGGAGTTATGCAGGCAGGAGAAGGAAAGGACCTGCAGCTGCCCCTCAGCTCAGATCAGGATTTGCCCCTTTTTAAATTAAAATGAGGAAGTCTGGCTGCATTACAAAGGAGTGCCTTGGACTGGGTCTGGAGCAGAATTCGTTTCTCAGACTGGGGTTTATGTGCTAAAAGCAGCTCTGTAAAACTTGGGTTTTTTTCCTTATCTCTGGGTCTTGACTTCCCACTGGCACCATGGTCTGGTGTTACTGGGCCTTGTTGGGCTCCGATGCCTCTGAGTGAGGGATGCACAGCAAGGGAATCTCTACCCTACAGAGCTGTTTAGGCAAGACAATCCCTAGGCTACATCTACCTCTTTTTTTTTTTAAAAGCACAGTGAGTTGCATAATAGCTGTGGCGTTCTGAACAACGAAATAAACTGTACTGTGGTGTGGGAGGAAAACTTCTCACTGAACCCCATTATATGTACATAAATTGTTGTCTGTCGTGCACTGTGTGGCAGGAGAGAGGAACTTTTTTTTTTTTTCCTGAAGGATTGCCCTGCTGTGACAATGGTAACTTTATTTGTCAGAAATTACAAGAACATTAATACATCATGCCTTAATTTGTCATTAGTACATTAATACTTTCAAAGTCTTCAGAATTTCTCTAATAAATGTCTTCAAAGTTGGCTGGGCATCCATAAATTTGAGTTTTCAGGATTATAATTGTAATTGAGACACCTATTTTCCCTGATTAATTCTTGGAGTTGGTATTTAACAGTCAGCTTCATTGGCATCCGCAGCCGTATGCACTTGAAAGAATTACAAAGCTGTTGGTTAATATTTGTGTTATTGTAAAGTGGCATGATTTGGAGGGGGGAAAAAAAAAAGGGAGACTGTTCTTGGGGAAACAAAAGAGAATTTTGGGAATGCTTTTTGCCATGGTAACCCAGTTATCGCTCATTAATCTGTCACATATGAAACAAGTTCCAGACTACAACACTCTTACCCAAAGCAGCTTTCCCGGGGGGTTCACCTGCCGGCAGCCCCCGGCCGGGCTCTGCACAGTGCTGGAAGGGTTAACCACGGCAGCAAATCCCATCATGTGCCTGGTTGGGTCTGAAAGAGGGGGATCCCCTCCCTGCTTGGGCCACCTGGGCTGCCTAGCCCTGCCACCCCAAAAGCAGCTCCCCGGGGAGATGGGGAGGAGGCCGATGGGCGCTGCTGCGCTGGCTTTAGGGGCCGCCTGTATCTCCAGAAGGAAGGAAGTTTTTTTCCTTCATTTCCAAGATAAGGTGTCATTCATGAGAGCAGCGTGCTGAACTAATCAGGTTAATTGAGAGGCCCTGAATAGCTCTCATTGAGCGGATCCCTCCTTCCTGCTCAAGGCAGATAGTGCAGACGGAGAGATTACAAGTGCTTTAAACTCTTTCTCTCCATCTCTGAATTTCACACCGATTTCGGGATGGTGAGGGTCAGAGCAGACGTGTGACACAGGGTGGTACAACATAGCTTTGCTGGGAGCAAGGCTTTTTTTATTGTTGTTGGTTTTTGTTTTGTTTTGCATTTTTCTTTTTCCTTTTAATCATCATCATTGAGATTATTTTTTAGTGAGGCCAGTGCTTCCCATCTCTCCTGATGCCAGGGACACCCTGCTGATTTACACCAGCTGGAGTGGTGTAAATTACTCCACTGTTTTGGAAAGACGTAGAGCACTAATGCAGTCACATGATTGGCTCTGGATTGACCTGCTCCTGAGTGTTGTTAATATTAAAATTATTTCAGACCTCACTCATGGCAGGGCTGCAGGAAACATTAATTTTAAAAAGATGTTTTCAGTGTTTGAAGCAGATAGCAGTGGGTTTATTGCTTTTATGGTATCACTTGCCTTTCAGCCGTTCTAATCGAAGTGGCTGTACGTAATTTTATTCAAGTTTACCAGAATGCAAAAGCATTTCCCTCTGGATACTCTCGCCAAATTAGGAACATCCAAACCTCACTCTAATCTTCCTGCTTGCCACAGTCTTTTTCGTTGCGAATATTGTAACTACAAGAGCGAAGGAGAGAGAATTTTCAGGAAAACAAATTCCCCCAAAATAGTGTGTGTGTCCCTACTTCTCCAAAACATACTGGTTGCTTAGTTCAATTTAAACATGAGCATCGTTTTGCCTGTTGGCCCTCTCCTCTTCCTGCGCCCCCCGCCTCCACCGCCCCCCCGGCTTCTTTTCCTTGGAAGTTTCAGGAATGACTTTAATTATCTCTACAATCAAATTCTCACTGCTGTCCCTGTGAAAGCGTGTAGTCATGGATTGCTGGGATTATTTTCTTTAGCACTTGGGGATAGAGAAACTGGTTGTTTGGAAATGAGAACCAGCTGGGTTCTCAGAGCCGGCGTTTGGAGGAGCCACTTCGCACAGAAACCCAGCGCTGAGCAGAGTCGTGAACTAACCCCCAAACTGCCGGTGCCAGGTTTGTCACACGGGATTATGCAATATCAGGGCTGGGTTTTTTTGTTTATCTCATTAATATGCAGCTGCAGGGTGGCTGCTGCCAGAGCTTGCCTTAACTCCTTAGCAAACTTTCCAGAGGCAGAGGTGCACCCTGCAGTTCCTTTCCCGGGCTTCACCTGACTAAAGCAGAGAAAAGAAAATTAACCCCCTGCTACCAAATAACTGTATCTCAGACGTGTTTTTCAGATGACAAGTAAGCAGGTAGAGAGAGATTAATGCAACAAAAGAGAGCAGAGATAACTTCTGTTATCTTACATCTATTGTTGCCCTAGAAGATGAGCTGCAGGGGTGACGTTTTTCCTTTCTTCCAGCTTGGAGAAATTAGTTATTTGTCATATCTTATTAATCTGTTTCAGCGCCAAATTCAATTTAAAATTAGGACCATACATCTAGTCAGAAATAATATGAGCTATGCTTCTAGCTGAGTATTTTGTCATAGGGAAAGGCATAGAAATTTTCTTCATTTACTTGTACAGATGTAAATTTGGAGATATTTCGCTGGACTTAAGAAAGCTGCTCCAGATTTCTGTCTTTCTAAAAGAGAGAGGTGTTCATTCTTTGGAATACAAGGATTTTTTTCTAGGGTTTATTTACATTTTAACATATCAATATAAAATACATATATATATAATTTCTCCTTTAAGGGTTCTCTCATGCTCATGCACATTTTTATTTCTCTCCACACTGTTTTTAGGGTGGTTTGTAGTTTAAATTGTGACTTTTTAATGTTTAGAATGTAATAGTGACTAAAGGAGTAGCTTAGGGAAAAAGTAAAAAAAAAGTCTTCCTGTTTCTTTATTTAAAAAAGTTTATTACGAAGAAAATGACTGATCACTGAGATTTGAACCACTACTTATAAATGATTTGATTTCTTTAATGCCTGGAGTACAATGGCTTTGACTCTATTATTGTCCCCTTTAGCACAACTACATTATTTTTTGAAAGATGAAACCATTTAGCTCTGAACATGCTTAGATTATACCATGACCTAAAATCTCTTATATACATTATATACATTCTCATAGTGAATTTTTATTTTTGGTGGGTTTGGTTTTGTTTCTGGTTGTTTTTTTTTTTTTTTTTTAATTTGGATTTT
Source organism: Pachyramphus minor (assembly GCA_013397135.1). Lineage (NCBI taxonomy): Eukaryota > Metazoa > Chordata > Aves > Passeriformes > Tyrannidae > Pachyramphus > Pachyramphus minor. The sequence continues at coordinate 239,984 of VYXB01007491.1, forward strand.
CTGTTTGTTTTCTTTTTAATTTAATTTTATTTCCACCCCCCCCAACAAATAACTGCTGCATTTCCAGTCACTCAAATTTGGACAGAATTTTACTTCCTGTTTCAAAGGTCAAGGAAAGCTGACCTCAACAGCAGTGTTGAGGCTGCTGAATTATTCATATCATTGACTTTGTGTCAGCTTCCACATTTGTGCAGAGGGATGTTTTATTCATTTATCTCATTTAGGGACCTGCTCTGCACCTGTTTCTACCATTAAGTACCCTGTAATTTGCATTTGATGCTAATTTAGTTTCATATCAGCCTGGTCCCCTCTTGTTAATTTAATTTTCTAAGACCCTTTTCATTACAGTAGAAATGTTTCCCTCTTTAAAGCAAACATCTATACAAGTAATTGTATAAACTGCCTTTTAAATAATATCTTTTAGAAGATTCCATCGTTTAATTCCTTAATTCCTATAATTAGCCATGGTTTGATTAATGTTTCAAAGGGTTAAATTAAAATGCAGAATTACTCAAATGCATACTTGAATAATTTTCTCTCTGCTGATAACAGTTTCTGCATTGCTGCTTTTATTCTACTCATGATTCTGAATATTACATGTGCTAACAGGCACTAATTTTCCTCATGTAGTGATTTTCTTTGCTAAATGATAGCTGGTTTTAGTGTGTAATAGTCAAAAACTCCGTATTGCCAGTGGGATACTTAATTTTTTTCCTTCTGATCGACTGTAAACAGTTCAGGAGAAACACTGTGGCTGAGGAGCTGCTCTGGGTTTCTTTCCAGATTGTAAGAAACTTAGGGATCCTTTATTTTGCCAACAAGCAGCGCTGCTGTGTTCTCACAAACAGCCTGATTAGCGCCGATGGCTGCAGAGAATAATTTGGAAATATTTACAACCATCATGGATTTGTTTGTGTAGGTGAAAATTTGCATATGCTGTGATCCTATAGGGCAAAATGCTCTGGGGTTGTCACCTTCGAGCACATTTATGCATGTTCGGTGCAGGAATATGGCACCAGGGTAAATAAATGACCAGAGGGGCTACGGTGGAAAATCAAGTCCCTTCACTCGCCCACGGGTTTATTTAGAACAAGGCTGGATAATTGCAGCTGGGGGTGGGCGATGTGCTGAGGGATGGACATCCCCTCCCTGCCTTCCCCAGCCAGGGGAAAATGGAGACATCGACTCAGAGGTTTCAGGGGTAGGAACCCCCTGTTCCCTGGTGGGTGTTGGAGAGGAGACAGGGAAATCAGTAGAACATGGGGCTGGGAGCAGCAGGGAGCAGGGCTTCATTACCCACCAAAACAGCCCATGCTAATTCCTCCCTCTGTTTACATTGGGGAGGGGGGGAATCAGGGCATCAATCCCAGGGGACTGTCTCCCCAAATCCTTCTGTGCCCTCCTGGGGATGGGAGAGGTCTGGCTCTGTTTTGATGCTCTGAGGAGGGTCTCCAGTGCCCAGCCGAGGCCCCAAGCTGGTGCCAGCCCACTGCTGCAGTGCCATGTGTGGCAGGAAGGATGCAAGTCTTGCACACAGGGTCAGATTTGCAGCAGCTTTTGTTTTGCCCCAGCAGAAGGTGACAATACTCTTCCTGAGGTCCCCCTGAAGCCATGATGAGTTTGGGGAGAGGTGCCTGCGGGGTTGGGCTGAAAGGAGGCTGTTTTGCCTCTGGGGTCCCACTGCCAGTAGTGCCCAGGGTGCTCCAGGGGGCTGAGTTTGGCTGTGACAATCCCAAAAGTGTTTTATGTTATCTGACATGCTGAGGTAATAGGCCTGAGATGTGGGATCTGGGGCTGCTAATAGCACAAGGATTTGATATTCAAAATTTGGATTGAAACAAAGCCTCTGGTTTTTGTGTTGCTGTTAGGATGTTTTGGTTTTACTCTTTTCACTGACAAAGACCAGTGTTGGGGGTCCAGAGTGGGTTTGTGTCAGGGGTGCCCACCTGAGTGCAGCTGGTTGCAGGAGTACCAGAGCTGGGTGATGTTTGGGCATGGACCTGAGTGCCTGTAAGTGTCATCTCTCCCATCAGCCCCAAAATTCAGAAATTCATAATTGTTCCTCCTTTATTTTATCATATACTCACAATGACGGCCTCAGAGCTGGGCATTTCCTGAGTATTAATGACCAGCTGGGGTTAATGGCCCTTGCTTGTGCCTTGAGCCATCAGCTCCTCCCGACTGGTCATTAATTCCCAGGAAAAGCCCTCTGTGGAGGTCATTATTTCCTAATTATCTCCATACACTTTAATGCCAGTTTTGACAATGTACAGTCTCATACTTTGAGTTATAGGTACTTTATAATTCATTAAATAGCTTATCATTAAAACTGCAGATGATCTTGATTATTATTTATTAATGTTTTCCCTTTGATTTTTTTTTTTTTTTTTTAAATCCGATGCCCCCGTTCTGTAGGAAGGAGGGGACAAAGGTAGATGGGGTATGGCTCCGACGTGGAAAACCGTCACACAGCAGCTCTCCCTGTCTGCTGGGGTCTCCCTGATTTTGAAATGTCCCAAAGGCATCTGTCAGCTGAGCCCAGACCTCAGCTCTGAGCTCATCTTGCTTAGCCCTTGGCAGAAAGACTTGAGGAGCAGCGGGATGGTCGCGTCTGCTGGAGCTCCCTGTGCTGGCCCCACAGCGTACAAGCACTGGCAGGATCTGGCCCACAGTTTTGGCTGGTTTTACCTCACTTTTCTCTTTACCCTGATCTAAATTCAGGCCTGGGGTTTGCTCCAGGAGCCCTTTATGCCCTCGGTGAGTTGTTCATGGGGTGAGGTCTCTTGGGGTTCATGGCTTGGCCCTTTCCCCAACAGCATCGTGCTGGTGATGTGTTTCAGTGCAGTTTGGTGGTGTGGGAAATAAATGGAACAGGCTCAAGCCAAGCAGAAGGACTTTAATTTGTACTTTTTAACAAGAGTGTGCGTCTGTTCCTGAGGGAGAAGCTTCTCTTCCTGTCACTCAGGTGTCCCTCTGCATGGTATGACAGAGCTGCAGGTATAGAGGCTCAGGCACTGCCTGTGTGTGCTGGGCAAGGTGCTGTGTGGAACCCAGACTGGATGGCTCTGTGCTGGGCTCCTCGCTGGAATCGTGGCCTGTGGAAACAGCCAGAAGAGCACTGACACTGACTAGGGGTATTTACTGTCTTATTTGCCCCAAATGGCCCAATCCTGCAACCTTGTCTAGTTCTCCCCTATTTTCCAATTTTTTTTTTCTCCAGACTTTATAAGTGAAATGTCTGGAGAACAGAAAGCTAAACCTTTGTGTCTGTGGTTCCTCTGAGGTTTGGGTGTGCAGGATCACCAGTCAGCACTGAAGGGAATGGTAACCCTGCTTGGGTGAGCCCTCTGGGCCAGCTAAGGGGCCATGGTGCTGCCCCATGCCTGGGGGAGATTGCAGTGGAGGAGGACGCTGTCAGCCCGAAAACCTGTTAGGATGTTTGCTCCTTGTACTCAGTCATCACTTGTGTTTCTGTTGCTCCTGCCTGACAGCATCAACTAGTTTCAGCAATAATAATAATGCAGTTTTGGAGCTGTTTTCTCCGTTACCCGTGTCTCTGTTGGTTTTGTGTTCACTGGAGGAAAAGCTGTGTGTGGATGTGAAAATACTGGCCCCATTGAGCCATGCCATCGCCTTCAGAGGAGGCCAAATTTCACCCACTGTATTTGCTTTTCTACCTCTGAGCCATGTTTGTTTACAAAACCTTCTTCTGAACTGCTATAAACCGCCCAGCCGAGCTGCCTCCCCGTCCCAGTTTGCTCTGGCCTTCTCCAGAAACCAGTCCGTTTTGATTAAAATCATAATGCCATTTGAAAGCAGGGAAACAAACCAACCCAAAGCCTTGTGCAAAGTTTGAAAGTAGCAAGTTGCTGCTGGGAGAAAAAGAAAAACAACCAAAACCCTTAATATTCAGACTCAACGGGTCTCCTGTTATCGCTGTCAGGCAAGTCCAAGGGCTTGAGGCTGATGAAGAGTTACGTGCTGAATAAAAAAAAAAAAAAGAGAAAAGAGGGCAAAAGGGAGCAGTGTTATTTACTTATTTATTTAGGAGCCTAAAAGATTTATGGTAAAGCTAATTTAGGAGCGCGCTCGGCTCTGCATCCCGGCTGTGCGCGGGAGCGGCGGAGCGCGGGCAGCGGGAGCGGGGAGGGTTTGGGGAGGAGGGAGCAGCGCCGGGAGCGCCCCGCGGGCTCCCCCCGCCCGCTCTCAGAGGTGCCATTGTCGGAGCCGTGAATCGGGGCTCACATCGGGGGCTCCGAGCTGTAAATCCCGCCCGCGGGGCCGGGCACGTCCCGGGGCTCCCCCCGGGAGGAAGAGCGGCGGCTCCGGGATGTCGCCCGGGAGCGCGGCGGGAGTGGAGCGGGACGGGCCGCGGGAGCTGCGAGCGCGGGGTCTCCCCCTTCCTGACCCCTCTCCTTTCTCTATCCCTTCTTTTGCTTTTTCTTTCTTCTTCTCCTCCCCTCCTCCTTATTTCCCCTCTCTTTTTTCCCCCTCTGTTATTTTTTCTTTTTCTTCCCTATTTCACTTTTCTTTCACTGTTCTCTCTCTTGTCTCTTCTATTTTATCTCTCCTCTTTTCTTTCTCTTATCCTTTTTTCTCTTTTCTTCTCTCTTCCCTTTCCTTTTGCCCCCTCTCCATTTTTCCTTTTCCTTTTTCCCCTTTTCTTTTTTCCTTTCTCTTCTCCATTTCCTTTTTCCTATTCCCTTGTTCTTTATCCTTCTTCCCTTCTCCCCTTGTTCTTCTCCATCTGCTTCTCCTTTCCTTTTCATTCTCTTCCACTTTTTTCTTTCACTTTTTTTTTTGCTTCACTTTCTTTTCTCTTTCACTTTTCTCTCTCCTCTCTCCCTCTCTAATTGCTCCCTTGCTAAAAGCCAAAGGCAGAATTACAAATGCTGCCTTGGCATTGTGGTTTGCAGCATTCTTCAGGGATGTTTTCTTCTGCACAGTATGTTCTGTATCTTCCTTTTGGACCGTCCTCTCTGTGAAAGAGAAAATATTCCTTTTCTGTTGAGAGAAGAGAAGCACGGTAGAATTATGAAGTGTAAAGAACATTCTTCCCTTTCTCAACATCCATATAATTACTGTTAAGCCAAACCAAAAAACCTCGGGCTTAGAGATCACTGGAGTAAAGTTACATTTCGCAAGACAAAAATTGAACTTGGTGCTCAAAACAAAAAAATTTGGTGACCAATTCTGTGTGAAAGACTGTAAAAGCAGGCATGTTATTTTGTTAGGAAAAAGCAGAGGCACTCAGGTTTGTTGCTTTATGGAATATAAAATTAGTTTTATTTATTTATTTCTTCCTGCTTTGCAAGGAGCAAACTGAGCTATTAAAAGTCTTGATAAGATTGTTTTTTAAAAAGAATTAATAGAATGAATAAAGAAAACATTGGAACAGGGAATAGATGTGATGTACAGTGACGATGTTGCCTTTTTAAGTTCTAATTTCAGGGTGGGAGCACAGGAGCTGTGTTGGATGGGAAATGTATTCATGCAATGAAAGGCTGCATTTGAATGCAGCTTTTTTGTTTACATTTTCAGCAAAACCAAGATGACACAGCTGGGCATGTTCAAAGTGAAATAAAAATAGGAGTGAATAAATAAATAGTAGTAAAGAATAGTAGTAAATAAAAATGAAACCAAACGAGCGCCATGCTGAGCCTTGCGGAAGGCGCTCTCTGTGTTCCCTGGCGGTGTCAGGCTGGGGAGGTGGTGCCAGCTGATGCCCAGGGAAGGAGCAAAGGTGGTTGGGTGGTGCAGGGAAGCCAAGGGATGGGGCTGGTGGGGCAGGAGTGGAGCTGGACTCCTCTGTGACAAGCTCATCCTGCCACACTGCAGCCCCGTGGCTTTGACCTGCCTTGTGCTGCTGAGCTGAGCATTGTCTTGCATGTTTTGGGGCGTAATGTTTAGTTGAGAAGGGAAAATTTTGGCTGCCCATCCCAATGCCATATAAAAACCTGCTCCCTGCAGGCAGAGGAAGAGGAGGGGGTGGGAAAACCAGGGAGGCCGCTGGGGGGCTGGGAGCTGTAAGAGAAGAGGCTGGGAGACCTGGAAGTGGCAGGCAGACAGAGATAGATAGCAATTAGGATCTAGAAGCAGGCTGGGAGATAAGGAGTCACCGAAGATTTACTGTATGTATATGGACAGAAAGAAAGAGTGAGTACATTGGGAGCAGAGAGGGAGGTGTGTACGCACAGTAAATCTCTGGTGATGCCACATCTCTGGCGGCTTCTGCATCCTAATTGCCATCTCCTTGGCTGCTGCTTTCTGGCCTCCAGCCGCTTGCTCTCCATTTCCCTTCCTACGCCACCTTTGTGAGCCAGGATTCAGCTCGCTGTATGGTTAGAAGGGTGCTGCTCTCCTGGTGTGGCTGGAGCAGTTTTCCTACCCCTACTGTGATTTATTCTCTGCTTTCCAGGGCCTCCAGTGAACCCTGGGAAGCAGAAAGGAGCTGTAAATGCCATGTGCTTGCTCCTTGCGCTAGGACTTTGGGTACAGCTGGCTGACCTGCACAGCTCAGCTGTCCTTGGGTGTTTTCCCTACTGACAGTAAGAGCCCTTTGCACTGGCTGACCGGGAATCAGGGAATTAGGTTTTCAATGTGGGAATTCAAGAAGTGCTTCTGATTGTCACCTTGTGGATCAAAGGCAGCCCTGAACTCCAGCTCACGCTTGCCAGGATAGCAATGATCTTTGCAGTCTCAGGAGAGTTTGGTCACTGCCACCACTCTTTAAACCTACTTTTAGGATCCTGTTCTTCACCCAGGAACAACCTGGAACTGTCTGAATCTTTGGGAAGATCTTTCCTCTCCTTGTCAACATTCATAGCCATGTAGTTTCCCAGGTGATTTTTCTTGGGTCAAATTCTATTTGCTTTAGCAACATGAGTAGCCCCAAAGACCTTCTAACAAGGAGGATTTACCTCCTGAGGTCAGAAGGATGGTGGGATCTGCAGTATTGCACTGAACCTTGCTTCCCTTTAACTTTTAAGGATTTTTTTTCCTCTGCCAGACAGGAACAAATGCCTCTTTGAAGTGGAGTATCTTATTGTGTCATGAATCTTAGAGATCATCTCCTGATTTGTTCAAGCTTATACCAGTAATGCTTAATTAGAATAGTTTTATAACAAGTAAATATTTTCTTAAATGCATAATTGATTGTGTAGGGAAGGAAGAGCTGCAGGAATGGAAATCATACATCATTTCATTATTAATGGCAATGTCTAAATAAAATGCAGACCTTGTCATATTTAATGGATGGCTGAGTCCATTCTGCTTTAAAACGCAAACAGTTTTTTTTTAAAGGTGCCTGCATAATTTCAGCCAGTTTAGGTGGCATTTAAGATTTTCATAACTCTGTTTGAGGGGTTTTAATTTTGTATGACCTAAACTAGGTTTTCTCAAAGCAAACCAGTGAGGAAATGGTCTTGGCACAGTGTTGAAAGTTAATATTCTCTTAAATTTTTTTCCCCTGAATAAATTAATTTGGGGATTTTCTTACAAACTGCATAACACCTAATGAAGGTTTTATGTTTTTTATTGTATATAAAATTGAAGCTAGTGGAGCTCTGCAGTTTTACACTCACTGTGGCTGTGGTGCATGGTGTTACCAAAGGGTAAATTCCGATTCTTGTCCTTTTATTGGCTGTGAGAGCTGGCGAGTGCTCTGAGGGTTGACAAGTGATGCTGAGGTTTGAACAGGATATGTGCAGCATAAGTCAGGCTGCCCTGGCCATGAAGGGCCTGGGAACAGACAAAAGATAGAGGAAAGATATACCATATGAGCACATCATGGATTTAAGCTTTCAGACTTTCTCTCAATGTCTTACAAAGCTGAAGAACTTTGTCATATTATCCACTGTGTGAATGCCAATAACAACCACATGTTCCCACGGCATGTACAGGTGCCAGACCCGACACAAGCTAATTTTCTTATGTCAGGATCACTTGTACTGTGGCAGTGCCGGGACAGGAATGTATCCGTGTCTGAGTTGTATGAGTGATGCAGACTGTCCTTGCTGGGGACCACTGCCTGTAGTTCAGGTGACACCCAGCACCCATGCTGGAGGTCCTGACAGTGATGGTGAGATGGCTGGAAGAGGAGAGCAGGGTGACTGACTGCAGGTGGAATGCAATGGTGGGAAGGAGAATGACTGAACCTGAAGCATCTTGGCAACCCTGGGCACACGCTACAGCTGCTGCTTGCAAAAGGATGTCAGGGATTTTGCTCCCCAGAGTTTGGCAGGGCTGTTGTGTCTTCCTTGCCCAGCACAGAGGCCTTTAGATCTGAGCTGTGCAGAACTCCTGCTCTTCTCATCTCTAAATCTTTAAAATATTGCAAATAGTTCATTTGTTTTAAAGCTTTAAACTCAAACCTTTGATGTTGCTTTTAGGAAGTTAAATAATAAAGCACAGTGTTCTCCAAACGAGGGCTTTTGTCAGAAAACCTTGCTTTACAATGAAAAGAAGGAAAACATAAATAAATGATACTCAAATATTTATAAAGGCATTCAGCAGATCAAAATGTTTCATTCTGCCTTTATATTGTTACTTCGTGTCTCCCCATCTGAAACTATTTTTTGTTTAAACCATGCAGTGCAGAATGTATTTTGCTTCTTATATCATTAATTTGCAGTGTTTTACTGAGTCCTTTCTCACAGGGACATCAATAGGGCATTCAAGGCATATGTATGTAAATGTATGAATGTTACTGGCTGTTGGTTCTGTGCCTCACTGCCAAGGATGGTGGGGCTGAGCTCAAAGCAGGAGAAATGAGGCTGCTCCAATGATAATATTAATTGTCCACAGGCTGTTTGAACCCTGTCTTTGTGTATTTCTGTTTGGGCAGTGCGCATGTGAGAGATGCCTCTGCCCCTGATATCTACTAGGTGCCACTGCTTCCTCCTGACCAGGGAATATGGGATTCCCTGCTCCCATCTGTGGTAAACCTTGTCTCCAGCTTCTCTTAACCCAACAGCAGGAGTGCATCTTGATCCCATTGCTTTGGGCAGGGGGATTGGTGGCCTTCTGTCTGCTTTTTCCCTCCACATCCTCCTGGATCAATGGTGCACTGTGGAAGGGAAAACTGCTCAGGCCCCAAGGAAGGGGAGTCTCTAGAGACAGAGATTCCAGGAGCTCTGTATGAGTCATGTTTTTTTTTTTCTTTTTTTTCTCCAAATATATAGTTGGCATCACTTCTGCCAGCATCTGAGCTCCTTCAGGTCCTCATCTCTCCACGTTGTCCATGAACTATATTGCCATCAGTAGGATCTGGTCACGGTGTCATTGTCCCCAGGAAAATCCTTTTGTTATGACAGGAGGATCTTGGCCAGATCCTTGGAAGTCTGTTACAATATCAATATGTGCTGCTAAACAGGAGAGGGAAAGATTTCGCACCCTGAGCCTGCTCTGAGGCTTCTACGTGCAGAATGTACTTTGGAAAAACACAACCAAGCCATAAACTCAATGAATTTTAACAGAGAAATCAGTCATTGTTCACATTTCCAATTTGCCTGGCTGGGGGCAGGGGCTCGGAGCAGTGTCCTGTGGTTATCTCTGGGGACTTGGAAGAGGTTTTCAGATGTGGGTCTGAATCCACAGCATTCATTGCTTCCTGCAGCACATCTGACCTCTCTCTTTTTTTTTTTTTTTTATTTCTTTAAATATAAATAAGGTTTATTTATTTGTTTAAGTATTAGCCAAGTTTTGTATTGTAGGTTAGTAAAAAACCCCACAATCAGTATTTGCTATTGAGCAATGTTAAATCCGCTAAGACCTAAGCTTGAGTGAGTTGTAGCTTTTGTTCCTGGAAACTCAAGGATTCCTGGGATTCTCACTGGGCAATGAGATTATCTATTTTTCTGTGGCTTTGAATTTAACATATTAATTTGCTGTTGTTTAATCACCCACAGTTCAAATGCAAAAATCCTGTTGTTAAAGAGAGTTTGAAATGGATTAGAGAACTCTTGACAAAACTATGAAACCCATTAAAGCCTGAAGATGTGTTACATTTTTACTTTAGTATTCTGATTTTCACTGTGGATGATGTGAAGAGAGAAAATGTAAAGTGACCCAATATGCTGACAGTTGGAGAATCTCTTCTGAACCTTCCTATTTATCATTGGCAGAAAATGTCGTGTTGCATTTCCAGAGCATCATCAAGGTGCTTGAATTTCTGGGGTACCCAGCTTTGAGTTTTGGAGAAGGGTCCTGATTTCCAGAGCAGACTTTTCATTCCGATGGTCAATATTCCACAGTTTGGTTTCCAAAGCCACTGAGCCAAGTGAGTGAATGAGCCTTAGTCTGAGAGCTGAAGCAGCCACAGGGGAAGCCCCAGCTGTGGGGAACAGTGCTGGAGGAAGCCCACCTGGGCCGCTCCGGGGTGGTGTCAGCTCCCCCCCATTGCTGCAGTCAGTTAATTGAGGTGTTTGTTTCTCTCTCCTCTGGCTGCGCTGTCGCTCTCCGGGGAGCGGAGCCGCCGGTGCTGCATCTCCCACGGATCTCTGATCCCAGGGTCGCGCAGAGCGTCTTCAGCAGCGCCTGTGATTAGGGATGCAGTCAGAGGGACCTCGACAGGAAGGTGTTCCCAGCAGCAATCATGTTGTAATGATGCCAATAAAACTGTTTCTTGACTTCTTCGTTCTGATGGGACTGTAAGACTGTGGAGCCTCTCTGCAGTGCTTTCCATGGGCTTCCCAGGATAGGCTTATAATGAGATTCACTCTGTCCTGCTTTCCACCTTGGAGTCTTCATGGAAAAGATTGTCTGAGACCTTTCTTTCCACAAAACTATATGTAGAAATTATGTCTTGTGTGGTTATGTGCCTGTCATGGAAATTGCAGCGAGGAGAGCGCAGAGAGGAGAAAGCTTGGCCAGGTACAGTTCTGTGTTCCTGGCCAGCAGCCTCCAGGGTAGAAGCCATTTAAAGGATGATGGAGAGGGTAGAAAGGAGAAAAGAGGTCACACCATGGAGTGATGGCAAAGCAGCTTCTCCTGCTCACTGCAGAGGGGACGATGCTGTGTTATCCCCGTGGGACCTGCTCTCAGAAGGACTGTGCCCCTGGGTGGCCTCTGGCCTGTGGCATTGCTTGTGGAAGTGAGGAGTTGAGGTGGCTGTTTTCTAAAGAAAGCAGCTTATGGTTACTTCTTCCCTAGTCTCAAGGTGCTGCTTTTAGCTGTGGCTCCTCAGACATGTTGTCCTGGTAGGGCATCTTCCTGCCTGGCACTCCAGGGACTGTCCTGTAGATTTGCACAGCAACAGGGATCTTGTGTGCCTGTCTGTCCACCCATGCAGTGCTGTTGGGCTGTGAAATGGGGTGGTTTAACCTGTTGGGCTTTGCAGACATAAGCCTCATAAAGCCCCAGAGCCCCTGGCTTGCAGCAAACTCTGTGTGAGCACAGTGGGGACTTGCCTGGTGCCTTCACATGGAGATGGTGGGTGGGCAAGCATCCATCTGTCCTGGGAGTGTCAGTCCATCCTGGGAGCGTCTGTCTACCTCCCGAGTGTCCTGGGGCAGGGTTGAGTCTGTGTGTCCTCTCACATTACAGGGCCTTCTCTGTGTCTTCCTTGGCCTGTTATAATACAAACAAATAATCATAACAAAAGCCCATGTACCTCCTTGGGAAAATAACAGTTTTCACATGCAGATACTCAGGAAGTTAAAATTGGCAGCTCTGACTAGTCCTGCTGATTTGTCCACACATTTATTCTGATATGATGCTTAAATGGAATCAGCTTTCGGCTCTGGCACTCGCAAAACACAGCTTTCCTACCCCCAGTCTCAGCATAGGAGGAGCAGAGATGGGAAATAAGGTCTGTTTCTAAATGAGTGGGAGAAAAAATCAGGTATGTGACTCCTCTAATTCAGACAAGACTGTCTCTCATTGTTTGGCAGTTCGACTATAGCTTCAGTACATGGGAAAAATTTCTCTTCCAATTACACAGCAGTTTTGTGGTGGCTGAGTGCTATAAATGGGACTGCTTTGCAGCCAAAGATATCTCATTCATAAATCCCACTGTTCCACTCTATAATTTTTCTCTTTTGGATAGATCAGTATTCTGTGGTCATATCAACCACAATCATGCAAGCAAAAATGAGTAGTTAAATATTGTGACAGTCCTATAAGTCTTCCTAAGGCTCTGTGCATAACACAGTTATTCAAAAGTGTCACTTGGTGCATGGAAAGGGATTGACCCTTCACTAATATTTCCAGTAAAAGCTCTTGATTAAAAAAAATAAAATACTGAAGATATCTGGCCTGGTTGGACAATTTATAAATTGTGCCAATATTTTGACACCCATGTATACAGACAGAGATGTACAGAGATACACACAGATCCAATTGGGTTATAAAAATGCAGATGTGTTGTACACTCACCCATATATTTTTCTTTGGATTGGGTTTCCGTGGCAAGGTTTTGGTAGTGGAGGTCTACAGGGGTGGCTTCTGTGAGAAGCTGCCAGAAGCTTCCCCTGTGTCTGATGAAGCCAATGCCAGCCAGGTCCAAGACAGACCTGCTGCTGGCCAAGGCTGGGCCCATCAGTGATGGCAGTGATACCTCTGGGATAATACATTTAAGAAGGTGAAAAAATAGCTGTGTGATCACAACTGGGAGAGAGGAGTGAGAATATGTGAGAGGAACAACCCTGCAGACACTCAGGTCAGTAGGGAACGAGGGGCAGGAAATGCTCCAGGTGCCAGAGCAGAGATTCCCCTGCAGCCCATGGTGCAGTCCCTGGTGAGGCAGCTGTGCCCCTGCAGCCCATGGAGGTCCGTGGGGGTACAGAGATCCACCTGCAGCCCCTGGAGAACCCCACATTGGAGCAGGGGGATGCCCAAAGGAAGCTGTGACCCCATGGAAAGCACATGCTGGAGCAGGATCCTAGCAGGATGTGTGAACTTATGGAGAGAGGAGCCCATGCTGGAGCAGGTTTGCTGGCAGGACCTGTGACCCCTCAGGACACACGTGCTGGAGCAGCCTGTTCCTGAAGAATTGTACCCCATAGAAAGGGATCCAAGCCAGAGCAGTTCATGGAGAACTCCATGGGAGTGGCACAACACTAAAGGAGTTTGTGGAGAACTGTCTCCCATGGGAGCAGGGGAGGAGTGTGAGGAGTCCTTACTTGAGGAGGAAGGAGTGGCAGAGACAGCATGTGATGAACTGACTGCAGCCCCCATTCCCAGTCCCTCTGTGTTGCTGGGGTGTGGAGAGGGAAGAGAAAACTGGGAGTGAAGCTGAACCCAGGAAGAAGTGAGGAAGGTGTTTTAATGTGTTTAGAGATTTAGTTTTATTTCTAATTACCCTACTCTGGTTTGATTGGTAATAAGTTGAGCTAATTTCTCCAAGTTGAGCCTGTTTTGCCTGTGACAGTAATTGCTGAGTGATCTCTCCTTGTTTTCTTGACTCACGAGCCTTTCTCCCTGTCCAGCTGAGGAGGGAAGTGATAGAATAGCTTTGGTGGGCACCCGGCACCCAGCCAGGGTCAACCCACCTCATCCTTATATGTTCTCTTACTTTCTACACAGTACGTTTATGAATTTAACATGACTCTCCCTCTCTATTTGCTGTCCCTGGGAACACCTCTAGCCAGAAAGCTAAAAAATGAAATACACATCTAAGGAAATGTTCCCATAAAAGAAATAACTCCCCGATACCAGTGCTCTGTGCTCCGTACCCATTAGCATTCAGAGCGGCAGCTACTTTACACAGGCCCGTAGGAGAGACCCAGGGTTTTCAGCACTCCCAAAGACCCTGTGTCACCTGTTCAGATGGTGTAAATTGGGCAGTTCAGCAGAGTGGAGCTGATTTACGTGAGCTCAGAGGCCCGGACTGGCACTGAACTCTGGGGGGATTGAGCAAAGACTCTCCCCTCACAACTACACACACGTGTTTGTGCACGTCTTTGCACGTGTCCCCACGTGCAGGAAGGATGGTGTACATGAGTGCAGTGGCATATCTATACATGACTTTTTTTTTCCAAAGCTGCCAGCTGATCAAAAATGCACAGAATGGTACCTTTGTTTGCACAACCCCCTTAACGGATTTTTTTTCCCCCCACTGGTATCTTCTTTCCTTTATCTTATTTTTTTTTTAAACTTAAGCAGAGCTATCTGTCTAAAGTATATATTCACACCGAGAGGTCTAGTTATCCCATAATAAGCACGTGTAACTCCCATTAGTGTCAATGAGAACTTCACATGCATATCAAAGGGGAGAATAGATTCATATGCTGTGAGCAGGAGCTGAAATTCAGATTTATAGTTTGTGTTGTGTTTAATGGATAAATTCTTTGGCAGAGAGCTAAAAACTATGAGGTGTTTATAACATTCCAGGTTCCCTTCCTTTTCAGTTAAAAGCAATAGCAGAGCAAAAAATGTAACTACCATTCTGTTGTATTAAAAATGTACATATTTGCAGCGAGTACTTTTTTCCCTTGCTCTTCTGATTTTTCTGTAATGGTTTTCCTGTTTTTAAAAACTCACAGATAGTGACCTCCAGGGTCTCTGAGGGCTGGATGCATTTGTGTGGCCAGAGACCAAACTAAAATGAAAGATTAAAGCAATTCTGAAAGATTTCCTGATAGGCCTCTGCCAGCGCTATTTCAGAAAAAAAGTCCCCTGTCATCTGGCCCTCGGCCATTTCCCGGCCACCTCCGTGGGTGTGGAGTGGAGAGACATTTCAGAGCTACACTTGGAGTTTTTGTGGGACTCTTTATTAAATATTTAACCTTTTTCCTTTTTTTTACCTGCCCCCAATTCAGCCATACCGCAAGGAGAGCAGTTTTCCTAAAGGTATCCAGCTGCTCTAGTGCCTCACAACGTGCTTTTTTGGAGGATGAGCCTTTGTGGCACATCCGTGTTTCATTGATGGTTTAAGGAATCCTTTGTGTGGGGGGGGTGACGTAGGGATGGGCAGGGTCATGCAGAGATTTTTGGCTACAGCGGACACGTAGGCTTGGAGCAGGATTGCAGCCTGTAAGATGTGTCAAGACACATCAGTGTGGGACCCTGGACCACCACAAACCCATCCCACCAGTCCCACTGCTCCATTAACACAGTGTCTCATCCCTCCATTGGCCACCTTTGGGATGGATGACCCTATTCTGGCATTTCCCTACACAAACAGCTGCATTTCTCTTTTTGTCCACTCTGAAGAAATAACAGCACTGGGGACTTTCAATGGGATTTTCAACTTGTTTTGTGTTTATGGGCAGCAGTATCCAAGCTCTTCTCACTGTGCCAGAACATCCCAATAGTGCAGTGGGCAGTGACCCCATAGAGGGACAAGGCAACCCCAAGCTCCTGCTCTGTCCCCTCCCCTGAAAAGTCTATGTCTTGGCATCAATGCCATTGTCTTTGAGGTAACACCCCATGGAGCCAGAGAGTTTTAATGGTTTTTTTGCAAATAGCTGGATAAACAGTCACTTTCTTGATGTTTAAGTGAATGGTTGCAAAGGGGTGGCCATTGAGGCGTGGCAGGATGGTCACAGCTGCCTATCAGCTGGACAAGCAAAGGATTGGTCTTTAAATAAATTCTGTTTCAGCCCCTTTCCTACTCAGAAATAATGTTCCGCATTCCAGCATTATCCAGGATTAGGTATTAAGAAACACAAACAGAACTAAACCTTGTGGTAAAGGGTTCCAAGGGTGAATTTTGGGACAGGGATATGAGGTGGGCAGAAACCCAGAGCTGCTCAGCCCCAGGCTGTGGCCCAATTTGCCCCTTGGGACAAAAAGATGCTCATCCACGTCCCAGGAGTGAGGGGTACTTCCTGCCTGGAGCCTGCAATATGCCAATAGAGCCAGTTCACTGCCTCCATGTAGGAAACATACATTTTCTCCACTATTTAATTAGGTTTTAAGTGGAATCAGTGGCATAAAGTTGTTTAAAAAAATTGCATAACAGAAACCACAGCTGATCTTTAAAAACTCTTTTTCGGAGGGAAATGGTGATTATAAATAAGAAGGCAGTTTTATAGCTCAATTACTTTAGTAACTTGATTTAACAGCTTGTTTTTTAAATCTACACCGAACCTAAGATAAAGGATTGATAATGTAATATGTAGAATACATTCAGCATAAAAACTGCAAATCCTACATCATACTATTGGAAGAGTAACATAAATGCATGCTGAAGCCTACAGTGGTTTTATTTTAACTAGTATAATATAACAACATGACATGCTGTGAAAAATAAATAACTTTTGAAAATGCATTTTCCAGGAATGAAAGTAATATTGAAAAATGACTGAAGTAATCACTTTTGTATGGATTCCAAGAGCAAAAGAGACGAAAAGAATAATTCAGAACTCAATGCAGTGTTATACGAAAGCATAAAAGGGTTTTATAAAATACACTGCTCGAGCCTGGGCTGTGTGTCTGCTCACGGTCAGATGTGGTGAACTTTGAGTGGTCTCTTTTTCTGAGAACAGTCTTATTAAAGGTGATGTATCCTGCTATGCATGCAGGCTTTACTCAGCCTTGAAGTGGCAGAATATGACCTGTAGACAGAGCACGCGAGCTCCTGGACTCCTACTAAATGCCATTTTTGCTTTGATTATCATTGTTTGGTGTGGAACAGACCAGCTATAGTAGAAATCTAATCTGGTTCCTGTTAGTCTTAATGGAAAGCACATCATGTCTTCACTTTTTTTTTTTGGGGGGGGGTATTGATTTCTTTCTGAGAAATCTCTCCTGCTATTTGCATACAACCTCCTATTATATTTTTAGCTCACATTCATAACCAAATGGGATGCAAGACTTGCAAGTCTTTGAATATTTACCTATCATTTAATACTTTTTAGTATTGGAACACTAATGGAAACTGATTTAGGAATTTTGGGGTCTGAATCTTCTCTCAATTATGTCAGTGTAAATTGTGAATAAGTTTCTTAGAACTAGAAGAATTGATTATATGTGATATAGAGAGTATTCAAATAGCTGCAACTCCTGCTCATTCCTGTGAATGGTGGTGAAAAAGTAAAGAGACTCATGCTTTGGGTAGGATACCTCAGGTAGGGCCCTTCATGGAATTACAGTAGTCACTTCCCCAGTTAAAGGCACAGAAAATCCTGTGCTTGAGGTTGGGCAGTGTGGCAGCTGTTACAGCACCTTTTCTCTGGGCTGCTGCTTGTTTTTTGGAAGAGAAGGTGGTGCATCATTTTCAAAGCCTGTTGGTGATGTGCATAAAGGGGACGTGAGGCAGTTGGGGTATTAAGCAGAGGTTTGTTGGGCAAGGAAGATGCTTTTCTTTGCAGGGCTTACATTTCCACAGGGAAGCCTGGGCAGGTGGTAACAGGGAGGTAACACCTTGGTGACCACAGCTGGGTAAGGGGTCCTGATCCATGGCACCACCAACAGTGTCTGTGCCGAACCCTTTGCATGGTGCAAAGGAAAAGCCTGCAGGTCCCAGACCTAAAATTTTCTTCTCCTGCATTGCCTGGAATATTTGCAAACTCCCACTGGGATCAGACAGGGCACAGGACACAGGAGTGGTGCCTATAGAGTTAAATGTCCAGAAAAGACGCTTTATGTGGCTTTATGTTAGCTTTAATTTCCTGGTGGAAAATGCTGTTAATCTCCAGTGTTCTCCCTTACACTGTGTAAAACAGGATATTATACCTATAGCAATATTAACTTACTTTTATTGAGGAGCTTTTATTTTTGGTGCAAAACAGTGACTTGAGCATTGTATAACGTTGGTAGCCATGTGCAAGGGCAGGCATGAATAGCAGTGATTCAGTGTCTGGGGTACACTTAAGACATTCTTTGCATCCTGTTAATTATGTTAGTTTTGGGATGGACTTGAAAACCCTATGCTGTGGCAAAAATTGGTGTTTTGAAGCTAGAACAAAGGAGTCTGTTAGGTTTGCCTTCCTTGGACCTACAGAGGAGCATTTAAATGAAAGAAGCCTGTCGTTTTTCTCCCACCGCATTACTGTACGTGTAAAACAGTGCACAGGCAAGAGGGGGTTAATTCAATAAAATAAATATAAAATACTCTCCAGGCTGTTGGACAGAGCTGGAAGGGGTCAGAGGTTGCAGAGCTGCTTCACTAGCACACTAATCGATTTGCTGTCAAGGTAGTGGTGCTGGGGTTTCAAGTAAGAGAAGAATTGAGTGCCGCTCGGGCCCAATTTCCATAATTGCTCACTGCCTTTAGTGTACAACCTTTTATGAAACACAAAAAATATATCACCGAATTGTATTGATTAGCCATTGGTCTGAATAATTCACTTAGTATTTATTACCTGACCCTCAGAGGTTAAATAAATCCGCTATCTAACTTTGGCTTGTGAGAAATATTACTTATTCATTGAAATGTGGACTGATTATTACACAATAGGAGTGTATCTTTGTTGTTCGTTTTATCTCCTCCTGGAAAACTTAGTCCCCGCTGCATCTTAATGGCAACAAGTTAAAGGAAATATTTATGGATAGTGAAGAGCATTTTCCAAAATAAACACTGACGTATCCGTACTAGCAGAGCTTGCTTTTCTCTTGTGAAGGATTTTTTTTCCCCCTCACCCCATTGTTAGGGTCACATTTCAGGGTCAGAATTCAAAATCCTCCAAAGTGAACTTTTATGCGTGATGGTGAAATATATTCATACGCAAAGTTTTCACTGCAAGCATCAAGTCTGCATAACAGCTTTATTGCTTGTGATGGGATCTAAGTCCATTTTTATAGCTTTATTTTTGGATAGCTCCTGAAGGCCATAAATCTTCCTATCATATTAAACACCCTCTGATAATTAAATTCTCAAAGAAAACAGAAACCTTTCCTAACTTGAAAAGATAAAATTTAAAGCAGTCAACCATGGACAGCTCACTGTCATTACAATAAAAATGATTTCACATCACCTTCAAATGTTTTGGACATAATCTGCAGGGCATTTTATGGCTTTGTCAAACATTAAGGCAATAATCAATTATTTATCAGAGGAGGGTATTTACATATTGCTTTTAGCATAGCTAAACAATCCTTCTTTTGTTGATGAGCTGATATACCTCAAACACAATAGTGTAGCTCTTAAATTTAATTATATACTCATTTACCATAAGATCTAGTCATCTAGATAAAATTGTTCAGTAGCTTGAAGTATTCCCTCCAAAAAAGATTTCCTAACTTTGTGTAAAGTCTTTCCTCAGTTTCCGGCCTGCATCCTCCAGCATCCCAAAGTATTGTTTTTGAAGTTTGATGGAATTTGTGTTAGGTCAAGAGGAGGAAACTATGTGAAGTTTTTTTTTTTTTTTTTTAATGAAATGTAAAGGAAAAACCTAATGTGGTCTCAGTGCTACCTTGTGTTTGTTGATAGCTGTGTGTGTCTGTATCCAGGATCTGGGCTTATAGTTAGCAGGAGCTCAAAACCCATGTTCTTGGTGTTATAATACTGAACCTCTTTTCCTGTATCGCATAATGGAAGGAAAAGTCTGTCAGAAAATAATGGGGATATAATATGTACAAGATCCTCTAACATTTACCCAGGTGGCCAACTTCCTGAGTCCCGAGCATGGCAAATAGTGATAGCAAATAGTATTTAACAGGGTTTCAGCCTCTTCAGCTCCGAGACCTGACTGGTGCCTGAGGTCACCAGCACCAGGAAGGAGCAGTGCATTGGGATGTTGGGGGACCCAGGCACAGATTCCCATCTGGAGTGAGGCACAGCCACTGGGGAGAGATAATTTTGCATCCATACAGACCTGCAATTTATAACTTGCCTGCTAAAGTGCTGCATGCAATGAACTGCCGGGAAGTCAATTTATCTGCCTTGCAGGCAGGAGTGGCTGTGAGTGGCGTCTTGGTCCCAGGGAGTGGAGAAAGGGGCTTTTTGTGGTTGGAGTGTCCATGAGGGTTCATCCCCAACCACCAAATCCTGCTGGGTTGTATATAATTCAACAAGGGTTAGTCCCTGTACTAAACCCAGCCAATAACTCTTGGCAGGAGCTCAGCCCACTGGTGAAGCTTGGAGGGAGATGGAGCAGTTGGTATCAGTGATGGGCTTTCAAAGTGGCTGCTGTAGGTGAATGTAGACATTCATCCCTGTCTAGGTGCCCAAATACCTGCACAAATTTGACCACTGGCTAAACCTGAGGAGCACAAATTCTGCCTGATGTGTTTATGTGACTGCTTGACACTCAGTTTGTATTAAGGGGTTTATTCCTCTAAGGGATGTCTCAATGTGTTTTGCCATTGTGAAGTGATATCATTCTGATGTTGCCCTCACATTTCAGTGAGAGAAGGGTTAAGAAATGCATGTTTGTGTCTCTGATAGGAAAAGACAAATTGAATTCTTCCTGTGTTACCATTCCTTTGTTCAGGTAAAAACTTCCTAGCTGGGATGCACAAATCAGTAGGAAAACAATTTGAAAAAGTTTATGATGGCATCTCAGGATAATTCTGCTGTGGATGCTGAAAGAAATATGTTAGCTGAACAGTCTCATTTGGAAAGCTAATTATACAAATAAGATTTTAAAGCAAGCTAATGTCATAATAAAGTCCATAATAACAGGCAAACACTCTATTAGTAAGAGAATCCTGAAACAGCAGCTCTGTTGTCTGGAGAAAGGAGGCTCACATATTGGTCGAAGCCCCCAGTTTTGTTCACTATAGCAACTTTCTGACCCTCCTGCTCATCACTGGTCCTGGTCCTGGCTCAGGGGTCTGTGCTTATCTAAAATTGGTGTAAAACTGTATAAAGTATAATATTTTGCCAGTTTGTATTATAACTGGGCTTTCTTTCTGATTTTGCCTTCTTTCTCTGGAGGAGATAAAAAAAAAAAGGAGAGAAAAGAAACCACAGAAAATAAAAGCCTCCTGGCAGCCCAGGGTGAGGGAGGCTGGTCCCTGCTCCCAGTCACATTTTAGGAAGGGGTGCTGGGGAACTGACTGTCTAACAGTGCTACTCAACTCCGTGCAAAAACAAACACACACAAATCCCCAACTGACTCCCCTCCTCCCTGTGACCCATTCCTGGGGAGGGAGCCTCTCCTTCCAGCAGAGCCGAGCGGAGCAGGGGGTGGCAGGGCTGAGTGGAGCACTCCTGCCTTCCCACAGAGTGCTCCTACCCTGCCAACGCCGCCCTGAGATAAAAGATCCTTTCCATTTCCCTTCTCCCAGGAGACCCTTGATGGGATGAGGCGAGAGAGGGAATGTACCACACACGCAGGGTGTGCAGCCGGTGCCTCCCTGAAGCTGCTCTTCCCCACACGGAGTCGCGCATCTCTCTGTTGTTTCACGGGTGATTCCCTTGGCCCGTGTCAATCACGTGAGATGCCGAAGGTAGACATGGCAATTCACAGCTTTTGTCCAAGGAAAAGAGAGGGGAATCCACCTCCTTCCCTGTCTCTTCTCCTTCCATCATAGACTTTAATGCATCCTGAAACATACATTTTCTTTTCCTTTTAGGTTGCACTGTACATAACATTTGAAAAGCTCTGTCAAAACAACTCATATGGGGGGAAAAAGTAATTGTCTTGATATGTGATGATTATCTAGAGCTTAAGCAGCAGCAAAGAGAGGGTTATTTTGTTTGCAATTTAACTAGAAGTGCCCAAGATTTCCCAACTGTTCTATTTTTGCAAATGTAAAAGTTTCATAAAAGGGTCAGATTTAGGCCCTTGTGTGGGAAACAACTGATTCTGCCAGCAACAGGGCAAGATCACTGCTGTGTTGTGGTTTAAATGTCTTATTGCATTCCAGGCATTGCTGAACTGTATATAGAATGGATGACTCTAAATCTCTAGGACTTTGTGTGAATTAGTAACCTTTTGATTTTGTTTTAACATTTATATATTATTTTTAACTCTAGAGGTCTGTGACTTCTACCCTCCCCCCAGTAAATAACAGGAAATTATTGGGGCGGTTACAAACAACTCTTAGGAAAGAGTCCGCTTTTCTTTCTCTTTTTGGACTCTTATCTTTTTAATATTCTCATCTGGATAGCTTTGGCCCAAAACTAGAAACAAATGGAGAACAGGGAATTGCCATCAGTACAGAAAATATATGGATTTCATGTGCAGTAATGATGTATCTCAGCAGAGTTAGTAAAACTAGAGATGTCACATTCACAGCTGGTTAACATTTTACACTTGAAGTCCTCATAACATTTGTATATGTTTCAACACTTCTTTTTTTCTAACTTGGGACCATCTGTATTTCTCATATGTGACACTGACTGGGAAGCACAAACTTTCACAGAACCAGCAAATGACTAGTTAGCTCTACCAGATGTCTGTCTCTTCCCTCTTTATCACTCTTTATGCTATTAAATTGAAATTGGGTGGGGGAAACAGTGGACTTGTGAACTAAAAAACGTTCCCCAAAGAAGTTTCAAGAAAAAAATTTGGTTCCCAGGGTTTTTGCTGCATTTAGAATAGCAATAATAAGGATGATAGACCTGCACACAAAGAGGATTTTTTAAATTTTAAAATAAATAATCATAAACTAATCTAAGCACGTATTACATCTACAAGAAAGGCTGTTAAAACCTATTCTCCTAAATTGCAATTTGTCCTCCATGTATCCCTTTGCTCAGCTATATAGGTCTCATTGTGCTTTACTTTTCATTTCAATTTAGCAAAACTTAGTTTCTAATGCTTGCAAAGGAAAAATGCATGAAAAAAACACCTTCTTTCCTGCTGCTCCAATCCCATTAGGAAAAAAATAGAGAAGTAATTGTTGTTCTCTCTGTGTCTCTTTTGAGCAATCCTGCCCTGGTGATTCCTTTTCCCTCCCTCGGCTGCTGTTGAGCTGTAGAGCACTCCAGGTGTTTTGCAGTGCTATATTTACTACAGTCTTTTGTATTTGAAGAATCTTGTGGTTCATTTCAGTGCAGAGTCAAACTATGCTGGCTGGGGGAAGGCTCGAGCAGGGCCGGTCATGAGGATAAACAACAGCTTGGAACTGTACGGTGCAGCGTGATGGGTGTCCCCTGAAGTCAGAGACCCAAATTAATTACATTTAATCAAGCCATGCTGAACAACTGAGCTAGACACCTCAACCTTATCACGCTATCACTTTAATGTCCTACTTACACTCAGAGCTGAGGCTCAGGGCATGGATGTGACCATGCCATTCTGGCCCTTTGCTGGGAAAATCAAAGATCCCTTCAAATGGAAGGTCTGTGGGTATGCCATTAAAAAGTGATGCATAATGCTTGAAAAGAATATCACAAAGTTGTTTCAAATTACATTACTGGGAGCTTTCATTAAAGGGAAAACTTACTCCTATTCTAAGGTGTGCATTGTCAGTAACTAAAGTTAGCAGGAATCTGATTCCATTTTTTACAATCAGACAGACCTGTAGAGACATATTAAGTAGAAAATCCAGAGAAAAGGAGAACCACCTATAGGAAATCTTGCAGGGTTCAGACAAGGGCAGTTTCATGTGACCTCGTAGATTGGATATAAAAAGGCTGCTATTAGTTCCATGTCAGTTCTTATAGCGAATGTTACAGAGTAATGGAGGGTGTTAAGCTGTCAAATACTAGCAAGGGTTAATAAGGTTAAAGAAGAAGTAAAAGCAGACCAACAATAAAAAGAAAAAAATCCCTATGGATAAATATGCCGTAATAAATAAAGGATGGCATATCAAGGGGGAAACTAAAGTCATAACTTGGGAGCAAAGTAGTTGGAGAAATTCGTAGCAGGATAATACCACGTGATTTCTTTTGTGCTGGTGCTGTGGCTAACTCCGGGCACTTTGGGATGCTGCAGGGCAAAGCTGAATCCCCTATTTCCCACAGATATTTGGAAAAAAAATAATGTAGTTGAATCCCCTAATTATTCTAAATATAAATGGAGGGATGCAAATGAGTGAATAAATGCATACATGGACTAAGTAATTAAATAAGAGAATCCCAAGAACAGGAGCAAAGCACCTGAAGTTACATATGAGCCATGTTTTGACATTGTCCTCTGAGATGATCTGAGCTTTGGTGCTATTTTGTATCTGAATTCCAAAGTAATTCACATCTGTAATTTTTTAAAATAGGAAAAGGTAGAACCTGGAGCTTGACATGGTGTTATTTCTAGGATTTTCTAGCATTTGTCTTAATTTGGCCTGCTAGAACATTATTAAGGAAGGAGTTTTAAAACTTGCTTTCCTCCTTAGGAATATTCTACCTACTTTATAAATCAGGCCTGAATTTTGCAACTCCTTACGTGCACACTGTCCTTCATCTTTAGGCACCATTGCTGTGAGCTCAGTTATTCCAAGGAGATCAGTATTGCTTTATTTGAAGTTAAGACTCAAGCAGCATTTGCAGGTGAGAGCTACTGGACTGCAAAAACTCCTTAGCTGTGATCTTGTTGGGCATTTTGACTTTATTAAAATTGCTGGCAGGTCTCACAAGCTGCACTTGGGGTGATCAAGGTTTCTACCACAAATGCAGTCAGCAAATTATGCCTTCTTTTGGTAAAGGTTCATAGATTTATGGTTTGGGGTTTTTTTGTTTGTTTGTTTGTTTTGTTTTGTTTTGTTTATAACCAAAACTGAGCTTGAGAGCAGATCATTTTCCCTCTGTAAGTACTGGTCCTCAGCATCTTTAGTTGTAGCTCCACCTGTCTTATCTGGCAAAAATATTAGTCCAAAGGACCATCCTATGGATTGCTTTTTATTTGTGGCCAAGTAGCCAAAGTTAGCAAGAGCTAATCTTTGAACATTTGTTTTTGCTTTTGCCTTTCCACATTCTGGTTGCTCATCAGCGTGCCTGCAAAAGTACACAAATAATTTCTGAAAACCTTCTGTCAGTTCTCTCACCATCACTTACCACCAGCAGACAGACATCAGGTTGAGAAACACTAAGGAAAGATGTAATGAGTCTTGACGTGGCTTTTAGGCTGCCGGGTTTGCCAGCAGCAGCCAGTGCTGGATCTCATCTGCTGTTTGCTGGGACCACGAGGCTGCAGAGAGCCCCCAGATTGTCCCCACTGATGGCCCAAATCCCTGCCAGGGGTAGGAGTCTTGCAGAATGATGGGTGTTTCTGCAGCTGTAGGAAAATACTGGCCCCATCCCAAAGCACTTTGTGCAGCCATTTCTTTCCTTTTTGCCCAGGGACATTGATTTGGTGGGAGGGAGTTTGAATAAGAAAAGAATAAGGAAAAGATCGTATTTATTTCCCCACAAGGAAGACTGAGGATCTGTCTCATTCCAAGACATCTGATTAATTGCTCAACTGAAGGAGCATTGGAAAATGTTTACATCATTTATCAGTTTGGAAGAGGGAACTGAAAAAAAAAAATATTTGTTTTCGTCTTCTTTCCTTCTCTCCCTCTTCCATCTGTCCTCTTGTCCTCTGTTCCTCCCCTCCTCACCGTGGGAAGGGAGGGACAGCAGAACAGAGAGCTGTGGTGGAGAGCAGCCCTCAGCTCACTGGCTTCCCAAACCCAATTACAGGACTCATTGTTAATTTTCAGCAGAAAATTGGAACATTTCAGCAAATGGAAAAATTTTTTGTTAAGATGTTCTTTTCTATCCAAAACATTCTTTTCCAGAAAACTATTTTGATGAATAAAATTCTAGTTATTTCTGTCCTGGAAAACATAGCTGGAGGTTCAGCTCTGAGCTCCAAGCTGGCCAGTGTCTCCTGGATCTCTGACAGAAGTTACACATCTCTCTGGGAGCCGCGCTATAGGATGCTTGGAGAGGAGCAACATGTTTGTTTTTAATGATGCTGCTGGTTTTCGCTATAAATTTGAACAAAGTGGGCGGTATTGGAACCAGCTGCTAGAATTTTTTGTTTGTTTGTTTGTTTTCATGAGAAAAATGGAAACGTACTGCAATAAATTAAACAATATACATATTTTTACATCGCAGTGTCTCTGAGCATCTAGCTGCTAGGAAATTACAGAAGCTGAGGGCAGCATTGGGCCCCGTATTCATTTCACATGCACTGAAGTAAAGCGACAAATGTTTCAGAGTAACTGGATTTCCTTTTAAAGTGACACTTTATTTGTGCTTGAAAAATGTAATGAGCCTTCACTAAGAGATTTTTCTGGCTGTGTTCCTTCTTTAATGACCTGTGCTTACAAAATAAGCTAAGGAAAAATAATAATAATAATAATAAAAAAAGAAACACAGGGAAAACCCCCAAATCCATTTGGTCAACTTCTCTTTTCATTAAATGGAGAGCAGCAATGCTTTTAGATGGGGAAATAAAATGCAAAGCCTCGTAGGTTCCCATTAATTCCTCAGCCCATCCTTAATTAGTGTTTTACAGCTAATCCTCATCATATATCTTAAGGAGTTTCACTTGAGTTGGTTCCCTGTGAGTTTTATTGCACGCAGAGTACTGGGAGCGGCGGCTGGGCGGTGGGAACGGCTGCGGTCTCGCTGTGGAGGGCGAGCTGCTGCTCCTAATTGATTGCTCACTGGAGCTCGCCCCAGCTCGTTACCCCCAGGCCTGACTTTCCTCCATATGCCTGGTGTCAAATTTGGGAAAGCAGCTGGTCACTCAGAGCTCATCCTGCGGGAAGTGGTGGGAGCCGGGGAGCAGCGGCACCACCAGCCGCTGAAGCGCCTCTTGCTGCTGGTTCTGCAGCCTTTCACTGAGCTGTGTGACTCCAGCCAGAGCTATCAAAATACAGCCTTTGAGGAGATCTGTGTTCACAAGTTTTCGAAGGAATGGGGGTTTTGTTGCAAGTGTAATATGCAGATAAGAACCTTTCACATCACAATATTCTGCCTCATGCTGCACCCAACTGAGAGAGCTGCAGAAAAATGTCCTTTATCAAAGTCAGTGTTACCCTGGTGAGCACATTCAGGATGGGCTTTTTTGGAAATTAACTAAATATACTAATTTTAATGCCCTCAGTGTACAGAAAATAAGTATTTTACAACTAGCAGTGGTAACGGGAGTGGACTAGACCTTTCCCAGTATCCATAATTGAAAAACACTATAGGGTCCATTAGGGTAATTTAAAGTTTTGATGCAGTCTAATGGTATGAAATGATTATAGGGATCACACACTTGGCTTTAGAAATTAATCCCCAACTATGAGCGGCCGCTGTGCATATTTGTTTTTGTCAACATTGCAGTACTTCAAGAATATATCAATTGTTTGTAGTAATTTAGACCTAATGTTGTGTGCTTTTTGATAAAATATTAGTAATACTCCTCAGAGAGGCTTGGAACTAGCATTTGATTAAAGCCATCATGGAAGTAACTGTTATTTGGTGGCCCCTCTCTTTGCCATTCAGCATAAGTTTATTTTGCATTCAAATAACCCACGTAGGGTTTCAAATGATTTTCAGTAATTAAAGCAAAGAAGAATGACTTGCTCCATTCCACCCTCTCCCATCTGTATGAGGAACATTTGTCACTTTTCTACCTCTTGCAGGCCGCCTGGGCCGGCAGGTACCAGCTGAGTAAGGCTGTGGGGGTACAGCAGATCTTGCTGCCTTTTAGGCTTTGTGGTTGGCTCTCCTGCAGAAATCAATCTACCGGGAGCTGTGTGCAGTGCAGATGGAAATGAGAGTCTCGATTTCAATTTACTAAGCAAGAAAGTTGCATGGGAGGGGGTTGGTTAGGAAGAGAAAACCAGAATTCCTTAGCCTGGCCTTTGAGCCGGGTGATGCTGTGTGCTGAGCCAGGAATAGCACTGGCACCAGCCTGGGGTGGGGGGTGCCAGAAACTTTGCTGTCTGTCCATCTACAACATGTAGCAGGTCAGAATTAAAAGAGCGAATTAGAAGAAGGGAGAAAGAAGACAAGTTCAGGGTTTGTTTCTCATTGTTTTCTGTTCTTTGGCAGTTGGTTGGGTTATTTTTCCTGTGCCATTGGATCCCATTCTAATTATTATTATAATTTTTTTACAGCAGACCAAATGTTTTTTTAAGCCTGTGACAGAGGTGTCAGCATAAAGTAGTACCAGAGTTCTGCCAAACGTGTTAAATGATACTCAGTGATCAGAACTGAACAGCAAAGCAGAATCTGTGTCGAAGGGAATACCCACAAAACAAGGGAGGAGCACACACATTAATGAGCCTGATACAAAACATTTTTAAAGCATTTTTATAGTTGCTATAGAAACACCTTGGCCTTCACTCTTGCTAATTAGTTGGATTTTGCACATTTTATATTTGAAAATGCAAATTGGATTTCATAAATTATTACTTATTTTTCATATATATTTACAGTACTGTTATCCAGACACATGCAGGAAGTCTGAGATATTAATTAGTTATAGAACACAAATAAATGTGACATTTATGGTCGCAGGACACCTCTTGTTTTAAATATCCGTCTGGTAAATGCTTGGAGGAATTGTGCAAAGATTAATGCTTTTGTAGGAGAATTAGGTAAATATAAATGAATGGGGCCTAATGAGCTTTTAATAAAGTGCATTTTTGGAGCAGTAGAACTATAATTATTTTGGTCTAAGGAATGCAAGCCTGTCATTAAGTGGTTATGCAGGGCTAAGAATATTGCTCAGATTTTTCTCTTTTTCACCCCACTGGAAGCTCTCACCCACCCCTGACACGGCTGAAAGTCCAGGGAGGTCCCACAGATGAGGCAGAGTATGAAATGATGCTGAAAAGCCACGTCTTAAGTCCTGTCTGTTTTACTTTCTGACGTCTTGTTTGAGGTGTTGTGCCAATCAATGCACCTTTCCGATGCTGTATGCAGTAGTCCAGGAAATACTCCAAATTCTTCCAGAATACACACAGTACCCTTCTCTCAACTTTTCGTTCAGTAAACACCCTGTTTGAGTGAGTTAGTGAGAGCTGAGCTGAGGTAACAGGCTGCAAAGATCAGGCTGTGTCTGTGTGTAAGTGTGAACAGATCTAACCCTTCACTATGGATATGTTTTGGAGACTCTGAAAATTCAGTTCTTCTTATCCTTATTTGATCGGTGGATTTAATAACTGAGCAAAAGCCTTTTTGCCTTGGTGGTCCAGTGCATTTTCTATTGTACTCTGCTAATTTTACTGTACTGTTCTAGTGATAAGCAAAAATAGCCTGTTTTCCTGCGTCTGTAGTTCCGTGAAATACACATTTTTCCACATGCTGGATGCTAAACAGTTTTAGGAAGGCACTTGAATAAAAATCTGAAAAATGTGGCTTGTTCATATGTTATCTCATTAATCAGTGACTTCCGTAGGTGCATGTGTTCTGGACAGCACTCACTGCGGGTTAAATCAGTTTATTAGCTGAGAATAGGAACAGCTTGTTTGAATCCGTTCCGTTTAAGCCATATAAGTAAAATACTGAACAGACTTACTTTATATGTTGCAGTGAAAAGAACAAAAGTTTGGAAAAGGCTTCCTTTCTCTTTTGGAAATTGAAAGTGAAGTGGGCAGGGAATACTTGCACATGCGCCTGGGGTATTCCATAAGCGGGAATGCTGTGACCAGCGGCTATCGGAGCGCCGCAGACAATGCTAATGGAACAGCTCCCAGATCTGAAAACATTTTTGTTGGCTATTTGATACCTGAAATGCCAGCAGACAGCCAATCTGAAAAGGGAAAAAATTACATTTCTGATATGTTACATTGTGTTAAATTGGATTCTGTTGTCATGTCGTGTACTGCTGTGTCATTTCATGTATTGACTTTTAACCGGCTGGAACCGTGTCGTTCTTGGAGATTGCAACCTGACAAAATCCAACCTGTGTTATTGAACGAGCAGGTGCTATTTCTCTTCTGGGGTTCTGGAAACCAGAGGAGGAATTCACTCCTAAGCATTTATGGAATAAAGCGTATGAATATGGAGCACATTTTTTATGCTGATTACTAACTTTCCTGCCAAGCCAAAGAACAGCACCTGTGGAAGTGAGGTGGACAGATAGCTACACACATGGAAGTCCAGGTCTTGCAAATTTAAATGATACAGAGGAATGGAGAGTGATTTTCTGCTGTATGTTCCACAGGTCTGAACAAAACTGAATGTGAGCTGTGAAAATTTTTGCCCTGTGTTCTTCTTGCAGCAGCGTTGGCTGCCACCCATTCACACCCTGCATTCGTCTGGTAGATAGGATAGTACCTGGATAAATCCTGTGCAGCCCAAAATGTGGTGCTGCTCACTGTGGTGGGTGGCTGAGCATCTGCAGAGGCAGCTGGCTTGGCTTTATGTGGCTTGAGGAGTGGACTAAAGTAGGGAGAATAATTTGATCCCTTGTAATGAGCTCTCAATTAAGTGCTACTGCATAGAAATAACACATCAGAAATGCTTAGATAGACAATGACACATTTTAACTCCTCAATAACAACAAAAAAATAAATAAATTTATTTCTTTGTATAACTAAAAGTTCAGTAACTCCTGCATAACTGAGGTAGGGGAAAATATTTGGAGAAGTGGGACTCGGCCCTCCCTGAGCGACGTGCGTGAAATGTGGTAATGGTGAATGTAAACACAAAAGGAGTTAAAACATGAAATTTAAAGCACAGTTCAGTGAAAAGTCAAGGAGGACAGTGTGCACCCGTCCTCAGTCAGACACAGGGGCCGCTTTGCCAGGACGTTGCTGCACTGGTAATTATCTCTGGAGAAGACAAGCTGTTCCCTGTAGCACTGGCCGGTATTTCGGCTCCAAACTGGGAGAAGGGGCAAATGGACAGTTCTTATTTTGTTGTTTTCTTTTTATGGACATCACCTCTTCTGCTCTCCAAGTCCTAAAAATGCTTTTGGTTTTTTTGGGATGGATTAAGCAAACATTGTTGCATTTTTTTTTTTCTGTTTCTCCCCCAATACTTCTTTGTGGAAAGAGGGCAGGAGACAAAATGAAGTCAAATGTAGAAGTTTTCCTTTCTGATTTCTTTGCCAAAATGGAGGTAATGAAATCAGTAATCCTCTTGGGATTTCTCTCTCTCCCTCACTCAAATTTTGGTATTTGTGACATTTGCTCCTCATATGAGGAAATGCTCCTAAAAAGTCCTGTGCCGAAAATGTCAATAAACAAAGCAATAAAAGAAGGCGGGATCGGTAACAAAAAGGCATTGTTTTTTGGAATGTGGCGAACAACAGCAGCACAAACCTCTCAAAATAGACTCCATCATTCAGGACGAGGCCCCCATACCTCTCCTGCAGAGGATAAATGAAATGGCGAGGCATTTGCTGGTCCCCAACCCCACCAAAGCAAACAAGCCCTTGAATTCAGGGCTGTCATCAGCACCGGGAAGGCCCTCGCAGGATCACAAAACAAATCGAGCAGTGGAGGGTTTCCGGGCAGCCAGCTAACAAAAATATACTCTCAGAGGATGCAGTCCACTGAGCTCTGCGTCCGACACAGCAGTGGGCTGCAAACCTGGGCTTCCGCTGCTCCGCTTCACCCCACATCTGGAGGGGCTGCGACCATCAGCCTCAGACCGTTTTAGAAATCAGATACTTGGGGTATCAGGAAGTTGATTCGACTTCCACTTCCTTAGCAAAACACACATTAATATTTAAGGTTTTCTTTTATAAAGCTGTGTTCTGTCTTGAGCACAGGGTGAAATTATGCACTGGGAAAATTTGCTGGGATGGAGCTGGAGCATTCAGTGATTTCAGCCCGTTTTCTAAAAAGCTCGGGCTAATTGAATCCTGCTGGTTTGTTAGTGCTTTTTGACAGCTTTATATAAGTACTAAATAATATTTATAAAAAATGGATAGATGTGTCTACACAGGCATACACACACCTACAAAAAGTAGGAAAAAAAAGTCTATAAAACATTTCCACACTCAGTTAGAAAAGAAATCATATTTATTATACTTAGTTCTGAGCTGTGTTCAGCATCTTTCTTCAATTAGATGACCAGATGACACAGACTTTCCTCTTACTTTCAGTAAGCATAAGCTTTACTATCAAGGTTGGACCTTTTGCTTTTCCTTTCTTGAAAGACAATTTCCCTTTAAAAAAACCCTCATATTTTATTGTAGCAGATTAATAGGGTGCCACAAAACTGATAATGCAATCTTGAATGCTGTGTGGAATTCCACTTCTAATCCAAAAGTCTCATTTTTCATACATTAAAAAATGTTTCTTGCTTATGAAAGTTCCTTTTTTCCCGTTTTTAAATGTTGCTGGGATAAAAAACAAACAGAGAAATAGTTCTTTAAGAGCTTTACTGATTCTGTGTGAATAATCTATTTTTTTTGAATAAACAGCCTGTATATGTTAATGTTGGTTATCTGAAGTTTCATGGTCAACAGATGTTCAGTGAAATAATATGCAGAGGTTTAAATTCAGATGCTGAATGTTCTT
Organism: Pachyramphus minor; assembly: GCA_013397135.1. Lineage (NCBI taxonomy): Eukaryota > Metazoa > Chordata > Aves > Passeriformes > Tyrannidae > Pachyramphus > Pachyramphus minor. The sequence continues at coordinate 272,162 of VYXB01007491.1, forward strand.
TCATGGAAAGTTTACCTTGTGGATCCAGACATGTTGTCTTTTTGGAAACATTAAATCCTTTTTTCCCCTTTTTAATCAGAAATCAATGTAAATGTGCCCAATATAGACCAATATTTAAAACAACAAGCACAATTTTGACAGCTCTTTACCCGTGTGCTCCCATCTGTGGATAAACTACTACAGTCGAACCTCTGTCTCTCCCAAAAACTGGACTTGGGCAAATAGCTGAGACTTAAACTCAACAAACTCGGTCTCTGCAGGGCTGATGGTAAAAGAGCATTCCAGAGCCTGGAGTCATGTATCAGCGATGGCCTGTTTCCCATCCCCGCTTGCTCAGAGCTGGGAACAATTAACAAGAGGGCCACAGCTGATCCCGAATGATGGGCTGACAGATTGGGAGTGAAAGTGATCTCCTAGGTGCTTAGCCTCAAACCACAGCCTTAGGGATCTCTGGCAGAGATTTGCAGGGCATGTGAGGGGGGGCCGGGGCTGCGCCTCCAGCTGCCGAGGCTCGGCTTCGGGCACTGCTGATCCTGGAAATGGTTCATGGGTGCCACCCCTGGGGTCACATCTTGAGGTGAAGAGGAGGTTGAGAGGGAGAGGGAGAGGAATAGAGAATTTTCTCTGTGTGAGCAATGGCTCCGTGCTTCCAGGTGGTCTCTAATATTAGAAAAAGGGATTTTGTTGGTATTTAGGGTGTTTAATTAATAAGCTGCCAGAGAGGGAAAACAGATTTGGAAGATGGCATGGCTTTTTTGCAATACAAGCTGGATTACTGCCCCCCTTTAGCTCATGTTTAGCCACTCTAATTGTTACCTGCTCCTCTTGGTGTGAGGAGTCCAGATCACAAAGGCTTCATTTTCAGCATCCATCTGTCTGTCCGTCCTCAGAGACATGGACCTTCTCACTGCTTTGTTTTATCAGCCTTGGCTTATGTGAATCTGGCATGTGCTGAAGCAGAGGGGGTTGGGACAGGCTCAAATGAGGTGTGTGGATGGTACAACACCAGTGGGTTTCCCAGCTCAGCCCATTCACAGCTCCCCATCAGCAGCAGCCCCTGCACATCCCTCCTTGAGCATTGCTGTGCAAAGACTGCAAATAGTCACTGTGCCTGCTCCCAGTCCCTCAGCTGAGACCCATCAGCCACAAACAAGGGGCAGTTGGCAGTGCTTAAAATTTATAATTTTTTCCCATGGGAAGCAGCTGACATGTAAACCTACCTACAGAGCCTGGGCTTGCTGCTGCTGCCTTACCTGGATGCTGAACTGGGTTTTAATTGGTCTCCCCAGCCTATTTTCCAAGTGTAATAACTGGGTTTGGGTCCTGAGCAAGTGTGTGTTGTTATTGTTAGGGACATTGCTGTGATTTTTCCAAGGAGGCTGAAGGGGTGAGGTGCCCAGGTCCTTTGAAGTGTCAGCCTAAGCCCATTGTGCTACCAAGCTGTAAATCAGTAACTGATAAAATAGTGTCTGTGTGTGTGTGACCCCTTATGTGTGTCCCTGTGAGCAGGCTGAATCTTTAATGCAAGGGGGAGGAAGGGGCTTTCTTCAGGTGAATATAAAAGAAATGTTGAGGCTCTTTAGAGGTGGCATCCTGGAGATAGTTATATGGGAGAAGTCAGACACAGCCTAGGGGTGCATCTTTATTTTATTTATTTGTTCGTTTGGCCTGGAGCTGGACTCATCCTATGATTGCAGCTGCTGTAAAACTTATGTAGAGGCCAGTACTGCAAAGTAGAACTGAGAGCCTTTTTGTGAATTCTCTGAGCATTCAGAGGACAATTTAATAAATAGACTGAGAAAGCCATCACTTCTTAGGTTTCTAGAATGATATATTTCCCTATCATTTTTCTCTTAACTGTTTTCTATTAAAATTTTTTGAGAGTGAAGTTAGGGGCACTGAATAATTTCACTTTTAAAAGATGGGAGCCATTTTAATAGATGAAGTGGTGGTTCTGGTGTCGTTTGTGCATTATAGGATTTACCTTTCCCTTAAATCTGATGCTTATGCCTTCACTGCAGACTGTTTCAAATGAGGGAATTTTTGCTGGAAGGGGACAAGAGATGAGACATGAGATGGACTCGTCACTCTGGAGATGTCAGCTAATTCCTGCTCTGGTTTTTCTGCTAGGCTGAAGGTGGTTGCCCCCCCAGTTTCCTGAGAAAAGCCTGGCATTTTGGATGCCAAGTTTTTCTGAAAAGGTGAGGAACTGAAAGTATTGAGAATTGCTGAAGGCTTGAGGTAGCTGTCATGCCTGAGCACTTGGAAACCTGTCTGTGCATTTGTTCCTCCATCCAGGGTGATGTCCTGGAGCGAGACAACTCCAGCTGCTTTCCAGAGAAGTTGGTTCTCATGGCCAGGTCTGCATCTCTGTCCTTCAGCCCTTTGCACAGGGGCACAGCAAGTGACTTGTGTCTCAGCCAGTTTTTTCCTTACAAACCAGGACTGCTGTGGTTAAAAGTTTAAATAAATCTGAAATACTTGATTCCCAGCTGTGTTCAGTTTGCAGAAATATTACCTTCTAAGTTAACATGTCCCCAGCATCCTTGCTTAATGAAGTAAACTTCTTTTTGGTGTTAAAACTGAAATATATTTTTTTCTCTCATTGAAGGGCATTTTTCTTTTTAAGGTATGAATGTTTCCTTTTATGCTCCTTCTGCTTTTTTTTGGTCTAGCTACTCCCTTGGGTACCAATGCAATGGCCATTTGGCCATTCAGGGGGAAAAATACATTTAACAAATGCTTTTCTGACCCATATCTTGCTTTGAGATGTGTAGAAGATGGATAACCCTAATACATTCTACTCTCTTCCTCAGACAAAGCTACCCAAATTTCATAGACAGAATGTATGTTTTCCATGATGTGAAGCTGCAAATTGTATTTTCATCCAGATTATTGATGTTATTTTTGAGGTGTTGTAACTAAGGGCATGGAACAGTCAATCTGCGTATAAGAGAATGCAAAATACCCCTTTAAATTATAAATACTCAGCATGAAAAGTTCTGTCACATTTCTTAAAAGCCTGCTGACGAATAGCTTTATGCTGGGAAACGGCTTCCTAAGCATGTTTGGTTGTGTGTGTCTTTATATCTGAAAATGGGGATATTTTATTTTAGAAAGATTCCCAAGAGATCTGCATGTCTCTTGCAGAATGAACCCCTGTTTGTTGTTGATTTGTGTGATGATGAGTGCAACGTCACTTTATTGCACTGATGGGATCACATTTAGTGGCCTCATCACTTGGTTCTTATGATTGCCCGGAAACTGTATCGACACCGGTCATTTCAGAGCCTATTACACTCCAAAACCTAAAATACAGTTGATAGAAAACAGCATCAATCCTACACCATTCGTAGAGGCTTTTCCATGGCACTGGAGTCTGAAGAGCTGTAACTTTGCAGAGATAAACAAAGGCTATAAGAAATCTGCATTCACTGCTCCTTTTTCCTGGTTATTACAAAGTAAGGAAGAGCCCAACTTGGATAATTTTTTTCATCATCAATTTTCAATGAGAATGTGATTATGCTTTAATTGATGAGCTCTCCTGTGAAATCTTATGGCATAGGTAATAAAGCTAACAGGTATTTTTCTGACCTGGGGAAAGAACAGACTTTCCCTCTGTATAACCACAGCACTAATGATGCTTAATAGAGAACATAATTTCACCCTTTTCTTTTAATTTTTTAATTCTACTCCATCACTTAGGACCATATTCTCAGCAAATGTGTACAGCTTCATACATTTTGTAAGATATTCTTGCTACCCATGTGATAAGCCTCACTTCATGCCCCATCTTAGGCCTTCTTCCAGTCTGGGGGTTATTTGTTCCCTGGCTCTGGATTTTCTTGGAGCAGGCCCCTCTGTGACTGTGATTTGGTGATTATTGTTCTTGACATTTTTCTCTGTGGAAAAGGAAAAAACTTCCCTGTGACTGCATTTTGCCGTTCCAGGTGTATGCACTGCACAGCATCTTTACTATCTACTGATACCCTTTCTGAGGTTAATCTATTGTAAAATTAGATTGTAAAAATGGACACAGTTTCCACATTTACATGCCAGCACTGAAGGACTTGTGGAATAATTCAAATACTGCACAATTTCTTTTGCAGAAATCACTGCAAAATTCATTTGTAAGTGTAAACCATGCAAATTAGCATGGATTCTTCCTCAGTTCAATTCATCTTTCAGAGGTTGTTACCCTTCTCAATCTGATTGCCTTAAGAACATAGATTGTCTTCTCTTGATGGTGAAACTGCTTTAATCCCCTTTTGCAAAGGTCAACTAATCTGCAGTCTTAAGTGCAATAGATGCAAATACAGTTCTCTTGCAGTGTTCCTTCTAATTTAATTCTCTCCTAAGCTTTCATGTATAAACCTAGTAATGGATCAAGTTTGGAAGGGGTCAAAAGGTTTCTGTTCCAGTAAAATTTAAATTGACATCGCACACTGATAATGGTTTGCTCTACTTTACTATAAACACCAGCTACTACTCTACTGGGATATCATTTTGTGCAACCAGACAGAGATTCCAAGCAGCAGCAGATCATATTCTTTGTTTTGATGCAGAAGTTGATGTCTGCAACCTGTGATATAAGAGAACCAAAAATGCATAATTTTTAATTTACACTTGTTATACAGCATCTTTGACCAACTTATTTTATTCCATCATCCCTAATTGCATTTATAATGAAAAAAATGATACAGATTGCACAGAAATATAAAATTAACAATTAATTACCTGCCCATTGCTGAGAACTAAATAAAGGCCCAAATGTGATTATTTTTTAATTACTTGGAAAAAAGGCTCAGTATTAATCAGCTGTATGTAGCTGCTTTTCTTTTTCGGTCTTTGGTGTAGAAAACCCCCACCTTTAGAAGCCAGTGAATAAACACAGTCCAGCATCCAACTGACTGCAGACAGGAGAATGGCAAGTGCATTCTGCAGTATTGACAACGGTGTTTCCGTGGGTGGAATGTGCCTGTGACATCCCACCGAGCTGGATCGCTCTTTCTTGTTAAATTCAGAAAAGGGCTGGTGTTATCAGCGAGGGACGCTTACAGGATTTGATTGATAAATTTACTGCTCTTGTGGATTACCTTGTCCTTTTGTGCAGGACTGGCAGAGTGTCAGGATTGGGTCTTGACAGACACCAGAACATATGTCCATACTAATTTACGGTGAGGACCAGGGAGCCAGGGTGTCGTTAGACACCAGGCCACCGTGACATGGAGTAGAAGGCCTGGATTTTGTTGGATGGCACTTTTTTCTCCTCGAAGGCAGCCTTTCCTCTAACTGCTCTCTGTGATCTCACGACGTACTAGAAGTGCTGCGTGATCATTAACGGAGTACATGGAGGGGCACAGCAATAAAAGATGGGGTTATTGATTAGCTTGTCTTTTAGAACGAATGGTTGTACAGAGCTTATAGCTTCATGCAAGGAACTTACAATATTTTTTGTTCTAACCTTGTAATAGTTTCTGGACTGCCGTTTTTCTGCGGTGAAACACAGAAGTCTCATCAGTGTTGCAGCCATACCAGTCCCTGGTTGTGCCAGTGGGCTGCCCACGCTCTTGTAGGAAACCCTAAATGAGTATTTCTGAAACAAAACACTGCGTAGGGTATCAGATTCTAGCACATAAATTTGGGTGTGCGTTTTTCACTGAAGCAGATCGGGACAGGAGATAAACAAGGCATTACATACTTGGAGGGTATTTTAATTTTCAGTCTACCCCAGGATGGGGGCAGGGATGTGAGGGAAGCTTCTGTGAGGCTCTGCTTGCCATCGTCTGCCCTCCCAGGTGTGCTCCCACTGGGTTGGAGCAGGGAGCTTGTGGGAGGACTGTGTGGTTCTGCTCTTTTGTTCCCTGGCTGCCTGAGGTAAATGGCTGGGGAACTTCAGTGAGCATCTTTCGTTAGGTTTACAAAAAGGGGGAAAAAAAAAAGAAAAGGGGGAGAGAAAGAGAGGAACAATCCAAATGTGCCCTGGCAGACTGAAATAGCTCGCCACAGGTTTGAAATCCATTTCCCACAATGGTAAGAATTTGAAAGCCACAAAACCCGACCTGTACGTTTGTGCTGTATGAGGATTGCTGATACACAGCAGAGCTGTCATTTTAGGAGGAAATCATCCATCATCTGCCTGCTAGTCCCCAATAATCACCTTCTATTACAGTCAGATTGAATCTTCAATCGGTGGCATAATGCCAGTTTTTCAACAGTTCTCAGTTTCCTGTTCTTTACAGAGGTATTCAAAATAATTTGCCATTCAACTCTACAAATGTAGCACTTGTGGAGAATATTATTATTGTTAGCATGTTGCTTCAAAAGCAAATCTGTGCCGAAGCATGATTTGCTGAATTAATCACTGGACAGCCATTGATGTTCCTCTCCCCATTTTTCCCCCCCACACACCCAGTTACAGTTTTGTAATTGTCACCATCATTGTCGTTGTTGTGTTTCATACACACTGATGCAATGTACAGTTTGGAAAAGATGTTGAGCAGTGACCCTATTGCTAATGATAAAAGCAATGACCTGATTAGAAAGATTCCATCAAGCAGAAGGCTAAGGGTGCCAGTGCAAGGAAAACTCACGGGGATAAAATGTCTAGTGAAAATGGTAAATGTTAAGACAGAGTTTAGGATGGGTTTTATGGCGTCTCCCCCTCTTTTAATTGTCGCTGTGTGGGAATACATTAAAGACAACGAGGTTGTCCAAACCTCAAAGATTCCTGAGCAGATATCATGGGGAATGTTTTGGGGGTATGGAAGGCCTAACAAAACTTAGCCATCTTTTAAATACTTTAATGTATGTGAATTTTCACATCTCTTTTTCCTCTGCTTCCCAGTGTGAATTAAGATGCAGACTTGTATTAAATTGAATCTCTGCCTATCTTTTATGGTGCTTGTGATTGCCTCTGCTTTTCACATGTCATTTTATTCTTCACCAAATAGATTTCTTTTAGCTTTTTGTGCAAAATTGAAGTACTGTATTAAAACAGAAGCCTTTAGGGCATACCACTGTTTTTTTTTCCTTTTGGAAAATAAATAATAGTAAAATTTAATTACTATACCTACTACTTAAGTAAAGTTTTGGTTCCTGAATCCAAAGTCCAATTTCCTACTTTGTGGTTAAAGCTCCAGTATGTTTTGAGGGCAGTGTACTGTTACATGCCTGAATTCAGCAAAGGAAAATAGGAAATAATTCACTCTGGCTTGAAAAGGGTGGGGATTTCTTTGTTTCTTTTTATATTTATTCAGGAAAAGCTGACAATCGTCCCACATTAATGAACAACACCATCAATCAAAGTGCTGACAATGAGCGGAAAAGCGAGGTAGATGTCAGACTGACGGCATATTGCTTTTTTCAGCGAGGCCAGGGCTGTTTATAGCACTTTTCACTGCCAAAACTCTGGCTGCAGCTCAACAGGAATAGAAAGCAGAATCAGAAATTGTGTGTAGAAAGTTGCTCCTGTGCTTTGTAATTTGAAATTAGCATTGAAACCCAGTTGCTACCACGTCATTTTCGTGGGTTTGCTTTACAAGGTGGCAGGGTTTTTCCTTTCTCCTGGCGAAGAGATGATGAATCTTGCTTGCAGTAGTCAAGAGACAGCTCAACCAATGGCTGCAGCACCTTGTGAATAGAGCAGAGATAAAAATATAACATGGATTATAATCCAGTCTCTCCCAGGAGTCCCCTGCTCTGTAAAGGCAGAAAATCCTCCCTGTGGGCACCATTTTCTTGCCTTTCTTTTTGTTCTGGGCCATTTGCTTGCAGCAAGAAGAAGCTGCCAGGTTCCCTCTCCTGCTGACTGGTCATGTGCCTGCAACAGTGTTGTTGGTACCAAATACTTTTCTGTCTTGCTTGGCTGTGTGAGAAGGGTGATGGGCCACCTGACTGAGGGAGGCTGGAGGGATGTGAATGCCCACAGCTGAGTTGCCAGATGGGAGAGGACCTAGACCACAGCAGAAATAAAAGCTCTGACATAGCAGAAAAAGAGTATTTTGTCCACTACCTAACCTGTCAACTTATTTGCATCCTCCCTTTTTTTTCTGGAAGACGTGAGTTACATCTGTCACCTCTTAAAACAGCCACCTAAATGCCTACCTGAGTAGTCTCCCTTTCTTATTCAGGCTCTGTAGTCCAAAACACATGTATCCATTCTCTCTCTCCTCCCCTCTCAGCTGAACCAATGCCAACTTTTGCTCAAACACTTGGCCTGACACTGTGCCGTGAAACTCCTCCGGAGCTGCCGGGAGCAGCAGCGCAGGGCGGTGAATCAAGCACCACTTCTTCAAAGCCTTTACAGTAATGACTGTGTTATTGGAAATCACTTGAGTCATTGCCCCACTGCACGACCTTGGGCAAGTCATTTCCCCACTCTGTGCCACCATTTCAGCCCTTGCCCTGCATTTGTCTGGTCACTATAAACTGTAGGATCGTCAGGGAAGGGCTCTGTGTCTCACAGACATGCACACCAGCATGAAGGCAAGGACAAAGCAGAGACTTTTGGCTCAAAAAGTGGGGGAGGGAGTGGTGAACACAAAGCCCAGGAATGTTTTGGTCATTTCTGCTTTGAGAATTTAATAAGAAAAAAGTTTTTCCTACTTCTCTGCCGATGTGTGGGAAAACTTTTATTAAACTTTTTCATATTTGAAACATCTGAGAGTTTTGAGTTTCCCTTAATTGTCTCTTTCCCACCCTCACTCAGCACAGAGAAAGAGGAGGAAAATGGGGAAAAATGATTAAACTGAAAAATAATGTCGGAGGGCGTCAGAACTTAATGTTTCCTTTTAATGCTTTGGAACTTTCCAAAGATGAGGAAGTCATGAAACATTGGAGCAGCAATTAAAAACAAATTAAAAAAAAAAAGAGAAAGAATCCCTTACAAGGGATTTCATAGAAGGCTCTGAAGCTTCAGGAGCTTTAAATAGGAGATTTTTACAGCTGTTTCCCTTCCTCTTCTTTTTCAGTGGAAGGGCATAACACAGCCTCAGAGTAGGAGGTGCCTCCTGTGACCAGAGAGCATCTCAGCAGGGACTAGCATGGTCCAGATGGGAGGGTTTTAGCCTGACATCTTTCTGTAACTAAATACTGTATGGTCTCAGATGCAGACTCTGATCTCTGCCACGGGAGGGGATCATCTCGGCTGGATGACATCAGGCTGCTGTTTAGAACTGTGGAACACGGCAGATTTGTGTTTGAACAGAAAGGGCTGGTTCTGTGTTAGGAAGAGCCTCCCAACACAGGTTCCTGTGGGTCAACCCTGAAAACCCTGGCACAACCCTGTCTGGCTCTTGAGGGAGCTGGGTTAATCCCCCCTCCTCTGCTACAGTGTCCTGCAAGCTCTGGGGCACATCCCTGAACGCTCCCTCCACTCCCCCAGTCAAGCTCTCTAGGGTGGGGTTAAAGACTGGGAACATTAGGGATGACTGAATGCTCAGGCAGTGCAGGAACCTGGAAAGGCATTAGCCTGAAAACCCCATGATCCATCTCAGACAGATGGGAACAATGCAAAGAGAAAGATGTCCATTACACTTGTAACTTAAACTTGTCTCTTTGGTCCTGATTTTTTTGCTATAAATAGGAATACTTATGCAGCCTCCCGCTGTCCCCGTCCCTCCCTGCAGTTGCACTCCTGTTGGGAACAAACCCCATCAGAAAGGCTCTCCTTTTGACTTTGCAGCCTCCAATGGTCCATGGGAGAGAGCCTGAAGCAGTGAATGGTGTTTCTAAAAGAGCAGAGGGAACTCAGGAGATTGCAGTGTGCAGAGTGCTCCGTGGGAGACACGGAACTTGAGCTCTGTCCTTTTCTTGGTGTCCCTGGAATGCGTTTCCCACCACACAAACTCTTCTGGTTGCTTGTAACCTTCCAGCAGCAGCACACATGATTCAGCCCAGTGCAAATCTGTGTGGTATTTGGCTTTCCTGAGACATAACTTTCTTTTTAATGTTGTCCAGAGGGATCTGCCTTAGAGCAGCACTGCAGATCGCCTTGGGGAGCCTTGCTGCTTCTTTCTTCTGAGGCAAACTGTGCTGCTTTAACAGGACCAGCTGCAGGTACCAATTTACAGGGGTGTGGAAGAGATAATATTGCAGAAGGATGGATGTACAAACAAGACATCCTGTACAATGAAAATCTCATAATAGGGTGGAAGTCGGTAGAAATACTGACTCTGTGGAGCTTAGGGAAACAGCTGCCCTCACATCTCCCTCTTCATTTGAAACAAACGAAAACCGGGCTGATAAAATTCATGATGCTATTCCCAGCTGTTTTGTTTAAAGGAAAGTTTCCTTACGTGGAAAGTAACTGAAAACTAGAGATATAATTGCTGCAAAATGTAACAGGATCTAGCAAAAATTACAGCTACTCGATGAAATATATATTTTCTCAGCATCAGCATAAAAGAAGGAACATTCTCATCCAGAAATGGTATGTAAATAAATAAACTCTAATTGGTTTGACAATGCCCCTTTTCCTGGCAGTGCCAAGAATCCTAGCATTGTAATTACACAGTTCTGGGCAGACATGTGGTTTCCATTAAGAAAGACTTGTGATTGACTGAGTTCATGAGCCATGTCAGAAAAAACACATCGATGTCTTTACAACATGAAAAAATAGATTCAAATTTACTTCCAACTTCATGAGAAATGTGCATTTGTAAATACTCTTGAACACAGTACAATAAATGGAAATAAGTCAAGTCACTATTGGGAAAATTTGCCAAGTTCATGCTAGAATATAACCTTAGACAACTAAATGCACCTACTCCTTTATGTATAGAGAAGTTCTTGCACTTCTGGCGGGCATTTAAAATGTTCCTAACTTTTTTTCCCAGTTGTTTCTATTCAGCAGTGTAGTAATTGAAAATGTTTCCAATGAAAATGAAAACGATATTCAAAGTCTCCCACATTTTGTTTTACCTACATCATGCAAGAGCACTTACAGCTAAGGCATGAGCTTTAAGAGCAAGAAACCTGCACGCAGTTGGTTTTTATTTTTTCAGCGAAAAAGAAAAACTGGCTAGTTAGGTAAGGGAAAATTTTATCTAAGATGATTTTAAACTAAAATTCTAATGACTTGTTTTAATCACTTAAAGTGACTAAAACGTTGGATAGTTTATTTTCTGCCTTAGCATAAATACTTTTAAAATGACAAACATTTTAGGATGCTGCCAAATACTGTCATCTCTTGGCAACCTTAACATTTTATGCTAGATGTATTTTTCTTGACAACAAAACAATTCTGTCTGTTTCTCCTCTTCCCCCTCTTGAAAGGCAGCTGTGGCAAATACAGGGTGTTTTTAAAATGGATTATATCTGTGATGACTTCTTCTATATATAAATACAGATTTAAAACCTACTGACTTTAGAAAAAAACACAACTTTTGGGGTCACTGCCTGTGCCCTTTTACAATTGTGTTAAATAATAACATTTCTTTCTTGACCCCTCCCAATATAAATTGAAAGAAAAATCTTAATTCTGTGACAAGAAACATTACTTTTATGGCTGGGTCACAGCACAGTGAATGTAACTGTCCTGCTGTGACTCACTGCTCTGCCACAGGCTCCTGGCATGGACATGGGCAAGTCATTTAAACCGTTTTGTGCCTCCACCTCATTGTTGTGAGGTTCAAATCCACTAATCACTGTGAAGTGCTTGCATGGCTCAGCGGGAAGGATCAGACAAGTACCTAGAAATATACGCCAAATCTAGCAAAGGATTTGAATTGTGCAGCATGGCTGCGAAGTGGTTTATTACTTTTTAAACTTTTAAAAAATACTTTTTAATGCATTTTAAACTCCTGAGATATGTTGAATTAGCTGCAAAGACTGTTCTGTTCAGGTTAAGTCTAGACAATGGTAACAAGGGAAAAAAATATATGGTCTAAGTTGTTAAAGTGGTACAGGAATAGAAGCTGAGCCATATTATATACAAGTTACTGAAAGGCTTTGGAAGATTGAGATCAAGTTCTAGGACATTTATAAACTTCATGGGGTAAAATTACTTGTGGGGAGTCAAGTGCAAATCTTTTGACTCAAGAAGAGCACCCTGTCACTTGCAAACACCTCTGGATCTTGGTCAGAATGTCAATGGGCTCCTTCAGCTTATTTCTTGCTCTCTAGAGATAATTTGGAAGTGTGATTTATTTAGATCATTCTCGCTCCAAAAAGCCTACAGACTGAACAAAAGAGCTTCTCAGATGCCTTTTGACCAACGAGTCCATGGATCTGCTCACAGCAGAGAACCTTATTTTGCTGAATTAGCTTTTGCTATGTATTTCAAGGAATAAAAGGAACCACAATCTTAATTTTTTTGAAGTGGGTCCTCGACAACAGACTTCTCAGAAAGAGAAACTGTGGACTTTCCTCAAATGATCACACACCATAAAAATCCATGTTCACTTTTGGGCTGTCACTTTTGTACACATGTATCAATAGATGCTTTTGCAAATAAGCTTTTAGGTAGTGTGTCTGTGAAATAACAGTTTGCAGGGAACGTATGGGAATTTTTGAGATCCACAGTTGAATTTCTGATAATGATACTTAATTTTTAAATCACTGCAATCTGTACAGAATACCTAAATGCATCTGTATTATATCACATCAACCTAAGAGGCATTGAAGGAGTACCTCTACTCACTTTGTTCCTTGGAACAGGCTCTGAGTGTTATAAAGTGTGTGGTCAACGTGAAAATAGCTTGGAAAAACCCCCATCCTCACTTTGCCAGATGCTCTCTCTCAAAAGGGAAGAACAGCTCTGGGGGGGCCCAGAGGAGAAGGGGAGGATTTGAGCACTCGCTGCTCTCAGTACCAGTCCCTTCATCCGAATATGATGAGCGGTTTCTGGAGCCATTGCATGTTTTATTAAAAATGCTTTTTATAGAAAGAATATCTCGTTCATAGTTTCTCATAGCACAGTTTCATTATGCTGTGCTCTTCTGCTCTGTATATAGTGCTGGTATTACTGATCAGCCCTATTAGCAAGGTTTCAAAAGAACAATTGTGTCTCTAAAACCTTGGTACAGCAGTTAAAAATAAACCTTCCAGACTGATTACAAAATCAGCACTGTACTGATGGCAAGAGAAATGCTCCCTTTGCTGGAGTAGCTGCCTGTTTACATTTTACTGTGAGTCTGGTGTCTTGGTTTTCAAGTCAGAAGCATGTAAGGACATTGGACTCTGCTGAGGCAGCCTGCAGTTTTGATGGGCAGGCCATAAAGCCTAAAGCTCTTTTTTTTTTTTT